>JAGSMZ010000001.1:3600000-4040000 GCA_029286645.1 Papilio protenor | reverse complement strand
TAATAAAGGAATTACTGCCAAATACTGGAAATCGAACAATTCGTTTCGTAAGCTTACAATCTACAGACGTCAAAATTTTAATAGAATTTTCAGTTCAACGTGACCTTATTTAAGACGCTGTTACACTAAAATCTCGTTACAGTATTTGACTGTTATTTTATTAGCCGCCATATGTTTTACAACATTAGTTTGTTTATTTAATTTTGGAGTTGCTGTGTCTCTGTCTAATCCCCTAAAGTAATGATGCGTTCACACTTGGCCAGTACAGTTGTACAATCGCATAAGCTATGCACAGATTGTATGAACCCAGGCGCCAGTTAGTGTTCACTCTATGTCCGTTCCAGTCCAGTTATTGTGCGCTACTGTCCAAGTGCAAACCAGGTATAAAGGATACTATACTTTGTCACCAGACGTCTGCCGTGCATGCACCTGTTCCACATGGAGTGCGTGGACCAGTGGCTGAGCACCAACAAGCACTGCCCCATCTGCCGCGTCGACATCGAGACGCACCTCAACAAGGACGCCGCCTTCTGAACGCACACGGCACCGCCGCACCGGTATTGTACATTCTACATGTCATATCATCAAATCTATTATACATACTAATATTATAAATGCGAAAGTTTAGATGGATGGATGGATGTTTGTAGCCTAAACGGCTCAACGGATCTATATAAAATTTGGTATAGATGTAGAACATAGTCTGGAAGAACATAGGATACCTAATTTCCTTTTATTTTAATTCCACGCGGACGGAGTCGCGAGCAAAAGCTAGTACTATCATAATAATCTATACTAATATAATAAAGCATAAACACACTGCTTGGTGGCGTAGGATGTCAGCAATCACAGCATATTTTAGAATATTTTTTTTGTAAAGCCCTACACTTACCAAACGCTTTAGGCTATATATTTTAACGATATTAAACTTAGGTTGTAAATAAATTGAAAAAACCTCCATGTGGTAAAGGTAAGGTAGTATAACAGCAATAACAACATATTTTTGAATTATTCTTATTTTAATAAAAGCCCTACACTTTTGACACGGTATGGGCTATATGTTTTCACGCTATTCAATTAGGGAATGGATAAATTGCAAAAACTGTCATGAGAGAAAGGGACAATAACTACAAGCCAATAGCAGCAAAGAAGCAAGATTGCCACGTTAAAGATAATTGTTAGCCAATGGCAAAGGCTTTGTTGTCATTTGTGCATTTAAATATTGACATTTGCTAATATAAGTTTTACAGAAGTAACTAGAAACAATAGATTAAATTGAAACATTTTAACTGCAAGCGGTTGTAATGGAACAAACATACATCCACAAAAATAATTTGTCAATCTGGCAACAATATAGTTCAAATTGTATAAATTGATAAAATAAAAAAAATATTTTGTTAATAAGCATTTACTTTTTTTAAGATGCTGACGTCACCCCTAGGACTGTAGGACATACGCCCACAGAGTCAACAAATGTGGTAAATATTTATCAAGACAAATATAACGGCTTTTGGTCAAAATGGTCAAAATGGTCAAAATGGTCAAAATGGCCAAAATGACCTACTGCAACGACTTTTATTCACTTGATTTGCAAAATGACAGAAATTAAAATAAGCACAACATATAAGATTAAATTGAATTATAATCCAAATAAATATATGAATATGTTTCTTACTCTTAGTTCACTAACAATATCTATAAACATTTTATTATGTAAGTTATTAACTTTTTAATATTTCACCGATCATTTAAATGAAGATCAGAAAATTAATCATTAATATTCTACTGATCTTAACATAGATGACAATTGAATAAAAAAAACCTTCTCTTTTTACAACTTTTTATTTATTTTTGTTTGAATTACAGAAGTAACTCTTTAAAGTAAGTAATCTATAAATTCCCTGTGAAAACAAATTTGATAAAACCCAAAAATAAAGCTTAGCTTTTAAACTCGGTTATTACTGATATAGTTTTTGTTAAAATCACCTGAATTCATAGTTTTATCTTAAACACAATCCTTACATACATTTCTATCCCATTTTAGTTCCATACACCTTCATACATTGATAATGTAAATATACTTTTATTATGTACAGTTTGACATGTCTTTTAATATTACATAGTTATTAAATTTAACAAGTACATTCATCAATTTTAATACCAAATAGGTAACTGTAAAAGGGTTGGTAAGAATACCTCCAACGGTGAAAAGGGGTTGGTTGATTTTAGAATTTTAACTTTTTGACATTGATGTTCTAGTATGTAATTAAATTTTCGATTAAATATCTGATTTTGTCTATGTTCAAAATATTTGGTAAGATAGTATATAAGACTATTGTATGTACCGTTTAATTGTTGTGGAAATAACTGTCGCACATAACGTGTTATGTTATTTCGTTTACTCTATGTATATATTTTAATATATTGTTAGTTTGGGACATTGTATCTAAAATTTTAAATCAATTTCTTAGACAGTAAAAATACGTTTTTGCAGTCTTTTTAAAAAAAAAACAGTTAAATTCTAGGATCATTAATATATTTAATTCACCTATGCAATAATGAAAATTTAAAATAGTAAATTATTGTTCCGAATTCTACTACATTTTACTTTAACTTAATGTATAATATGAAAAATCTTTTCTTTTCCAGAATTTAATATTTTCAAATAGTGATAGTGGTCTTAGCAAGTAATATTAAAAATTAAATGTCAGACAAAATACGAAAATAGCTAAATGATTTTGTTTTCTAGATACAATGTACTCGTAGATATGTAAAATTAAATTACCAATGCAAGTAGATACTAAACTTTCTCCAATTAATATAGCATTAACACATTAAGTGCCACCGACACACAAGTCCGCTTTATTATGTAAAAAGAGTAATAGCACTGAATGTGTCAATTCCATGCCACTACAATTATTACATATTAAAGTGAACTAACAATAGGAGTCATAGGCATTGAAGGTGTTGAAATAGAAAACACTTTCATGATTTAATATCGGAGTTATTGTCTTTGTCATCATCTGTGGTCACTTTCTCTTTGTCTATGGCATTATCTGTGGTCAATTTCACTTTATCTAAGGCGTCTTCTATTGTCAATTTTACTTTGTCTATGGCATCATCTGTTGTCTGTTGCTTCTTGTCTGTAGCATCATTTACCAGTTTATCTTCAAGTTGTGGTGAACTGATGATCGCCTTCTGTTGTAACTCTAAGCTCTCTTCTTGAAGCCCTTGGTTCAATTGCTTTTGAATGTTGCAAGACCTGTGGAGAAATTAGCTTATTTACATAATGTATATAGATCTTTTTAAATGCTTTTTAACTAGATTTAATAGAAATAGAAGTGTATGTAGTTGAATTCAATTGAAATGAGAAATTATAACCAATCAATTTAACCTTTATAATACTAATCACAGACTTATTTAAAATAGACATGTTTAAATTAATCTAAATACTGAAACATTTCAAAATGAAACCATAAACAATAAATGACATTGACAGAAATAAGTAAAATTTCTCATTTCAATTGATTTTAACTAAACAATTAATTTTAATATGTATGTAAATTCTTGTCAAAACATCTGTTGGCGAATTTTATGCGAAGCATGCACTTATTGATTTGATTTTATGTGATTAAAAATTGATTAATTAGGAATAATAAATATATGTGGTACGTAAATGTAAAATTAGTTATTTTAACTTTTAAAAATTGAATTTTAATGTTTCCTACAAAATATTTTATAAAACTTAATTTATTTGAATGACAATTTTTATTTCAAACAATGTTATTTTTTTTAAACAAAAAAAAATGGTTAAAAGTAAAATATAATAATTTTGCATGTTATTGAAATGTCTATCAATATACACTCAAATCAAAAGATATTTTTGTTTTTATTTGTAACTAAGCTCTAATGTGGATATCTCAATGTGTATAAAAAATAATACTTTGTGAAAACTTATTACAACAGGTTTCTTCTACTAAAATACATGTACAAAAACTTGTTTTTTTTTAGGAAATGTAATGACTTATCATTGAATTCAATGGAAATGAGAAATTATATTTAATGTCTGAATACATCACTGGCTGACAACATTATTGTCTATGGATTTATTTTGGAATGATTCAGTGTTTAAATTGAAAATACAAGCTGGTTTACCTAGTTACCTAGTTTACCATTACAGTCTTATAAAGGTAAAATTGATTAAAAAAGTTTGTTATAATTTCTCCTTTCCATCGAATTTGATTCATTTTTCTGTACAAGATTTTTTGCTGTTGAAATCCATATATTAACCCCATTGTGGTTGGAAGTTGGACAGTCATTATTATTGTGAATGGAAATATTGGTGTTTATAATTTTGTTATGATTATATTTTAAATATGATAAAAATAAGTAATATAAAACATATATCAACTTAGATTAAACAAAGTATATATGCTTAATTAAAGTTTTTTTTCTTTAGAGACATTATTATTGTATCACCTGAGAGCTTGCTCTATTCTTTCACAAATAGCATCAGAAGCTGCATTGTTTCCTGAAAGGTATGATATTTCTGCTGCTACTGTTGCAAGTTTCTCTGCATAATCCAAGTAACCTTTAACATTATAAATGTTTGAATTTTAATTGAAAAAGTTTATTTCAACTTGTTTATGGAAATAGCATCATAAATATAGGAATGAGGAAACAAGCTTACAAGAGTAGAAGTAGCCAGGAAGGGGAGGGAAGAAGGAAAGTGCATGTATATAGAATAGACAAACATTCTAAGAAACAATAAAAATATCACCGAATTGTGGTTTAATACTTAAATATGACTTTACTTGCTTACTATACTTTTACCAGATAGGTAGTGGGCTAGTATTAACATCTCCACAAGTAGTAAATACCTATTTTGTATTTTAGACTTACTATAGAGTGTTCTCAGATTGTGTCTCAAGTCACAGAGAGTGCCGCGCACCGCAACCAACTGGTCCCAGTGCTCTGGGGGAGTGACTTCCCCCCACTCCATTGCTTGTTGCACTAGGCATATCTCTTTTGATAGAGCATCCCTTAACCTTAAACAAAATTATTATAGGTAAAAATTATGTATGATCTCACCTTAGTGACCCTAGTTTTGTAATTTGTGTTATAGTTAAAAAAGAGATATCGAAGGAATGTGCAGGCGATAAGCATGTGGTATTCTGTGTTTTATGAAGTTTCAGAATTTTCCCCATCCCATCTTTTTTATGATGAGAAAAGGAAGAGGATAGATTTTTTATAGAGGATAGATTAGAGATTTATATCGCCCATTTAAATTTTATTACCGAAAAAGATTGTCACCTCTCACTCGTATCTTGTATGGCAACAAGAGTAACTGTAAGTAGTTGCGTCGCCGCGTTAACGTTTACAGTTGTTGCTTGCCGTATCAGAAATTCGTGTTCCAAGTTCCCATCATATATACCAGAATTGAACCCATCTTGGTTTTCCGCGCAAAATACTGTAGCCCCAAGCAACCTTAAAGTGGCAGGTGTGTATTTACGAATTTGAGAACTTGAAACATTGGATGGAATTTTTCTAATTGCTCTTAATACTGTGAATAGTCTATTTTTAAACATGTTTATTAAGGCTTGGGTTATTGAGGATGGATGTTTATCTTTTAACTATTTTATTTCATCGTTATTTTTCATTATTTTTGTTTGATATGACAGTGACACTCCTGTACAGTGTTTCTAGTTCGTTCTTCGCAGATTAAAAGAATATTGGAAAAAGCCAGATAATACAAAAAATACTGTTTTTAAAAATAATGTAAAATTATAAATAAATCTTTATTACAGCAGTGCACCAAAACATCTTTTTGCCTTAAAATAATTTTAAATCCATACTTTTTTCGTTCTAACACGGTTAGTTAGTTAAAGATATAGTAAGCATCAATATATTCAATATAAATAAAAGACATTATAAGTTAACTAAAATATATTATCCAGTAACACCTATTTATAAATGGTGAAATTATATTTTTGGAAATAAATTTATCTTTTAACAAATTCAAACACATCAGAGTAGTCATATCTTCTTGTGACTGAAGAGTTTACATCAAAGTCAACAAGACCAACGCTGCGATCAGCTGCGGCGATCAGTTTCGTTGAATTGAAGACCAAACTATAAACCGGCGAGGCATTCTTTTGTGTAAAGTACATCTGAAAAAAAGAAAAATTTAAATTTAACTGTCCAGTTATAACGTTTTTTTTACAAGTATAAATTTAATCTGAGTATCACCTGTACATGTCTCCCAGGTTGACGGTCATCAAATAATACACAGCGTGAAAATTCCGAAGCGCCTGCTATTAATGCGTTATTACCATCAGATTTGAGGCAATACAATGATGAATGAAATGGATCCATGTTTCTGTAAATCTATAAAATAAATATATTGAACATAGATTTACATCGTTCAAAAATGTTTTCATAACTAATATAGATAAGCTATCGTAAAATGTTGCCACATAAAAAAACATATGGCAATATTAAGATGTTTTTATGTACTTAGCTTTTTGCATTGTATACATAATAAATAGAAGATAAATAATAAATATCTAACCACATGATTAGTTCGAATATCCAAGAGTTGCATTCTTCCTGAATGTGACACATATGCTATGGTGTTCTCATTGTGCCATGTAATGTCTTTGACCGCATCTCTTTTCATGTTTAAACTTGGGTCAATAGGCAACTGGAAGGCACACCTAGAATAAAATTGCTAAGGTTAACAAAAAAAGAATCTCTTGTATCTCAATTTTATAAAATACACACACATTTTTGAAATGAAATTGTATTATCCAAAAAAAAAAAAAAAAAAAAAAAAAAAAAAAAAAAAAAAAACAAAAGAAAACATTAAAAATATTTAAATCTCCATCAACACAGATTTTACTTAAGGACTAATATTTGTGTTATATCTGAGTTACATATTGCATTCAATAATTATATAATACTAATAATTTCATAAAACTAAAGTAAATATAGTTAAAGGCAACTTACTATAGTCGGAATTTTGCATTCTGTCATAAAAATGGTCATAATTATCATCTGCACAATTCCAAGACCATAAACAAAGCTCTGAACTTTTACATGAACCTGTTAGCAAACATAATTTGTCTTCAGTCTTAATGCCTTCAACAGCTGTGACCTCCACTTCACCATTCTGATGGCAGTCATCAATATGACAGAGTAATGAGGGCTTCTTTCTTGGATTGTTCAATAGAAAGACTGCCGCAGATCCATCTCTGAAAAGTGTAATAATTATATTAACATTTTTTTGGTGTTGGCAGCTAGAACCAAAGATAACTTCTAAAAATATTGATTAAAATATGATAAAAACGGAAAATTCATATAGACGTAAAAAACTTTGTAATAAGTTTTTTTTGGTATATAAAATTTAGGGTACATAAACTGTAAATTTAGCAAAGTTGTAATAACATTTTATAGTTTTATTTTTCAATTGAAAATGAAGAAAAAGGACTTTAAAACAAAAAGAAACCACACTATATATTCCTAATAAAGTTTTTTATGACAATGTACCTGTTTCCACAAAGTAATGCATTATCTTTGATGACAAATCTTGATATATCATTAGTTCTTATATCATATCTCTTTACAATTGGTACACAAAGAGACCAGAGACTCCTAGAGTTTGGAGAACCTTTCCTGTCTGTAGGAAAGCAGAACATATCTGTACCAAGTGCCAAAAGCAGCATTTGTGACTTATGTAACTCAAGCCAGGGTATATAAAGTGTATCATAGTGAAATGCTCTCTAGAAAAGAAGTTTTTGATCAAATAAAGTTGTAAATAAAAGAATTTCGTACTTATTGCATATTTAAATTATTTGATATAATAGTCATCATCACCTTAGGCTTATCCCAATTGTGTGGGCACAAGGTTTTATAAACCTCAATATTTTAGCTTTATTATTATGATTATAGAGTGTTAAAGCTAAAAGCTATTTGAAGCAATTCAAATATAGAAAAAATTTAATGGAAATCCAGAGTGAATGTGTTTTAAGTGCCTGTTGTATACACTGACTTTTGAAGTTTTGGCACTGATTTGCAGTGAGTGGCATTAGAATTAATTGTCATTCAACATCAACAGACATGTTTAGTCAGAACAAGGGAAAAGCTGTAATTTCCAAGCAGTGACCTATCCATTTATACAGTCCAGTGGTTGTATAACATATTAGTAGAATGTAAGCTATAAAATGGATAGTGTCAAATCATTACCTGCTTTTTAAATATTCCTTTATGCCAGTTATAAGAAATTCTACATCTGTTGTACCAGCTTCGAGAATCAGGGACACTAAAAAATGTTTTGTTTTCGTATAAAACAAAGTCAATTAATAAGAAAAAGGACAAAAATAAAAGGAAAAGATACCTGGCTAAATAATCTCTTATTATTAATTTGTTCCTAGCTATGCCTCTCCAAATTGTGTTATCATGTAGAATAAAGTTCTTTAATGTCTTACATGTACGAATTAAATTAGAAAGGTCACCTTCATTTAAAATACTGAATATTTTTGCTAAAATATCAAGTGGTAATTCTAACAACATAATCCCGTGCATCTTGATACTTTGTTACCTTATTCAGAATGTTATAAAATTATGATTTCCAATATTCTGTCACCGTAAATGTAACTTTGCTAGTTAACAGCACACTGAACAAAATAAAAAAGGAATTTTATTTCACCAATAGGTACTATAAAAATAGAAAATAATTGAAAAATAAAATAAGTATTATTGACATCGACGACTTTTTTAATGTTTTTCAGGCTAGCGAAACTTCGAACAAAAATATTTTGTATGGCTTAACGGTCTTTTGATGGCAAACTTAACAAAATTTAATGTCATGATATTAAATTTTGTCAAGTTGTCATTATGAGCATGCTTTCTCACTCTATCGTCAAGAGTTCCTTTTCTACCACAAGTGTCATTTCAGTTGAAGGTCTTTGTCAAAGTCCGTCAAAATCTATCTTACGGACAAACTAATTATATAATACTAATTATGTATAATTTTTAGATGAATTTGTGAATAGTTCGTTTAACTGTTAAGTTTTTTAAATTTTATATACAATGTCGATCATGAAACGATTTATAAAATGTGAAATTTGTAGTGTACGGTCCTTTAATAAAATAGGACAAAAAAGTGATTTTACGGCGCAATTCCCATTGGATGAGAACCGGTAATCATTTATTAATAATTTAATTATTAAAAAACGTAAATGTAAAGCTATCATGGTAGTTTTAATTAGTTGTATAAAGTTAAATTTGAAAAATTTATTTTGTGCTAGTGATGTATCTAGTTTACAGTTGTCATTGTAATTTTATTATCGATATTTTTTGTTTCTCAATGTAATGGGGAGTTTCCACTGTCGATATGCTTGTATAAAACATTAATATCCCTCACATTTTCAAAAACGAATTACACTCTCTTTAAAAAAAAATGAGACATGTATGTATATACCGTTAATTGAATCCTTCACATTTTACAGAAACGCACGTGTAAACATAATTCTAAGGTACTTTTAGCAGTCCCACAAACTTGAAATTTTGAATATAAATACAGGTCAACGTATAATTAAAATGAAAAAAAAAGGTAAAATACCGGAATCTGGGTGGATGGATTGTTACCTGAAAATTTTTGAAGGAAGGAAAAGGTTTTATCGTAAATTCTAATGTGTCTATTAGGAATGAAGCCAGGTATACAAAATTATTATTTGACAGTTACCCTAGACAATTATTATTTCAAAAAATTTCTTTTTGTTTTCATTATTCTTAAATATTACTTGGCGATGCCTTGTAAATAAAACAAATAAATGTAATTTTGGTGATTATTTTATTTATTTGCTTCCCTTTGGGTAATTTAGGTTCAATGTCAGTAAATGAAAAATTACATTACGAATAATTTTACATTGAGCCTAAATGCAAAGTTATTTGAAATATGAGATTGTATTAAGAAGGGCCACCCAATCACCCCACATTTAATCGATATCGATATCGAGGTATCGATTATAAGAGCCCTTCACTAATGATTTTTGTTAGGTTGGTGCACATGTTTTTTCATTGTGTCGGAAAAATTGAAATTAAATATTTTTATCCTGGTAACTTTTTGCCACGAGAAGTGAGTTTGGCAGGTGTCAGACCGAATTCATTCTTTGTTCTAAGTCCCGACTCTTACTTATATGCTCTTTGATGTTTTTGTAATTTGAGTTTGACACCTGATAATGACAACTCGATAGCATATGACTGCTTAAGTCACAAAAATAATTTTCTTCAGTGTATTTTAAATATTGTTTAAGATTTAGGGTATGGTTTAAATTCTAAGCAGATTTCTTCTTTGCCTAATAATTTCTCCCCCAAATACTTGTTCACTAAATGCACGAAATGTAAGTCGAACAGTTCACCATGCTTTTGGCTTAAATACTTTGATTTTAAGTTTTTAAAATGACACTTGCTTGACACTGACAGTTGACAGTGAGTCATCTTATAAGAAATTAAGAAAACGGCTGGTTGGCGCTTGGCGCATTGCCTACGCATTTTTAACTGTTTACACGGATGTTAGTTTTGTATCTATTCATTCCTTTCTTGTTTTAGGACTAATAGTAACTACTAAAAGTCACAGTATCTTTTTTATTATTATTCTTACCGTGTAGACTGTATAAATGAACATTGAACAAGTAACCGTCAAGCTAGAAACGTAAATAATTTTAAAATGGACTTATTTAAGCACGGTATGTATTTCAGGCTTCTACGCCACATTTGTTGTGCATTAATTTTATATATAATTAAGTGCGATAACTTTGGAAATGGTTATAAAGGATTAAATTCCTTTGTGCATTTATACGGCGTATGTTGTCAAGGCCGTTCTCTTTGGTGCCAGGTACCTGCAAGCACTAGTGATACATTAATACTAACAAACGCAATGCTGTACGTCAGTGGGTGGTTCTCGACGTTATCAGCGCTTTATCTCGGTCTGAGCTGTGTTTGTTTAACATTTCGTGTGACAGTTTAGTGTTGAATAACTCAGCTGTGCTGACAGTCTGCTTATTGTTCTCAGTTTTATCGGTCTTTTTTATTCAGAGTGAAGATTTAATTTTTTTTGATGAAATTTATAAAAAATTGTTTTGCATATAATCAATAATTTTTAATTATTGTGTTTAAATTTAAAAGATTAAGGTAATCCTGAGCGTAATATCATTTAATTTAATTCTTAATTAAAAAGTGATCTACTTAAAAGAATAATAAGAATGACCAAGTTAAATTCGTTATTAATATTGTAATAAATTTGTTACAACAGGTATGAAGGGTCCTTTACGTCCAGCACCTTCAGTTCCACCGCTGAATGGTGTGAATCGCTATTCACCAGTCACCAATTGGAATGATGATCCATTCGGAGCTGATGTCTTCGAGCCTACACCACAGTTTGCACAGAAAAAGATGCCCCCACCTCGCCCACCACCGCCAAAACTCTCCAGACAGCCGGATGTGCCAGCTAAACCTTCACACTTCATCCGGAAACCGACCGTTCTTACATCGCTTCTATCACGTAAAAGCAAAACGGTGACACAAAACACAACAGTGAAGCAACAGATTGTGAACACAGATTATGGAAGTGAAGTAGACCCTAGTAAAATGTTTCCCAAATGTGAAACAAGGAATGTGCAAACTGGAGCATTGATTGATTTCTCATCTCCACCAAGCTCACCAACATTCACCACTAGGTCTAGTAGTGACGGTCTGAGTGTAGACAGCTTTGGTTCTGATGCTACTACATCCACAAATCATCATAATCACATCAACGGTGGCAATGTATCCCAACCGGAGAGTGGATTTGAAGACGATTTCGATTTATTCTTAAACAATAGAAAACAGATACATAAAGACGATACTTTAGATGATTTGTTCATAGCTGATCCATTCTCACCGCAGCCTTTATCAAAGCCACCTATTATGAAGAAACCAGTGTTAAATAGAGATATTTATGATACTACAAGTAATATTCAGACATCAGTGTTTAAAGGACCAACGATAATACGAGCAAAACCAGCCAGGCCCAAACCACCTGATAGCTCAGCGATATTGAAAAGTACATTAGGGAATAATTTGGCAGGATCTTTTATGAATGTGAACACAACAGTTCCTATACAGAAAATTTGCAGTGGCTTTGGAGATTACGTAAGTAAGATAAATTAGTTATATTCTCATATGTAATTGTGTCTATTTAACTAACTTACTAACCTATAAACTTTTTAATTTTTAATGTAAACAAATAGTTGAACATATAGTGTTTTAGGGACCACTCATTTTGATAATTCACAAGACATGACCTTTTAAAATTTCTGTTATATTGCTCAACACTAAACAGCTGATTATTGCCATGAAATAATATAAAATATTGATAAAAATGATATATTATACATATGTTTAATTTTTTAACACATCATAAAGTTGATTGTTCATAGCTGATCCATTCTCACCGCAGCCTTTATCAAAGCCACCTATTATGAAGAAACCAGTGTTAAATAGAGATATTTATGATACTACAAGTAATATTCAGACATCAGTGTTTAAAGGACCAACGATAATACGAGCAAAACCAGCCAGGCCCAAACCACCTGATAGCTCAGCGATATTGAAAAGTACATTAGGGAATAATTTGGCAGGATCTTTTATGAATGTGAACACAACAGTTCCTATACAGAAAATTTGCAGTGGCTTTGGAGATTACGTAAGTAAGATAAATAAATTATATCCTCATATATAATTGTGTCTATTTAACTAACTTACTAGCCTATAAACTTTTTAATTTTTTAACACATCATAAAGTTGATTGTTCATAGAAATGGTTGTGTGTGTTTTTAATATATTTTTTTATTATATTTATGGCAAACAAAAAAGTTTGTATTCGTATCTTAAAATAAGAGTAATAATCTGGTATAAGAGTGGATCCCTAATACAAAAATAAATTATTCCATTGGCCCATTCTTCCCTGTGGCATTAAATTTTGAAGCTTTTTTCGTTATTTTGATATCATGTGGATGTTCTTTTACCATTTTCCCAACAAATATTTGTTTAGCTACAAGATAATTTAATTTCCTTTTTTTTACATCAGGACTCGAAGTCATTCAGTTGGGATGACGACAGTTCACCGGAGAGGGAACCTTCACCTCCTATGCCGACGATACCTCCTCCTCCACCGCCAGTAGTCGACGACGACCCCACTTGGCCAGAAGACGTCCAAGACTTCTTATCCCAGAACATTCTAGAAGATATAGAAGACACGACACCGTATGCTGTTGCTTTATTCGACTATTTTACAGATCATGAAGAAGATTTATGTTTTTCGGTAAGTTTTTTTTATTTTACTCACCTTTGTCTAGCGTGTGAACGAATCTCGGACAAGGTCGGTTGTATAACTTATAGCGTGTTCTAAAATGTCTTTGAATTTAGATTTCTTGGTTAATGACTGGTTTATGATAATTAATATGAATAGACGAGAGTATTTGTTCGTGAAACGAAGTCATGAGTTACGTAGACGAATGATCGACAACATGTTAAAACATGTTATCTATACGAATATTATAAAGAGGAAACATTTGTATTTTTTCGTATGTATTGAAAACTACTGGTCCGATTTTAATTAATCTAATTTATCTGTGAGTAACATAGGCTTATTTTATTTTTAATTTTACGCGGACGAAGTCGCGAGCAACAGCTAGTATAAATATAAAGTTGATGTTTTAGTACCGTATTCGTGGTTTATCACGGAAAATTGCGTTACATACTCACATTCAATACATAAGCACGCATATGCGCAATACCTTAACTTCGCTCCATATTAGGATTGTTTACATTATCAGTAATTTAGGCAATTAATTTAAATTGTTGGTACTGTAATATAATCGTGAAGCAAGCTTATTTCGATAGCAAATTCTGTAGATAAATAGAAATAAATAACTAAGTTAAATTATTTGTAAAATTTCGTAGGTGGTCTGTTAAAGATAACTTGGTATCTAGCACTTGTGTACCCCTGTCATTTGTATGTTCTGCTTTTTTTGTTTATAGTATATTTAATTTGGTCGTGTACTTTAACATGCTATCGGTGTACCTTTCCAATAAATATCAGCATTGACAGTGGTAGTGCCCGCTTAACATCTTAGCACGAATGGGCCGGCACGCCCGGTGTAATACCACGACCACACAGAAGACAGGCGTGAAATGGAAGCAATTCCGTGTTTCGTCTGATGAGTGTGGTGCCGGAGGCCTAATTTAAGTCCCTTTCTCTTTACCACACTTTTCTTATAAGGAGAGGATGGGAAGGGGAAGTGGATTTGACGGTGGAGGAGATGCATAGGAAGGGAAATATCCTCTTTATATGCGTCTCCTCCTTCGTCGAATAAGGGTAGGCAATGCATCTGCAATTGCGGATGTCTATGGGCAGCGGTCGCTTCGCCATTTTGGCGGATTCAGGTGGCCGCTTGCTCGTTTGCCACCTTATGTAATATAAAAAAAAACGCAGAACATACTTGTAACTTCTGGTTCACATCCGACTCTTTACGAGTACGAACACTTAAAAAGGTGACTTTTTGTCGCATATCTGGACGGTATATAATAATAAATAGTGATTCTTAAATAAACTGATCATCAGTAGTGTGTCGTGTTGTGCCGCCGTGTCTTATTTATACAAACATTTATGATTTGTATAAATAATCATGTGTTGTTGTTGCCGTGTTTATTTGTTATGTAAAACATGATATGTTAGGTCTGGAAGTGTATGCAGGAAGCAAAGGTGCGTACGTTACGGAAATTAAGAGACCTATGTCCTAGCACAAATTTGGAAGATTTTTTTATTAATTCATGATCTTTGGAATATTTCCCATTATTTTTTGGACCTAGGTCTCTTGTCATTGTAATATAAAAAAATATTTTTGATTTTGAGTCTTTCACAGAATATCGCCTTAATCGATATTTTGCAGTTGTTGCCAAAAGATCACATGATATATTTAATACAACAAATCTTTACATAAGTTTTTAATGGTTTTTAATAGGTATTTAAAAATGTCAATGAGAGTAGATATGCGAGCCAAAGCTTGTATTCTGTTTTAAATGGTTAAAGTTAAATGGATATTTAAAGACAAAACATTGTGTAATCGTATTGTCCTATTTTTTCCGACCATTTTATTTATCTCACTTATTGAGTAATATTTTGTGCATTATTCATTACTTTTAAATGACATACAATAAACGAAATAGTTTCTTTTTAAATATCTATGCTTGTTAGTTATCATGACATTTACATGCATAAGAACGTAAAAACATTAGGTTAAGACATATTATAAAAATCAATAATTAAATATCAAAAAATTGTATGAAAACATAAAAAATCGGTACAAGCAGTTAATTTTCTATATTTCTATGAAAAGAAAAGTTAAAACATCTTGGTAACTCTAACAAATATTCTACTAAAATATTTTTCGAAATGCATTTGTTTTTCAGTATTATTTTGTCTACTTATCTAGTTTTACACCAGAAAAGACATTAACTTTGTGACCTAGTAACTCACAAAATGCGGGACCGATTCGTTTGACTGAAACCGTTGTCGTTATGCTAAAGGACCGTTAAATGTACTATTTGGTTATTAACAATAGAAACATGTCACTGTATTATACAAGGCAGCAATAGAAAGATAGATGTAAAATAAATATTTTTTTGGTGAAAGTATCGGTTCCGTAATGACCGTACTTAACGCCTGGGAAAAACAATCTCATTATCACGCATCATATATACAGCTATTTTTAGTATGTAAATATTCTAGACTCAGCGCCCTAAACATTGCTTTGTTTTGATAGAATATTTCGTGTGGCTAGAAGCCAAATGCCTGTCTAATTATAGAAGACGTATATTATAGGTGTTAGTGTTCTTCCAATACATATTTGTATACACCTTGCCATTTTCAATGTCGAAAACCTCTACAAAAACATTTTTTTATCATAGTTTTTTGTAAGAAAATAACCGATAAATGTTTTTATTTTTACATCACGTAACCTTAATTTCTTTGTCGGTAACAATATTTGTTTAATAAATTAATCTATTGTGCACTTGTTTCTTTTTACTTGGGAATGGAAAAGACAATAAACTTGACGAGTTTATTGACTTTGGTTCAAATAGTGACATGAGTAACATCGTAACTTTCCATTCGAATAAGGCTTCTGTAGGTTTAGTTGTGGTTGTTTTCCCGATGTAAACGGAATAGAAAACACATATTTATATTACAAACACATCTGCCCGCTAAAACTACCCGTCAGTCGGGCAATAAGCGGCAACTTAATTATAATTAGTATTTATTAGGATTCGAAGCCAAAGTTACGTAACTTGAGTCTAGTGACTAGACTGCCAGCTGTTTGTTACTAGCTAACCATTACTTGTATTTAAAGCGGGCGCACACTTTTCACTAAACTATCGCACAACTGTTATGCGATTGTCGATTGTTTCGCAGCCAATTCAACTGTTTAGTTGCATAAATAAAAATCGAGTAGTGTGTAGTATAAGAAATTGAACTCTACAGTTTAGACTAAATTTTAAACTTTAGACTAATCAGTTGTGCGATAGTTTAGTTTCAGGTGTGCGCACGTTCTTAATGCACCCAGTATATGTTTTGTGCTTATTTTAGTGTATAATTTATAGTTTACGTATAATCCGGAAAATACAACCGATAGGGTTATTTTGGTAAATACATTTCAATAGACCATCGTTTTTGCTTCTGATTTAATTTTGTAGCCTTCCGTTATTCAGAATTATTCTCTTATTATGAATATAAATCTGTTTTCTTCAACAAGAAGCCAGTCATTGCATACCAATAATTTTGTGTAGACAGGAATTCGTCTTCGTAGTCATCCGTCTGTTGGCTGACGTCACAGGAAGCCTGTACGAGGGGCGTTGAGAGGAAAGCGATTACAAAGTGTCGGCCTGATGTGACGTCTTGATTGTTTTCGCAGTAACGTCGTGTTCGAAATTTGTATGATCATTATTTAAACTTATAAGAATGCCAATGCCATAAACTAGGAATGTACGGTACATTATATTTAATCTTAGAGAAGGTTCTATTTCTTGTTTATGGCTCTCCCTCAGCGGATTGGGGCAGTGTCAAGTGCTTGTGGTTTTATTCTAATTTGGGAGAAACTGGCAACAAAACTCTGCTTATGGAGATGTTCGCGGGTGTATAAGCGGTCTAAGTTAGAGAAGGTTTAAATCACAATTAAGGGACTGACGGCCGAATATTGAAACGATTTTATTTTTTGATGAAAACAATTTATACGTAAGATCCGTCGATTTTCAATGCTTTCTAATATTTTATTATGATTGGTTCTGTGAGCTATGACTCATTGTCCGGACATTCACCTTCACTCTAAGTCGAATTAAGTTCGATTCTTGCACATTCCAGCATACCAGTGATGATAATCTATCTTGCATTATTTTTTTCGTATCATGACGGCTGATAGAAATGTATGGAAGAGCAGCACATATTGTGCCGACCCTCCATAGGGACAAGGGCAAGTTGATGATGATTATTCTTTCATATCAACCACATTTTTCGTAGAAGTTTTAATGTAGATTGTTAAAATTTCCATTAATTTTAAAATCTGAAATTAAGAGATACTAATATTATGAATGCGAAAGTTTAGATGGATGGATGTTTTAGGGTTTGTAGTCTAAACGGCTGAACGGATTTCGATGAAATTTGCCATAGATGTAGAGTATAGCCTGGAAAAACACATAGGCTACTTAATTTTGTGTTTTTTTTTTACCACGCGGACGGAGTCGCGGGCGAAAACTAGTTTACAATAAATTATGTAGATATTGTAAGCAATATATCGCTTTGTACGCAACGAAAATGTGTAAATAGAATTTATGTCTTCTCCCAAATACTTGTTCTTATTACAATCTGGAGCAGTCAGTTAGTGGAAATATCCCGGTCATCGTGCGTTTTTTATCTAATTACATGATAATATCCGTTCATGGACGTACTGATTAACGTGAGTTTACTTTATAACACTTGATGAGTGTGTCACCAGCCTCAATTGATGCAGACTGCCGTGTTACATTCAATGCTAATTTACCTTATGATATGCTTTTACAATGCTCATAGGTCAATAAATTGCTTCGTTTATGTTCTTTAGGGGTTGGAACGTTGGAAGCACATGTTTGTACAAATGTTTGATATTTGTACGTATGTATGTTTATGTGGGATGTCGTCGATTTGAAGTAATGCATCCAAGAATCATTTTTTAATGATGTATTTATTTATATCGTTTATTAGTAGGTATTATAATGTTGCCTGATCTGTATTTTTGCACATCAGCATTTAATTTGCTAATAGCAAATATCGGCATCGACCTAGTTGCATTAATATTATTGCTAATTTCTTTAATTAGAGCTTCCATATTCTGAATCTTCAGTGTTCTAAAACGTGACTCTAGTATAATGTACAATAATTTAATTTGAATGATGTACATAATTGTTTTGCATTACGATGGTTTTACCGCGAATATTTTTTTTACACTAACAGCCTTTAGTAATGTGACGGCAGTTTAAAAGCATTAATTTTTGAACTCACTAAATTATGCACTTCCCGTCGGCTCGTGTTATTAATGTTAACGAATGTTAAGTTCATTGACTGGCATTATTAATTTTGGCTACTGACTAATTGTGCTGCTGTTTTATTGACGTATTACATATGTGGATGGATCACTTCAATGAGTGATGCCTGGTTTACATTTGGCCAGTACAGTTAGACAGTAGCACAGGCTTGCCATAGTTTGTATTGGTTACTGGCGCCAGTTTGAGTTTCTACTATGCCAGTGCTGATTATGAGCGCTACTGGCCTACAAGTCTTATTTAGTCTTAGTTGGTTTCATGATTTAATTTGATAATTGATTGTGTTTTGTTTTCTTTTATGGTATTTTTAATCCATCGTTTGATTTAAGATTTTGGCATCTATGCGTTACCTAAACGAGTAACGCGTTGAGGACCATGTTTATTCATGTTGGCATAGACGTAAGTGGACCGACCGATTAAAAAAATGACATCTTTCATAGAGGTCCCACAACAGATGTAAATCTTTTAGAAGTAGTTATGTTTCAATAGTGTTCAATAAGTCTTATATTCATAAAGATTTAAATTAAATGGTTTTCACTTTTTAAGAAATATTTGCAATCGCTTCAATTTTCTAAAAAAAGGAGGCTAAGTCCGCAAAAGTGTCGATTCTTTTTAGTCATTGACCCTCTTCCGTAGCTCAATTGAGATTTAAAAACCTTTAGAGGACCGTAAATTAGTCCATATTGTCATTTAAAGTAAGAAAGTGTCAAAATTAATTGTTCAGTAACCTCAAAGTTACGGAAATAACTCTACTCTTAATTTATACGCTCATTTGAAATTATAGTATAGGTTACAATATAAAATACTTCACTTTATCAGCGTACCGGAATTGTGTAAGGTTAAAATATTTTATTAATATTGACTGGATCATTCTAGAACAATTTATACTTACTATTGCCGACTTTAATTTGTAACGTATGAAGGTCGCTGTTCCTTTATATTCGCAGTAATTAAGAATAACGTTTGCGAGAGTTTTTCGTTCTCATAGAAATGTACAAATATACTAGTGTTCTTTTTAAAATCTTCAAAGGTCAATCGCGGGCGTACTTGGCACATCTTGCCAAAGTTTTATATCCAACTAGCTTTTGCCCCCGACTCCGTCCGCGCGGAATTAAAAAAACAAAAGTGAGTAGCCTATGTGTTCTTCCAGACTATCCTCTACATCTATACCAAATTTCATCGAAATCCGTTCAGCCGTTTAGGCTACAAACTCTAACAAACATCCATCCATCCATCCATCTAAACTTTCGCATTTATAATATTAGTATGAAGTATGATTACGTTTTTCTTTTTATTCTAATGCATTATAACTTACAGCATGTTTTAAATATTAGACAATGTAAACCAGCAATTTTTTTTTACTTTAAGAAAGCAGTTGATTTTATTGATTTCACGTGTGTTGTACTTGAGCGGACAGATGGAAAATATATTTGCATTAATGTGCGAGAATCGTGGCTTAATGTTTTGTTACACGTCTTGTATTGTTTCCCTATGTTGGTAGCACCTGTTTACGTCATTTCAATAATTGTCTTTACAATGGCTTCTTTTGGCACATGATTAATGGGTTTCTCCATCCGAAACATTTAAAAAAATTGTTAACTGAATCAATTAAAATATGGAAGTTATGATACAATATACATATTTATTTTTTAATTCATTTAACATGACAAGTAGAGTTATTAGGCAAAAACATTAAGGTTTATAAAATCCTGTGCGCTGACTCCGCGTGAGTGGATGATGAGAGAGATTATTTTTTTTTTGTTACGAATGCTTCAGGAGTTGAAACCCACAGTTCTAATCGTTTATTTATTGTGTATAGAATTGACGCAATGGAATTACGCCGCATGTATGAGAGCCATCCATCTGTAACTGGGCGTTTACTTTATTTTTGTGTTGTGGTAATTTTTATCAGATGCGTAGGCGCCTATTCGCAGCACAGTCGGACCGATATCTGTGCGATAATGTTATACCATTTTCACACAAGGGTAGAACAGAGCAGTATTGTTCGAACGCATACTTACTGTTGATGTTGCGTTGTACGTTTAAATGACAGTACTGTACTGTCCTACTGCTCTGCCCTCGTGTGAAACTAGCGTAACGTCTGTTTCCATTCATCGCTCCGTATCAATGGCTCACAGGAACCGACGGACGCTATCAAAATAACATTTCCACTAACAACTGATTTTAAAATGTGCCATTGTTTACGTACGTTTTTATTGAAATTGGTATAAAAATTGAATATTCGAAAAAAAAATCGAACATTTGCCTTTAAGTAAACTACATGTTATAACTTAATGCACAGAATTTATGCCTAGACTCCAGCGTTGCATTTCTATCAATAATTTTTTCACCTTAAACGTTAAATTTGTTTTTACCTTGAACTGGTTCAATGTCTTAGAAAAGTTGAGATCTAATGCGGATTCAGTATAATTCTGTACTTAAATCTTAAGCATGACATATTTGATACCCTTTTACAAGTACGTAGGTACGTTTTTTTATTATTATTGAATTTATTTACGTCTATTTTATTCTTGGCACGAATACAACAATGGCCGGATTTGTCGCCTCCTGCCATCTTCTATTCAGTTATTACTTTTATATCTTTTAGAAAATCATCTTTCTGATTAAAGACAAACGGCTATCGCATATATCTTCGCCCTGATAAAGCCTGCATTACATCTTAGTCTAATTTTCCAATCCTTAATACATTACGAACGTATCTTTCTTAATTTGTAAAAGGTAGTTTACCCATTTCTTAGAACGTGTGTTGAAAAATACATAGACAGGGTTTTTAAAAAAGATTAAATTTATCTTATCAATATGGCAGTACAATCGAATTAAAAGTCTTTCTTGCATCTTTATTAAGACAATCGTACATTTGTTATCTTTTTTATCTGTGTAATTATTTTATTATCTGTGATTCATATTGTTTGCTTCCTTTGATCGAACAGGCTGGTTTAAAAACAAAATTAGTGTGAAAAGTCGCGGAATTTCATTTATCATTGATTTAGTATTTAAATTATTTGATTGGAAATTGGATTGCTTTTTAAATGGTGTACAATTTTTTCGGATAAACAATATCATGATAAACTTTAACAGTATCAATATTTATTAAAAGCAATTATTAAATAATAATAGTTAATTTATAATGTAAAAGTGCATTATTAATAACGTAATGGATAATTATTACGTTTAATTTATCGCTGGTCAACAACCTTTCTATAGCGGTTAATGCATTCATAAAGAATTCAATTAATGAGAACTGATAATTGTTTTCTTTATTTGCATACATTTAATTTATAAATACGATGTAGTTATTTTTAATAATATTATAAAGAGGAAACATTTGTATTTTTGTATGTACAACTCAAAAACTACTGGGCCGATTTTAAAAATTCTTTCATCGTTAGAAAGGTAATTTATCTGTAACATAGGCTATATTTTTTAATTTCACGCGGGCGAAGTCGCGAGCAACAGCTAGTTTTTAATATAGACAACTTTGCAATTTATTGTACAAAATGGTTTTTCCTAACAAAAACACAAAGTTTTGTTTTTCATACTATCTGACGATTAAAAACAATCGAGATAAAAATATCATATAAGTTTATGCAGCTAAAAATAAAAATAACATACCGATTTATGCATCTTCTAGAATTATAAAATTGCATCAAGTTACAGCAAAACCACAAAACGTAACATAATACAAGTTCAAGATTATCAGTTGCTATTTTATTGTTAGAGTTAATAACATTGTTACGACAATGGCGCCAAATGTAAGCCACTAAAGAGGACATTAAAATAGATGTTAAAAACTAATTAAACAACCATTTCGCTCCACTGACTGACTAGGTAATGTTTTTCATGGGCATTTCCTCAAGAAAAATTGATGACCTGCAGATCAGCTTACGGTTCGTACGGATGGATCTGGTCCATAGATCAGCTCAATTTGTACCTGCATAGAGGTTTGTTTTGCCAGAGTTACGTGTT
This sequence comes from Papilio protenor, assembly GCA_029286645.1. Taxonomy (NCBI): domain Eukaryota; kingdom Metazoa; phylum Arthropoda; class Insecta; order Lepidoptera; family Papilionidae; genus Papilio; species Papilio protenor. The sequence goes on along the minus strand of JAGSMZ010000001.1, from coordinate 4,017,341 downwards.
ACCGGGCAGTTCGCGTTTCCACGGTTCCTATAGTTATAATATATCGCGTTGAACCGTGAGCTGCAAATTCAGTTGTTGAGCCGCAGATCAACGGTTCAAGCATATGTGAGCTAATCTTTTGATCCGGTTCAGAGTTTACACAAGTCTACCTGAAAGCGAACTAGCGCTTATTCTTATTATTAAAGTCGTGTCGTCTACGATTATTTTAGACTATTATTATTACTTATGTCGAAGATAGTTGGAGTTACAATTTCTTTCACTTATTGTTGTGTTTATTTTAAACTAGCTGTTGCTCGCGACTTCGCCCGCGTGGAATTAAAAAATGTAAAATTATTGGCCATATAGCCTATGTTACTTACAGATAAATTACCTTTCTAATGGCAAAAGAATTTTGGTATGGTGAATCGAATACAAAAAATGTGCAATCTTTCCTCTTTATAATATTAGTTTTAAATGATATGAGATATTAATTTTAATTTTCCTATTACTTACAGGCTAACTCGAAGATATATCTTCTAAGGCGAGTCAACGAGGAGTGGCTGTCTGGCAGATTAAAAAATGGCGTTGAAGGTCTTTTCCCGTCCAATTATGTAGAGATCAAAATGCCCTTACCAAATGATAGTCCAACACAACCGATACTTGGTGAAGCTATCGCATTATACGACTTCGATCCAGTACAAACCGGTGATTTGCGGTTTTCAACAGGCGATAGTATACGAGTTATGCAGAAATTGAACGAAGAATGGTACTTCGGTGAGTGTAATGGCGTAAAAGGTCAATTTCCAGCGAATTACATTCAAATGAGTTGAATAAGGTATAATGTTTTAATTTTTAAGCTTTTTTATTGGGTAAAAAGGTTCATAACAAAATTGCGCGGATAATCAAAGTTGTCTTGTTTACTGCGGTACATAAAAAAATTGGACGTGATTAAAGGATGATAACTTAAGAAGTAAAGCGGGCAATAAAATTTTTGGAATTATAGGTTTAAAATTAACTAATTTCATCTTTTTTAAATTACTGTATAATATTATTATATCTTTTTATTCATAATATCTATGTTATTCAGGTATAAATGTAAATTCCCATGAACGCAACGATGTGATATTAATTTGTTACGAATGGAGACTGGCAATGATAGATACATACCGCGTCTAGCCGCTCAGGATTTATATGGATTCCTACCTTTTGTGTTACGTAAACATTAATTTTATTCATCACTGTACAATCTGAATGAAAAACATACGAATTTCATGTACATTTTTTATGAGTTCTGCGTAAATTATTTGTGTTAATTCTAAAACGGTGCTAACTTAATCTTAAAAGTCAACTTTATTTCTAAACATCAGCTAAACTGCAAGCATTAATAATTGCTTCGATGCAGATCTATTTGGATATATCTGTTATATGTATTTAAGCTGTGATGCCACTGAATAATATAAATCATACAAAATGAACCGGATTTAGGTTAATTAAATATCAATGTAATACCACCCTTATTGTAGAAATCGACTGCGTTGACGTTTGTAAATCAGATTTGAACCGGTTCAAAAGTTCAGTTCATACAAACTTGAACCGTTGATCTGCGGCTCAACAACTAAAGCCTAGTTCACACTTCGCCAGTACATTTAATCAGTTAAGCTCAATAACTGGACTGTTAATATACTGGCATAGTGTGAACGCTCATTGACACCAGTGAGTCCATACAATCTATGACTGGCCGTCGCAACTGTCCAATTGTACTGGCTAAGTGTGTACCCCGCATAACAATGCGAGGCGAGCCGCGAGCTGCAGTGACTCGCAGTTCAAAACTTGTTAGGCTGATGTTTAAATCCTTTTGTATGACATCAGTATGTTTAAAATGTATACGTGTAAAAAAGAATATTATGTAAATTAATGTTTTTTTTTGTTAAATGTTATTTTATGTTCAATGTGCAATAATAGAAAATTATCATTTGTACAGATGTCAAATAAACTGTAAAATGCTTGCTTTATGTAAATGATATGACCGATTTTAGTCAATTTGTACTTCCAGCCGCACTCAGAGCTATCACATTGCCACTGAAGGAAGTCCCTAAGTGTAGATTTAGTGTATAAATTAACTCTTAGACTGTTAAAGTAATAAACTGCTCTAATTGTGGTAACAGTGTAAAAAAATTATGTAATATTTGTTCATAATATTAAATTGTTTACGTTTTTTTCTATTGAATTAATTTCATAACTGGCAACTGAATGCAGTACAATATCGCACCTTTATATCCAGTGTTGCCATATAACATAAGTATACTCTAACTAGCTTTACCATTTGACATTAAATGTCATCGCTCTAAATAACGCAGAGAAATATTACGTGACTTTGTAAATATGCACTAAAACTTGAGCATATACTGGATTCAGTGTTTTACTAGAGATGGGCAGTAAAATATCGAGGTTTTCAATTTTTTTTAAATAAATGAAATGGAAAGAACAATTAAATTGAACGGAATTGTCGATTTATATCAGTAATTATTTTAAGAAACGGAGAGATGTAATTAATTTTGAGTGCTATAGATTCATTTTTGTTTAATTAGTTTTGCACAAATCAATTTTATTATCTGAACATTACAGTGGAGCGTTCCCGATCAATTTAGTTGTCGATGTTGTTTCGATGTGCTGTAACATCGATATATTAACGGAACATCTCTACGATAGATGTTTAATGTGAATTCCAGTATATGTTCCATTCGTGTTTGTTAAATCAACATATAAATATAGTATGTAAAGGTTGTGTGTAGTCTCGAATTGATCTGATAATTAGGTTAATTCATTATTAAAATATCATCTATATTTTGCTTTAAGTCCAGTGTGATTGTATCCATATACTTTGTTAGACCAAAGTGTGGTTTACTGTATTTAAGTATTAATTTGTTTTTATGTTTTTTGAAATTAATAATCATGGAGACGATGTCGATTATAATGAATTAAATAGCTTTAAAATTTGGTTATTTTATTAAGTTGTATGTATGTATAGCTTCATATTTTTTGTGTCATTTATTTGTAAGTAGTTTTAATTGTTTTTTTTTTTGGTGGGACCATAACACAAAGTGCCTTAAACAGGTATTTTTAACTCCAATTATATGTATAATGTGATCTAATTTATATTATAATAAAATCTAATGCGGATGTGTATTTTTGTTTTATTGACGTCTTTTACCAAGTTTATTTGCTACCTAGAAAGAGATGGATGGATTGCGTGAAAGGTGACATGATCAAAAAGGGAGGGAGATGACTGAGATGACGTATGATAGTTATGTGGAGGACAAAAACTTGTTGCGCCCTACGGGAGTAGGATAAGGAGGAAGATGATGATTTGCTCCAGAAATCGCATTTCTCTGCGTTTATTGCTTTCCATAAGTATAAAAAGCGCTATATTCTGATTCTAAGGGGTCTGTAATATTAGCCTATTTTCAAATATGCCCTGTGTTTCGAATCTTATATCATTTCATTACTTGCTCGTAATCTTGCGATTTTCTTGTTTAGTAATTTTATTATTACCGATTAGAACGCAACACAGTAATGATTATACACTTTATTGGCGTCAGATATAAACGCATTCACCTACCTCTTTACTACTTTAGTTTACTAATTATACCGCGCGAAAGTCTAGATTCATATTACACAACTGGTATGAAGTATGTTAAAATCTTTCCCATATTTTGTAAAGATGGAAAAATATATGAGAACATATTTAAAGTCAGTATAGATAATTGGGTTAACATTTAAATATGTATTTCAAACCAACAATTACTTTAATTGGAGTTGTAATTATTAAGAAAATACTGTTACACTGACCTACATTGCAATCAGATTCTTAATGTATTTTTCACTGAAGAGAAAGCTGATAACTAACTACACATAATAATTTCAACAAACACTGTGTTGCTTATAGAGATGGGTTGATACTCGGGACACTCCCATACAAATTATCTCAATTTTCTCAAAGATATTTAGATGGATGGAATATTTTGAAAACAAATATATGTAACTAGCTTTCGGCCGCGACTCCGTCCGCGTGGAATTAAAAAAAAAAAAACACAAAAGTGAGTAGCCTACGTGTTCTTCCAGACTATCCTCTACATCTGTACCAAATTTGAACGAAATCTGTTCAGCCGTTTAGGCTACAAACTCTAACAAACATCCATCTATCCATCCATCAATCCAAACTTTCACATTTATAATATTAGTAAGATATTAAAATCTTACTATATCAATATGTACCCGTAGATCAGATGTAGTTTGTACACGAACCAATACCTATGAGGAAAACATTTGATATAAATAGATGAACATTACTTAGCTGCAAATAAAACAGATTGTATGTCGACGAATTGCATCTATTGAGCTCATTGGAATATTCCTATCGATTGTTGTGATATTAACAAGATCAATTACGTATTTTTCAAACAATAAACGTGACTAGTCATATAAAAGTTTTTTTGATTTTACGAATTTGTAAAGTGCAGAAGACTTTTTTATTGTAGAGTGCACTAAAATGACTTTTTTTTAATATAAGTAGGTAGCTTTCTTATGAATTAATATTTAAACATTTTTATGATAAAAAAAATAATTATAATCACATAGTGAGTTTTATTATTTGAACAAAAATATTCTATATTATAAGGTAATTAAAATATTTACAATTTAGCTTAGATTACAACTTAATGTCAACATACCCTGTTCACTTTTCAACCGTTGTCCTCGGCAGAGAAGGCGGTGGCAAGACAACTCCAACGCTGTTACTTCATTAAGTTATTTTTTTATTAAAAGAAACTTCGAGATTGTTTTTTTACTATACATATTGCAGTGACAACGTCTACCCACTGAAATCCTTCACAACATGTTGAAAAGAGAAAAGAGGGCGAACTTTCACTAAATATAGAAGCTTGACCGGGAATATAAAAACTCTCGCCATTTCGCGAAAAAAGATGGGACTAATTCCGTTGCATATTAAAAGGGGTAGTAATATGTATTAAAAGGATATTGAAGCGTCCTCAAGCCAGGATTTTTATATTCTCGGTTGCCATACTACAAAAATTAATTTCCTAGTAACACAGTCCCAAATTTTTCCCTAAATTAAATTCACAGAACAAGCATATGTTACACAATTAAACTGAAAATCTTATATCGAAACTAAAGTCGTCGTTCAGGTACTTGTTATAAAAAAATACATAAGTATATTAACAAAACATATCTTTTTGGATTTAAAAAAAAAATTGTTCGTTAGTAAAAAAAACGAGTTTGTATAATCTATACTTAATTTTAGGGCAAATAATAAGATCTTTACGCTTTAATATTGATGTGCGCAATATTATTAAAACTCAACCTACTCTGTTGAGGCCAGAATTATAAGTTTTTTTTTAATAATAATAGATTTTCTTAGCCCGCGCTGTAACATAAACTATCAGATCGTGACATCTGAAGCAATGTTTAAACAGGGAAGATTGAAAGATCATAAATATTTTTTGCGTTTGCAACATAAACTTTAAAAATACTGAAATTCCGCTTCGTATTTTATCAGCCTCTTTTTAGTGCGACAAGAAACTTTTGGCACGTGGCCAATTACAACGTTTATTCCGCTATATTGTAAATTGTCACTTTTGACAGCAAAAGTAACTGCGAGGTGTTTTTAGACGCCAAATTATAAATTATTTATAGTTGATAAGTTGGCTCAAGTTCATTTTGATATGCTTTAATTTATAGTCTTATTATTGCTGTTTTATTTAAGTTCTAATTTACACCAATGATATGCTAAAAATTACTAAAGTTCACACATAGTTTTTCCACATTTGGAATTACATTTTATTATCTGGCAACACTAATCCTAACTGTCAATGTCATCAACGTAACAAAAGATGCCTGTCGCACTTTTAAATTTAGAATGACTACATTAACTGCATTTCAACAATAAGGTGTAATGCAAATGCTTAGAAAGACTTAACACTTAACAGCTTGCAATTTAAGTGACATCTATACACAAAAAGCTTTAAACATCACCTACTTGCTCAATACGATATAAAGTGGCTTGATGAATGACAATGCCAATTACAAAGATTTGCTTAAATATAAATTGTACATGGTACATTCGGCTTGTTTTTTAATTAGAGTTAGTCATGTAAATTTTTTTTTTAGGTATAAATGTATTTACAAACGAGAATGGTTGTAGCGCTTAGTCTGGCCTGTATATGGGTATTTTGGGTATAAATTCTATAAGAAGTACATACTCCATCATGGAAGATGAGTCGCAGTGCTGCTTGGTGAGTCGCCAGCGCAGGCCCAGTTTGTTGTAAAGCCGACTGTTCTCCCATTCCAACAGCTTATTAAGTGAATGTTGCGTCTGAAACAACAAATACGGTAAATTCATGTATATTCTCTCTATCAATTTTTTTTAAAGACAAAGACTAGATGAATAAATCTATACTAATATAATAAAACGTAAAAACACACTTTTTTATGTACATTGTCATAAATTACAGTATATTTTGAAACAATTATTTCTTTTTATAAATAGCACAACACTTATGATATGCATAAGGCTATAAATTTTCACACTATTTAATATAGGATGTAACTAAAATAAAAAAATTATTGAGAAAAAGGTACAAAAACTCGAAGCTCAAGAAGCAAGATTGCTTGATTTATTGGTAATAGTAATTGTTAGCCAATGGCAAAGGCCACCATTGTCATTTAAGCATTTCGATTTAACAAATTTAATTGAATGTAAATACAATATTTTTTTAATAATGTAATGCAGATGAAGCCGCACGGGAACAGCTAGTTTATTTACATAGAAATACTCACTCTTTTACTTAGACATATAACCGGCCAAAGAGAGCATCCAAGCGTGCAGCAGCAGCAAACACATCCGCAGAATAACCACTTCACATTCACGGGCAATGTTTTCTTTAGTACACTGTTGATACGAGCCACCGTCGCCTGGTATTCCTCAGGTGCCACTCGGGATTGAAGTCCGGAAGGGAACTCATTGTTGAAGCGGTTACTTAAACCAAAACTGGAATAGAAACGGACAACAATGTAAGAATTTAAAAACAATAATTTTTTTATAATGTAATGAAGATGAAGCTGCACGGGAACAGCTAGTTTATTTACATAGAAATACTCACTCTTTTACTTAGACATATAACCGGCCAAAGAGAGCATCCAAGCGTGCAGCAGCAGCAAACACATCCACAGAATAACCACTTCACATTAACAGGTAATGTTTTCTTCAGTACACTGTTGATACGAGCCACCGTCGCTTGGTATTCCTCAGGTGCCACTCGGGATTGAAGTCCGGAAGGGAACTCATTGTTGAAGCGGTTACTTAAACCAAAACTGGAATAGAAACGGACAACAATGTAAGAATTATAAAGTGAATATACAATATGCAAGTTGCAGGCAAAATCTAGTGATTTATTAACAGTCACTTAAAATTATTAATATCAGTGGTTGTACATTGGTTGAAGTACAACCATAGCCTTTTTTCAAATATTTTTTAATTTTGATTATAAAGAGAAGTGCATTTTTTCCACATGAAATATATCAAATTTCATGTTCATATGTTTGCATTACATAGAAAAAAGTTTAAAAAACTACACTCATCTTATTTATTTAATGATTATTAGTAGAGTGAAAATTTAAAAATAATTTCATAATTCCTTCACAAGATATAATATTCAAAAGTCTTCACAATATAATTAGTTAGCAACATTAATTAATTCCAGTAATTACATTTACAATGTTGATACATTCCTTACAAATTATGTTTGTTGCCTTGTTTAGTTACCATACAAGTGTTTTCACATAAAAGACAACATATACATGTGAATATTAATAATTTACTTTGCAATAGAAGTAACAATGTTCTTATACAAGTTTTAACAGTGGAAACACACAGCTTTGTAAAGGGAAAATATAACTGGCATGAAATAAAATGTCAATTGATTTGTTGGCTGTCTCATGAATTAATTGTTGGTCATTCTCATTGTAAAACAGTATAAAACAACATGTTATATAAATTTTATCAAAGTGTGACCTATTACAATGAATCTAGGAAAATATGGAGCAATATGATAACAGGCAGTTTATTTGTTACATTTGTTGTGACTCATTAAATTAATGTTTGTTATGTTATTAGTTATTATCATGTTTTTACACATTCATATTAAAGTTAAGACTCTCAATATTTTTCAGTAATTTTGAATTACAGTCTATTTAATTAAAAAGTAATTGATGTGTTTTAAACTATATTTGGTTCAGAAGAATCTTACTCTGCGTTCATTAATCTGTGCATATGAAAAATCTATTTTTGTACTGAGCAAAAATAACAGGATTGTTCTGTGATAAAGTGCAATGCGTTCATAACGTAATCGGACACTTTGCAGATATTAAGCCTGTTACTTTCGCTTCAATGCAATTTAGTGCCCTATTAAATTTCATAAATTGACGTCTGGTCAATGTCCTCGTTCAAGAAAAGCTTCAATGCCATTGATCGACGATGACAAAGGAAACATGTTATAAATGCATTTTGTTGATATATCTTTATTGGAACCTCAATTAAAGATATACTTTTCGATTGTAACAACAGCTGATAAAATAAACCTTACACTGTCATGTTACCAGCTCCACGCACGACGATCGGATCAGGCACTAACGTCACATGTGTCTCTTCTATATTCTCCTCACTTTCAGTTTCGTCAAGATATATCGCGTCAAAGTCTGCCATTTTTCTTATTCACTAACTTAACAAATCACAAATAAACTTGTTTGATGAAACGACATAACAAAGCACAGTGTTTGTTGGACTTGGATTTTATTTATGAAAAAAAAAGTACTGAATGACGTTTTACTAAACTAAAAATGTTGCCATATAAAAATAATATCATTTGTTTAAACATGTTTAATTTTAAACTTAATTAAAGAATAATATATTGTGAGTTTTGTTAATTTTTAGGTAAAACGTATAAAATAAGAAGATATTCAATATTATATATACAATATTTGTTATCAAACTATAGTTTCGCGAATTCGAATCTTAGGTGTCACTTATCTGGCTTGAAACAAAGGAATTAGGTACCAAGACATAATTTTGGAAAGAATTGGACTATTGAAATTCCTGTAAATAATAAGACGCAACGATTAAATGCTTCACTAAATAATAAATGATTATAATGCGTTGAAAATGTTTAAAATCGCACGCCTGTGAGTTAAATAGCTGCAATTTGTGTTTTAGGAGAATAAGCGTACGTTCGCACGGGCAGACTTTGTACGCCGCGGTAAAATTCAAGGTCAGCAGACTTTTACGCCCACGCGATAGGTGTTCGTACGAGCGTAAAAAATCCACTCTTGAATCGTATCTCGTGTCAGTAAGACGTGTAAATTGTTTCTGTTAAATTACTAGCCCGACCCGAAAACTGGCGACTGAATCCGAAGTCACGTAGTTAGAGAGCAAACTAAAAGTAGACAGTACATTTTCTTTAAAACTAACATTTGCTAATGTTTAAAAAAAAGGTTTTTTCTACACGCACTAACAAAGCTCTCATGCAATGTTTTATTTTATTTTCACCCGAATATTGATAAAAAGTGTTCTACTTGATACATATAATAAGTTTACATATTATATAGTTATAGAAAATTTATTTATTAGATTTCTATTAATCAGTAGCGGCTCGTGGCTCGTGGGTCCTGGAACTAGTGGTGCACGATTTAAATTGTAGGAAATCAAACCAACTATATTCTTTTGATTTTACACAAAGACATTTAAGAAATATATAAGACTAGGCATGTTTTCATCGGTACTTTCTCTAGAAGGTCCTATGTAAATCAGTTGTCAAATTTAATATGCCGCCTCGTAACCTTGTATTGACATCTGATAAAACATTTTACAAAATTATAAGCTCCATCTTTTATTGTAAAATAAACAGTATCACAAAATAAAATAACAAATAAATTAAATTACATATAAATATGATTTAGTGACACTTGTTGGCAATTAATTTAAATATAGTTAATTATATTGAGATGTGGTTATGGGGATCTATCAATAGACAACGGTAATGAGATTATGTGAAAAATGTTTCAAGTGAAGTGTAAACTATGCCTACTCTATATATATTTTAATCTCTTTGATTTTATACCACCAATCCCTAAAAAAATTCAAGTTAATTGCCAAACTAATCATCCTTATTTAGACAAACTATAAGATAAACTTTATTTTTATTTGCAAAGGTCAATTTAGGTACTTAATTTAGTTATGTATGTTTAAAGTATTAAAATTTTTGTCGAGTTAATTTCATGAAAGCGATGGTTCCAGTTGGATAAAACATATTACAGCTAGGGGTTGGGTCGCTTAAATTTGAAACGAATATGTAATAAAACAACTGTTAGCAAAATTATTTCAAGTCACTGTATTTATTATTTTAAAAACATATACAATTCGTGTTTTTAATTTAATAACATATGAAAAGTACACAAAATACACCGCAATGACGTCACGCTATCACCATGACATTCATTGGTTACGTAAGGAATATAGGCAGAGTCCGTGATAAATATCCAAATAACAGTGAGAGAATTATTATATTATCAGGGTCCAAAAACACACCAAATTAATAGAAAAGAGGAAAATACGATCAGAAAATTTCTGACATTTTAGTTTCATTTACATTATTTATTTAATTAATTTTGACATGTGACATTATCATGTCAAAGCAGTAAAGAGTATGGTAGCTATTTATAGTTTGTCTAAATAAGATGGATTAGTTTGACAATTCATTTGAAATTTAGTAGGGATGGGTTGTGTAAAATCAGTCATGAGTCTTATCGATTTTAGCTTTTATTCTTATATAAGTTGAAATCGATAGATTCATAGTTATAACTAAGAATTTAAAAAAATCACTGTTTTCTCAAATTAATAATGACCTGCAGAACTATTACAAATAATGAGAGTAAATAAATATTTATTACTACTACAGCCGTACGTAATCGAATTGGATTTCGCTATTATTATTGTCATCGCTAAATTCTCTACACTATAATTAATACTAGAATTGTCCTCTAAATTAGTTAATAAGAAAATAATAATTATAGTTAAGTTCGATAAATTTTATTTAAACCGAATATCGATAGTTCATAATTGTTCGCTATGCGTGTTTGTTTCGACACTACGATACCTGTCTATTAAGTACGGTATTTTCCTTCATACAAATTTAATTCGATACTTCATATGCGTCAATTATCAAACTAATCTAATCTTATTTAGATAAACTATAACTGACCGGTTACAAAGTTCAGTCGCCCTCTCCACTCCACGAGATTGCGCCACTGTCTTTAGGACATTTTTATTCAATGATATAGTTTGCCCCTGTCACTCCCCTGATATCATCATTGTCAGTCTATAGTTTAATGATCGAAATATTAACGAAATTCGTAAAAGATAATTTTTATTGTAGCTGTGCATTATAAGTTCTGCTGCCACATATTTTTCCGTCCCGTTAAATAAATCCTAACTCCTATACAACAATTACTGATTGTCATAGAACGTCTGCCAAAGTTATAATAAGCTCCTTTTGTTAATTCGTATAAAATGAAAATTATAATAAAAATCGTGTTTCGTATTGAATGTATTTATTGCGTTAATTACTAGGACAAGAAATCAATGTGTCCGAAAGTCCGTGTATGTTACGGATAATCTCCGAAACTACTGCACCGGATGTAACAGGACTTTAAATGCAATGTTATAAGTAGCATAGTATTTATAACATGGTATATTCAATCCAATAACATAATTAGTAAATCTTATTGATGATCTTTTTTTGCCCCCGCTATTCCTAGGACTTTGGGATCTACAACCCACGACAGAGCTCTGATAGTACAATATGTACACTTGTTAAAAGTTTGCGATCCCTAGCACTAGTTTAATATGTTTTTCAAATGTAACTTATCAAGTATAACATATTATTGCTTTACTTTAAGAAAAAAATGTGGTTTAATTTCCTAAAGACATTACATACATTTTTTACATGTAAAGATATGTTACAAAACAGATCAATTTTTATAGCTAGTGATCGCAAACTTGTTTTGATCGGTGTAAAACACAAAACAAACATGTTCGACAGCCAAACGCGGCGTATTTTTATTAAAATGGACCAATAAAATTTATCGCGGCGTACCAAGATACGCCAAGTCGAAAAACGCCTCCGTATGAACGGCTTCATAGAATCCCATACGTTCCATTTTGACACATTATTTATCGCCCAGCGTTTTCACGTCCGTGCGAACGGCTGACAGCGCGTTGAGCGTTAAAACAATTACACTAGGCTCCAAAAATATTTGTCCATCTACATTTTGACTACATTCCAAAAAAAAAAAAACATTTTATATAGACAATTTATTATGTTTCCTAGTTTGTATGATGTTCATTTTTGAAGCTGCAATTTTGTTTTAATTTAGCTATTGTGAAATTAAAACAAGTAAAATATAGAATAACTACTAAAAATATTTCTACAGTAGTTATCTAATGTCATTTGACTAGAAAACACGCATTATTTATAGTGCTTAAAGTCTACCGATATTTTTTCATTCTCAGATTTTTTTTAAATGTTTATTATTGGATGGTCTAAATAATTTTGGAAAGTAGTGTAGCGTAACGCGTGATTTCTCCTACGCTCGTGCGAACACTTGTATGAAGTTCCATATGTTGCATTTTATTTTTACGCTAACGCCCAATGCCCAAAATGGAACAGTGCGCGTAGAGAAATACGCCAAGTCGAAAAACGCCTCCGTATGAACGGCTTCATACAATCCCATACGTTCCATTTTGACACATTTCTACCGCCTAGCGTTTTCACGTCCGTGCGAACACTCGCTAACTCGAACTTTACAGTAGGTTAATGGAATGAATGTATCAGAATTTCATTGCGTTGTAAACTGATGCAATAATACTTTAGATTTCACGCACACTTATAACAATATTTTTTCAAAATCTGCTGATTTCAAACAAGAATTCGTATAACTGAATGATATTAAAAAAAAAATAATCCGAGTTTTTTAAATTGAAAGAAGCTTTTTATTGCATCATTATTTAATAAAAAAATCTACAGTTTATGTTTTCTTCTCCTCTAACTCAAGTACAAACTTCTGATGATTTAATTGTATTCTTGTAACATTCTTTGGTATGTTTATATATGTATATCGTGTAAGGACAGGCTGTTATAAATGATCTTACATGCACTGTCTCACATGCTTTGATAAGGTGCAGCTGTGACCTAAAAACGATCGTGTTCGTAATACAACCTCCCTATTGCTATGCCTTTGAATCATGTGAATGAGACAAAATGATGTAATCACTTAGTAGAATTTCTTTATCTATTATAATAAAATTAAGCGATTTTTCTTTGATGTTTTGTTCTTTAAATCTATCTATCTTTATATCTATACTTAATAATATATAGACAAAACATTGTTTTTAAAATTCCGCGCGGACGAAGTCACGGGCAAAAGATAATGGTTTTGATTGATTTCAATTTTCATACTACTGCTTAGAAAAAGAAATAAAGAAATAAGATTTATTTCAATGTCATAAGTATACTTAAGTAAATATTAAACGACCCTCTTAACACTGCAGACGTAATGACTTAACCTTAACTTTAACTAAGGGTGAAATTTATAGAGCGTACTTAGACTTTGCTCAGACTTTGCTCTGACTTTACTCACGCAAAACTTAACTTAGCTTTGGCTTAGTGTAATCTCAAGATTCGAATTTATAGTCATTTATGCTAAGATTTCACTGAGTTCGTGCTAAGCAAAACATAAGACAAATTATTTTAACGTTTCAACTTGCATAGTACCTTTTTAAAATTAAATGTATTGTAAACACATTATTTCTTAAAAAAAGCACCATTAAATTGAAATATAAATAAAACATATAAACTTACAAATTTAAAACTAAAATTATATTAATTAAAATTATATTATTGTAGTACTTAAATAGATGTTGAGAGGAAATTGGTAAAAATAACACAAGTACAATTGTTGGAACGGAACGGATTTTTGACTTGTCAAATGTCATATCATTATTTGAGGTTAATTCGTGTTCATCACAAATTATTGGACGATTTCAATCAAATTGTTGAGGACAGCTTTAGACCCACGTACGGGTAAGCTCCCGTGCCCCTTCGGGGAATGAAGTGGCAAGAGGGGTGCAATAGCATAGGAAGAAAAAAACGTCGTGTGATGGTCATAGGACATAGAGACAGAGCCTGCTTAGCCCCCGAAAAAGCTAAGCCCCTTCAAGCACGCATACGTATGTGTAGAGCACGGCGGGGCGAACCTACAACCTACAACCACAGACCGACTGACCCGACTCTCACGCGACGATATTCAAGGAGCAAGTTTTTATAGTTTTTACATTGTTCTTTTACCTAATTTGTTATTATCAGTTCTAAATACATTGTTTGTGCCGGAACCAGCTTTTATTTAAATACAGTCCACTAGTAGAATCAGTATTGAACACCAACACAAATCTTATTACTTTAACCCATTGGCATATCCTTATGGACTTCTGTTACAACTTCTGGCTTTTCTACCTGGATAATCGAACCCTCTATTTACATTGACCCTACTCGCTATACTCTTACGGACTTCCGATACTCTCTTTGCGATTTTGGTTTAGCTGACTGGACAACGACAATACATTGTAATAATGGAGAACATAGAAAGAGTAGAGAGTGTTCTGTCTAGAATCGATACAATAGGAACATCGGCAGTAGATAATGTTGTCGCACGTATGCCTAAAGTTTATATTCGTCATAAATCCAACCAGGATCCATACAATTTGTGCAATGGAGAATTCAAAAAACGATATCGGTTTTCGAAAAATACGGTAAAAAATATTATTTTGCCACTCATTGCTGACAAATTGAGTTAATTTAATAATAGAGGTTTGCCAATACCATCAGAAATACAATTATCCCTTTCTCTTTATTTCTTATTTTTTAAGCTTTTTTAAAATGATATCAGCACGTAAGTAATCGGTAAGTCAAGGATCTTGTCGACTTGGACTTTGCTAAGAATTTGCTAAGCTTGAGCTAAGCAAATGACTATAAATTTCAATGCTCACTTATCTCGTAAGGTAAGCTTGAGCAAAGTCTAAGTACGCTCTATAAATTTCACCCTAAGTGCCATTTGTTGGTGTTGGTCGATGTCTATTTTTGACCGACTTCCCAAAAGAAGGAGGTACTCAATTCGTCTGTATTTTTTTTTCTGTTATATTTCTCTAGTGAAAATTTCACTACTTTCTGAAATGTTTAGAATCCTTGTATAAATGAACCCTTGGAAGACTAAAGAACATATTGATTTTACGTAGATTACTACTAAATTAGAACCAATACATTTAAAAAAATCTCTTAGTATTAGTGATTTCATCATAAGAATTTCGGTATAAATAATTCAAGTGATCGATAAAGGGTATAGGGCCGTGACAATCGCAATGTTTTTGCCAGGGCCCGACACGTGCAGTCTAGACACACACTATATAAGACGCCTGCGAACACCCCTAAGCATTCAAAAGCACATACGCTCCAGTCTCTATCATAGGCTCGCAAAATGAAGGTAAATTCAATAACATTTCTATTAATTTATTTAATAAAGTATTCATTTGATATCTAAGTTTAAAATGCAATTTATAACTAAACTAAATTTAACATAACTTTTCTTATGTAACTTAAATACTTACATTGTTTTTAAATAAATGAAATATTATTAAATCAGACTTCCATCCTATTGAAATATATTTTATTTTCGAAAACCGAGAGTAACTTTTTTGCACAAACTTTAGATATTTTGATTTTAAATGTATAATTTGAACAGGAAACTTATTTTAAATCATTTCTCAAATTATATATTAAATGACAGTTATGTTTTTATTTCAGGTCTTAATCTTAGCAGCTGTATTGATGGTGTGCAGGGAGGCGGCTGGAGGACTGCCCCTAGCGCCGTACGCTTACGGCCGACCTTTGGCAATCGCTAGGCCAGCGTTGGCTTCCTATGCGGTAGCTCCGGCGATTGCTAAAGTCGCCCCTGTTGAAGACTACGATCCTAATCCGCAATATTCCTACGCTTATGATATACAAGATGCTCTTACAGGTAAGTTATATCTTGGCTTCTCTATTTACAAACCAGGCACAACAAAATGGTTCCTCTCTCCTAGCTCGTATTCCATATGGTGGTGGGGTCGGTTTTCCTAATTAGTCCTCTACGACACGTAAATGAGACTTCGTTGTTAAATGTCTATAATTTGACATTAGCATTCTCAAAAATTGATACTGGATACATGAATGTACTCCTATGTAGGAAAAAAGAGATTTTAAACATGACAAGAAAAATACTTAGGGCTAGACTCCAAAATACCTTATTACCAAACGAAAGTTTAGATTTAACTACGATGGCATGTTACTACAGTAATTAACTTTTAAAAGCTCTCTAAATTGTGTAAATATCTTGTGTTTAAGAGTATAAAGTTGTATTTAAGCAAGTGTATCTCGCCTCACGTGACCTGAACCTATTTGTATTTTATATTGTTGCAAACATATTTATGATTATTTTGTAGTGTTTTGTTTAAAATGTTAATGCTAAGGTAATAAAATTAGAGGAATCGAATGTTTCGTTTTATTACCATAATGCACGGATTGTGCGCACACATGCTCGTATATACAAATATATCTTGGATTCTATCGAATCGTTCCGAAAGTAATAATTTCTTTTTGGCTATAGTGCCTTTTTGAAAAATAAAAACAATCTTTATAATAGCAACGGTAAAATGAAGAGAAAAAGTGCTTTACTAAGAAAATAAAAAACATATATTACTACCATGAGTTATGAATATTTTATTCCATTTGTTAAATGCATAAGTTTACTATTAAATTCTTTAAACAGGACGGAAAGTATCTATAATTGTAAAATAATGCCTCTTACAAATGTGTGTTAGCGCGCGGTAACATGATATACTTGTATCTCTCAACAACTAAAACTTTGTCACATAAACTAAATTCAAATACGTTTAAATAAAATTATTTATAACCTATTTTTGTGTGACTGATGCAATTTATAACTAAACTAAATTTAACATAACTACTCTTATGTAACTTAAATACTTACATTGTTTTTAAATGAATGAAATATTATTACATCAGACTTCCATCCTATTGAAATAAATTTTTTTTTTAATAAATCTATTGGGTGTGGAAGAGAAGACTGGTGTATAAATGCATCATCATGCATTTAAGGGTTAAATTTAAGTAACAAAATTTTGGTCTTTTAAATCTAACTTGTTGTAGCTAACTTATTAGTTAGCTTATTAGGTACGTGCAGGAATTGCACGTAGAAGTTCCTTTTGTAATAATTACTTAATTTTTCGATATCCAGGTGACTCCAAGAGTCAACACGAGACGCGATCTGGTGACGTAGTTCAAGGCTCCTACTCGCTGGTGGACCCTGACGGCACCCGCCGCGTGGTCGAGTACACCGCCGACCCGCACAATGGCTTCAACGCTGTCGTACACAGACAACCTCTGGGAGCTGTCAAAGCAGTCGCACCCGGATACTTGCACTAGTTTTGATGCTATGAACGAGCTTATTACAACTTTACTTCTGCATAAGCTTCAATAAGTTAATTAAAAACATCAGAAATGATAATATAAAACGTTTTTATTGTACAAAAATAGCGTATGAAATATTTAATATAACGTTTGAATGAGAATAAGGCATAAAACTATCATAACGTAATTTACATTAACTGTTGCGTAAATTAACTTTTAAAAGCTCTCTAAATTGTGTAAATATCTTGTGTTTAAGAGTATAAAGTTGTATTTAAGCAAGTGTATCTCGCCTCACGTGACCTGAACCTATTTGTATTTTATATTGTTGCAAACATATTTATGATTATTTTGTAGTGTTTTGTTTAAAATGTTAATAGTAAGGTAATAAAATTAGAGGAATCGAATGTTTCGTTTTATTACCATAATGCACGGATTGTGCGCACACATGCTCGTACATACAAATATATCTTGGATTCTATCGAATCGTTCCGAAAGTAATAATTTCTTTTTGGCTATAGTGCCTTTTTGAAAAATAAAAACAATCTTTATAATAGCAACGGTAAAATGAAGAGAAAAAGTGCTTTACTAAGAAAATAAAAAACATATATTACTACCATGAGTTATGAATATTTTATTCCATTTGTTAAATGCATAAGTTTACTATTAAATTCTCTAAATAAGTAAATTAAACAGGACGGAAAGTAATCTATAATTGTAAAATAACACCTCTTACAAATGTGTGTTAGCGCCCGGTAACATGATATACTTGTATCTCTCAACAACTAAAACTTTGTCACATAAACTAAATTCAAATACGTTTAAATAAAATGATTTATAACCTATTTTTGTGTGACTGATGCAATTTATCACAAATATTACAAGTTAACCTGTGTGGTTTCGGGTGTTCTTTAGGCGTCGGAATATTTAAATTAGCTGATTAAATATTTGTTACCATATACTCCTGAAAAATAACTCCCTTCCCTTTTTAAAAGACTTCCAACATGTGAATAAATCCGAAGTATTTTGATTCACCGATATTTCTAGATAGAGGTTGTTAGGTAACATCTGGTAGTAGTTAATTTGCCAATTTATAAAGTAAAACGTTATGACACTAGCTTCGCGAGGACCTCGGGGCAGAGTGGTCAGGTGCCCCCTAGAGAATAGAAATATGTAAAATAGGTATAAAAACCACTTGAAATATCAAGACCATATTAATGCTACTACTACTACTATTAATACCGCACCGAGCCTAGATCATCGACTGATGACGCCAATGTTTTATGATAACAAATAGTCTGTGAGTATTATTAATAATTACCGCAGGTTTTCACTGCGGAAACATGTACTCGTACATACAAAACATATCGTAATTTCTGTCTATTAAAGAAAATGTGAGGGATAATAATAAAAAAATAAAATAAACATTTCCTGTAAAGTTTGACCAGTGGTAACTCAGGCTGAAATATATGTTGTTGCAAAAAAACAAATAAAGTTACAAAAACATTCCATTGCATTTGTGCGTATGTGATTATTATCCTTTCACCTACAAACTAAAGTGTCAACAAAGTCAACTGAGGTTAAATTACAAACACTCAGGCCAATTACGAAACATCCGAATCTAGACCGGTAACAAAAGTCTGCGGTCAACTAAACTCGTCTAAGCTGGTGACCAGATTAAATTACAAGCATTGGTTTAAAATTAGCTTGTTATTTTCATTATACGAGTACACGCTTATAAACAAACGCTTAAATGTAATTACTGGTTTTTCGTTGGTTTATTTAATTTTTTTCGACGTTTTCTTAAATCGTGAGACTAAAAGACGTTAAATGGCATGATTTGTTTTTATTAATTTGAAAATATGTAATGTTTATTTCAATTTTTTTATCGAATTGATGATAAAGTTTATTTTACGAAAGCTATTCAAAGTTTTAATGCGCGTTGATGTCTTTTGTATCGCTTGTAGCCATTTATTAGTTGGTAGTTTTATGTAACATTTTTTACTTATATGTGAAATCTAAGTATATAAAAATATATTTTCTAATGAATTTGTGTATGTAAAGGAAATTATTAGTACGCTTTAATGCGTCGGCAGCGTGGTGAGTGGTAATAACATGTTAGCTATAATAATTCGTTACTCAACATGCTCTATCTATTACGCACTTACAACTTCTACTGGAAATGTACTTTTGCTATAGATTTTTAAATGACGCATATTGAGCAACGACACATAGAAAATACGGGATATTTTTGAGACTTAAAACTAAATAAGAACTTGTACTAATATTTTCTTATAACTACTCAGTTAATTCCTAAGTTTAACTTTATACCGCGTTTATTTGTAAGGCTGAAAGTGTTTCTTACCATGTTTGTTTTCTTTATTACTTTAGTCAATTACATTTATTTGAAATATTCGCTTAATTTTACAATAAAAATACAGGAAACTTCCTACACTGCGCTACTTCCCATAGCCTACGAACGATTAAAGTATGAAGAATGACGTCATTTATCGTGAATTACAGGAAGTATAATATTGTTTATGGTACGCTCAATTTTATGTGGTTCACTGTATAGAATAATGAACAGAACGGATAAAGCATTAGAATGTTAAATATTTTAGTGATTTTTTCACACAGGTAGTAATAAGTCTATCAACTGACATTATTTTTTCAAGATAATCTACAGGATAACGTAATGCTTTATCGTTACTTTTTAAATGAAAATTAAATATTAATTTAATTTTGCTTCCATTTAATTAATAATGACACCTGCCCGTCCATAATTTGTTTGTTATTTCTATGACCGTTCTAAGCTAACAATTAAGTAATTTTAGATCTGATAAATGAAACCTTATTGGGGCATGACTGAGGACGAAAGTAAAGGTAACGATCATAAGTCGATCAAAACTTAATAATAATTTATTAATTAGTAGTGTCTCCAATTGCAAGTGCATTACTCTGTGACAAGCGCGGTGTGCAACACGGAACATTCGAGTGAACGCACACCTCTATAAATACACGCAGCCTCGAGACACAACGCTATTTACTTACAACCCTAACAGCGAGCCGGTTCAAACACATTAAGGGTAAAAATCACCCTAACTACGTATTCAAATCTTTATCTTAGACTTAGAATGTTTATCGCGTTCATTTATGTTTTTATATTGGTTTAAATGTAAGTCAATTGCAACGGTCTGGAGTTAAACGATTGAACTGCGATTTGTATTTCCTGAGTGTTATAGTGTTACAATTAGTTGGGTTTTTAGTTCTTTAATTAACAAAGTATAGTTCAGTGCGACTTTTCATTCCAGATGTGGTGTGTGATCGCAAGTGCGTGCCTCATTCCAGCAGTCGTCAGTATCATTGTTACGGACTATCCACCGACAAGTACGGAGTACAACTATTCGTACAATGTTGTAAATCCATCGACAGGCGACGCGAAGAGTGTACACGAGACGAGACAAGGAAATACAGTCACTGGATCATATTCCCTCATCGATCCTGACGGAACACGACGCACCGTCAAATACATCGCCGGACCGAAGATAGGATTTAAAGCGGTCGTACACAGTGAACCTGAAACACCTTACAATCCACCAATCCCTGTCCCTCCTAATCCTCAGCCGTTAGTTCGACTAACACCGATTACTTATGTCCATAAAATACTGCCGCGGCCAATTTACATGCCTGTTACTACTAACAACAGAAGTTACTTCACACCGGGCCCCACAGTCGCGGATAGACCAGCTCTTAATGAAGGAGAATATTTTGAGCCTAATAAAGATTACTATCATTCTAATAGAATCTAGTTATGTTATTAAAGTACTAATATACGAACAAAGTACCTTATTCTTATTGTGATAATAGTCAATAATTTAAATGTGATTAAAATTTGTAAACTTTATAAAACAATGTATTATTTTTGTATGAATTTATTCATTTCTAGTACTGATAAAATTGTGGAAAATAATATGGGATCGAAGGTTCATGTTCCTATCTTTTCATCATAAAATACAAACAGAAACCAACTACGGATACCGTTAAAATTTTAATAATCAATTAAATTACTATGAGTAAGACTTATTAGATTTGAGTTGCCTTGTACTACGCTCTGTAATTTACGCGCATAAGGCAGCAATTACAACATATCTACACAATAAGTAAAAAGATGAGCCGATAATAAAAACGCTAGTTATTCAATTGTAATTAAAATATTCACGCAATGGATTGATGGAAATTTGAAGGAACCGTATAACACAAAGCGTTTAATTAATATTAAAATTTTACCAACATGCTATAATTTTTACTTAGCTATAGTAGCGATAAACAATATTTATTTCAATAAATATTTGGTTAATTTAGTATGGATTTAACTCTGAAATTACTAACATTTTAATAACTTTTCCAGTCTTCCAACAGTAAGCCATCCTATTCGCAACCAGTATCGATAACATTTTTATTGTAATTTTATCGCCGATGTCCACTGACGAAACACCTTTACAAAGATATTGTCGTCCTTCTTATTTTCTTTAGAAAAACGGAGACAAGAATATATTTTTGTACACTTATTCCGAGCAATGGTAGTCAAAGGATAATATTTTAAAGTAGCTATGACGACATAATCATCACCAATGGTAACTTAATAAAATAAAATAAAAAAGGAATATAATTGCACTAATGAAAGAAAACAATAAGAGAAGATTGTTATAACAAATGATATAATTTGTATTATAATCTGTTTGCAAAAGGATATAATAAGCGAGGCTAAGCCGTGTGGCGACCAACTTCAAGGTCGCGCGGGAAGTGGGTCGGCGAACGGACTCTCTGCGACCGTCCTTGTTAACAATACGCGAACACCAGCGTTCAATGGGCTTTCTTATAGACTGTTTTTGTTCCATACGAATAGTTATTTATGTTTAAAAGTAAAGATAACTATGGGTTTATCCGCCTTTCGAAACTTTAAACTATTTCTCATTGACAAATCAAATACGCTACGCTGAGATTTTATAAAAGTGATTAGCAAAAGACAACTTAATATAGTAAATAGCATTTACATTATTCGAGATAACTAAAGATTTTTATTATCAATTATCGTACAATACAATAAACATTAACAACATAACACAACATGGTAAATAGTAACTGAACATTATTTCCTGAAATAAATCAAATTCAACGCAACACATCTTATTCAAGATTTTTGTGCCTCTGTATCGGCATAGATTAGCCATACATAAATGCATTAAAAAATATTAAAACATTTTAGCATGTGACAGTATTAAAAACTTAAAGATTCAATAAAGCTCACATAAAATTGCATATGACTGTACCATCTAAAGCGGTGCGACGGGACACAACTCGAACCAGTACCCGCAACCGCAGCGCTTCGGCTCTCCTAGATGGAGCCACATGTACTCGATGTGGTTGGTCTCCGGGAAGCAGACGCAACCCACAATCCGCTTGTTAAACGCGCTAGGAATGAGATTCGGACACGCGAAAGTACCAGGACCTGGGATGCAATAGTAGTGTTAAACAAACAGTCTTGCCATAAAGTAGTCAAAAGTCTATCTTACTAATATTATAAATGTGAAAGTTTAGATGGATGGATGGATGTTTGTTAGAGTTTGTAGCCTAAACGGCTGAACGGATTTCGATGAAATTTGGCATAGATGTAGAGGATAGTCTGGAAGAACACATAGGCTCACTTTTGTTTTTTTCAGTTCCACGCGGACTGAGTCGCGGGCGAAACCTAGTAGAAATGTAAGTTCAAAAACATATTTCAATCCTCCTCGCTTTCTTTCGTACATTCATTTCGGCAGTAACCCAGTTTCGATCGAGTAAGGCAATATTGACGAAGTCATTTTACTCCAAATAATCAAACCTACCACGCTAATTGTCATTAAGGGATAATTAAGCTGTACCTTAGCGTATATTTGTCATACTAAGTCTAAGAACACCCGTGATCGGACTGTGAGTACGACAGTAAAACGGTGGAACGATTGAAGGAATATAAAGGAACTTAGCATACCTTTCTTAATAGCCATTATGCGGAATGGGTCGCAGTCGCCGGCGAGGTGTGCGAGTAGCTCCCGCTTCTCCAGGCCGGTCACGTGGTCTAGGTGGTCGTGCATCTTGGTTCTGATGCCCGCGCGCACCAAACTCATTGCGCGTCGCCTCCACATTGATAACTGTTTTGTTCCAAAGAATGTATTTAATTAAATTATATACGATATAATAAAAAAAATTAAATTTATAAATTGTTGGATTGTTTTAATGAATTTACATGGTAAATAAAGATATAGCTATCATCAGTTCATTATACGTCCCAACTAAATGGCTCGGAGCCTGCTCGACTGCCTGGGCCACACGCTGGCCCAGTGCGTGTTGGTTTACTTTACAAATCTACTAAATTTCTTAGCAGATATTTGCAGTTTACGTCATGTTTTCCTTTACCGTAAGAACGTCGGGTAAAGATAAATAAATTTAGTAATGAAAATGAAATAATATAATCGTTAGAAATATTTTAACGAGTAAAATTTGAAGTAATAGTTCTATTTATTTTTATATCTCAGTAACTAACCTTAAAAAACAATTATTTAAAAATAAAAGTGAAGTTTCCGTTCAACAAACGCCTGACGAAAGATTTTTCGATGTTTACTATAACGTTAGCTTGGTATACTTTTCACTAGGCGGTTTTAAAATATACTTTACACAAAGCGCAATTTAGTATTCAAATAAACAGTCGATTCTAAATTCGGTGCGCAGTCACGTCTGTTTACCTCATTTATATTAATCGAAAATATTGTAGTTAATGTTAACTTACGGTGTAATTTCCAAAGATTTTAATCTCAAATAATCAAACCTACCACGCTAATTGTCATTAAGGGATAATTAAGCTGTACCTTAGCGTATATTTATCATACTAAGTCTAAGAACACCCGTGATCGGACTGTGAATACGACAGTAAAACGGTGGAACGATTGAAGGAATATAAAGGAAATTAGCATACCTTTCTTAATAGCCATTATGCGGAATGGTCGCAGTCGCCGGCGAGGTGTGCGAGTAGCTCCCGCTTCTCCAGGCCGGTCACGTGGTCTAGGTGGTCGTGCATCTTGGTTCTGATGCCCGCGCGCACCAAACTCATTGCGCGTCGCCTCCACATTGATAACTGTTTTGTTCCAAAGAATGTATTTAATTAATTAAAACCACTCGAGCAGCAGCGACAAGAAATTGACATTGACATGTTTGTTTTCATTTTAATTTTGACAAGTAAATGTTACTGGCAGACAGGATTTTTTTAGAAATCCAATTTGAAACAATAATTTAGCCAAATAGCTTTTTTTACAGTATATATGCTATTTTATAGCTGTTTACCCGCGACTCCATTTACGCAGTATAAAGAAATACTTAATTAGTTACTTAGGACATATAGGCAACTAATTAAGTTCAGACTATGTTCTACATGTATGGCTTTCAGTGAAATCTGTTCTAGAGATTATGTACGTAGAACAAACATCCATCCATCCATCTTTAATTACAATATTAGTAATAATCTATCGTATATTCAGTTATTTTAATATTATGCAATAATTTCAGCCATAAGTTACGTTTATTTGCCAAAATTAAATTGACCTACAATATATCTTTTGCCCTTTAACACGATCTGTTTAAAAACCGGATCAATGTAACTTTACCGTGAACTTATGCATTTAATACCAAAAAATATTACAAGATTAAGGTAATTGGGAACTTTATCAAAGGTATTTGATTTAATGTATTTCAATGAGATTTCACGTGATACTTACGATACAAATCGATTACGTTACTAATACTTTTTGCTAAGCCTCTTCTTTTTGTATTGCAGTTTTATAACTGAATTCTTCATTAAAAAGCCACCACTAACAAAGTTTTAAACTAGTACCATTCGAAATCTTACAAAAAAAGATAACTCTCGCAACTTTATCTATCATCAGATAAATTAATTAAAAACCAATCTCGCAAATCAAGTCTATTGTTTCCGATAGTAACAAGTGCATGTGAATCGACCTATATTTCCCTTGCATTCAAGATGAAACAATGAAGTTACGTCAGCGATGTATGCGCGTGCGCAAGGACATCGTGCTTGAAGAAAGCCGGCTCAATTAAAATGCAAGTGATCTTTAAGTCACAGATCAATCAAAGCTACGGTGACCATGGTCACCACTTAAAAGAAGATATTCCTGATTGGCAGAATAGTGGCCATAATAAATAATGAATAAATATATCAAATAAATAAATGTGCCAGAATACTTTGCTTAATTATAGTTTACAAGTAGAAGTAAGTGGTTATCTTTTTTGTCCTAATCTTCATGCTGTTTCTCGGTATCGTCAATATACTTAACACTTCAGTATTGTGCCAAAGTGCTTTTAGGTTCACTTAAGATTTTTAACTTAAGATCTGCAAATGTCGGCTTTAGCAATAGCAGCTTAGTTAAAACTGATATGAGATCCAAGTAAGTGATATATTTTTTGAAACGTTACTCATTTCTGAATGTCCGATCTAAAAGAAATATGATATGGATTTATTAATAAAGTGATATAGCCGACTTGATCTTGATATCTTGTTATACTAACCGTTTCGGGAGAGTAGCGACTTCCACAAAACGTTTCATTGTGTCGAAACATTCAAACGCGACCGGTTTATACTCGTGAGGCTGCGAGCTGAGAGCAAGCGCAATGATATAATGCAACACCCCGGGCAGACGCTGAGCGTATAAAAACTGTTCGATGCTCTACTGAGACACATTCAAATTCAACTCCCCTCAGAGTGAAGTCACAGTCAAACCCTACGAAATGGCTTTCAAGGTAGGTTTAAATGTATTTGCTCATGGCGCATTAAGAAAATTTAATCCTTCCTTAATTTAGAATTATAAAATTTACACACAGCGAAGCTATCATCTATTACAATTGGAGAGTCTGAATCAAAACACATTTTAACTTTATTTTACAGCTCGTAGTTCTGGTATGCGCATTCGCAGCGGCCCACGCTGGCGTGGTCTCTCCCGTAACATACACGGCACACCCCGCACCAGTCGCCTATGCCGCTGCCCCAGTTGTCCACGCTGCCCCCGTTGTACACGCCGCCCCAGTTGCCTATTCCGCGCCCATCGCTAAAGTCGCTCAAGTCGAAGAATACGACGCGCACCCACAGTACAGCTTCGCTTACGACGTGCAAGACGGTCTCACCGGCGACTCCAAGTCCCAGCACGAGACCCGCGACGGTGATGTCGTCCAGGGCTCTTACTCGGTCGTTGACCCTGATGGCACCAAGCGCACTGTGGAGTACACCTCTGACCCACACAACGGTTTCAACGCTGTCGTACACAGAGAGCCCATCGGCGCCCCCATCGCTAAGGTAGCTGCCCCAGTTGTACATGCTGCCCCAGTTGTACATGCTGCCCCAGTCGTACACGCTGCTCCAGTTGTACACGCTGCCCCCGTCGCGTACTCCGCCCCCATCTACCACCACTAGGAACTTGAAAGCCGCTAGTCAAATCGAAAAGTATTAAATTATTTTATAATAAGCAAATAAATATGTTTTATTGAATTTTCTATTTTTATTTACAACCTTTAATAACTTCCATGAAACTGTGTAAACTTTTATGGAAACTAAGACCTTCTGAAAAAGCTATTAGATGTGTTGGTTTGCGAAGATTGAATAATAGAAATTCGTATAAAAGAATATTATGTTATAAATTGGTGCAGTCACGTATAGCAACATAAAAAATTTACGCTACAATTAACAACTATACTTCTTAACATATACTCAAATGATATGAATATAGTTATTATTTACGTTACCAGTAATAATGTAGTTACATGAACAGTAAACAACGGTAAAACTTCTTAAACAATGTAAACAAACTTTGTATTATAAATAAAAAAAACTTTTAACGTTGATTTTTGGCTGCGGTTCGCTTGGTATCCGTAGATAGTTACTTTTCAATCTAGTATCTCTCAGTATATTTCTCAGTAGGTTTTCTTCAAGCTCAAGAAACACACGTTGACATAGCTATTAAATAATACATTTAGGTATTTAATTTATAATTAAATAAATACTGAAGTAATTTATAATAAAAGAAAATCAAGACACATGACTGAATTTTTTTATTAATTTACTTCCACCCTCTGCTACTATAAGTAATCTTTGACACTTCACATTTAAAATCTATAGCCTTTTATGCTTCAGGGGACAGGAGATTGTAAAAACCGGCACCTAGGGACACAAATACCCGTAAGTATCTCATGACTAGCTGTTCGCGTGCGGATTCATCCGCGTGGAATTATAAAAGCTTTATTTTATTGTTTACATTTGTCAAATTATCAATAGCAAATGTCAAAATGACATAACATGATGTCAAACCATGGCAACCTTGATTCCTTGATGATGGCAGCAACTTATGGTCTCTTTCCTACATTAGGGTTTTTATTCAAAATATTTACCCCCTAAGTTTAATGCCGTGTAAGTGTAGGGCTTTTTATTAAAAAAAGAATTATTCAAAAATATGCTGTGATTGCTGAAATCTTAGGCAACAAAGAAGTGTGTGTTTACGCTTTATTATATAACTAGCTGTTCCCATGCGACTTCATCCGCATAAAATTATAATATATAA
This sequence comes from Papilio protenor, assembly GCA_029286645.1. Taxonomy (NCBI): domain Eukaryota; kingdom Metazoa; phylum Arthropoda; class Insecta; order Lepidoptera; family Papilionidae; genus Papilio; species Papilio protenor. Next base: position 3,989,065 of record JAGSMZ010000001.1, on the reverse strand, counting down.
ATTTCATTTTATTGTTTACATTTGTCAAATTATCAATTGCAAATGTCAAAATGACATAACATGATGTCAAACCATGGCAACCTTGATTCCTTGATGATGGCAGCAACTTATGGTCTCTTTCCCACATTAGAGTTTTTATCCAAAATATTTACCCCTATTTTTAATGGCGTGAAAATATATAGCCTAAAGCGTAAGTTAAGTGTAGGGCTTTTTACTAAAAGAAATATTATTCAAAAATATGCTGAAATTGCTGACATCTTAGGCAACAAAGAAATGTGTGTTTACGCTTTATTATATTAGTATAGAAGTATAGATAGATAGATAATAGTATAGATATAGATAGTATAGATACCACAGAACAGTGATGCCACAAGACAGCTGATTCATTTAAATCGTAATTAAATGCTATGTTTATAATATACTAGCTTTCGCCCGCGATTCCGTCCGCGTGGAATTAAAAAAAAACGAAAGTAAGTAGCCTATGTGTTCTTCCAGACTATCCTCTACATCTGTACCAAATTCCATCGAAATCCGTTCAGCCGTTTAGGCTACAAACTCTAACAAACATCCATCGGTCCATCTAAATTTCACATTTATAATATTAGTATGATTTGATATTTTATTGCTGTTTTAGAGAAATAAACAATTTTAATTATTGACCTACGATTTTTTTTATACTAGCTTTTGCCGGCGACTCCGTCCGCGCGGAATAAAAAGTTAATTAGTAGACTATGTGTTCTTCCAGACTTTGTTTTACATCTATGCCTTTTGATATTACTTGAGTCTTTCTTGAAATACCTCATAACAAATATCCATCCATCCATCTAAATAATCGCATTTATAATATTAGTAAGATTTTTAATATAAATATACTATACACTAATATTATAAATGCGAAAGTTTAGATGGATGGATGGATAGAAGGATGGATGGATGTTTGTTAGAGTTTGTAGCCTAAACGGCTGAACGGATTTCGATGGAATTTGGTATGGATGTAGAGGATAGTCTGGAAGAACACATAGGCTACTCAATTTTGTTTTTTTTTAATTTCACGCGGACGGAGTCGCGGGCGAAAGCTAGTAAGGTATAAAACTTATTCAACTTTTTAAAACAATGAATAGCGTTGAAGTCAACTGGTTTACAGCGGCAACCTTTGCATTATAAAAGCTTCATTCGTACGTCGCATTGTGTAAATTGTCCATATTTATCACGTATTAAAATTGAACATCAACACGTTGTAGTCCTTGCGCCACTGCCTGATGCATGGCCCGATCGGAGCTTGTCATCGGACCCAGCGGCCGGTTGCCTCGCGAACTTAAACCTACGATACATTCACAAGCGGAAGACATAGCGAATCAAAAAATGTAGGCCATGATTACAAAAAATGAACTATTGTGAATTAAATATGGTATGGGGTATGTAATATTTGATATTTCAGGGCGGTAGTTTTTTTTTATAATGAATACATAGAATGTTCTTCTGTCGTAATATTCCAATTTCCTGTTCTTATCATTTCCTAATCCACATCTATTCGATGTATCGTTGTAGAAGTGTTTTTGGGTAAGTTGCTTGATTATCTGCCATTAGTATCCAAAACAGTTGTTATAACTTTGGGCAATTTCAATCCGCTTTTGTTATCACTATGTGGGGTACCTTATGTCGGAGGGCGCGTTGCCTCAGGCATCTTGGTTTCAGTATAAAATCCCAAATTTCTTTCCATCATGTACACTTTCCTCTCTGCACTTCAATAAGGAATACATCTACCAGTAAAATGGCTGTCACAGTAAGTAAATCTTTTCAATATAAAAATCAAGAAAAATATTATAGTTTTTGTCCTTTTCAAATTTAGTGTTCATAAAATAATTCAATATTAAATAATTTATTGTAGGAAAAGAATATTTTCGAATATAGCCATCGAAACCAATTTATTCTTTCTGCTTTATTTCTTTTTCCACTGATAATTGCTATTTTAATTTCAGTTCGTTGTACTCGCGTGCTTGGTGGCAGTAGCCAGCGCTGGCGTGGCCCCCGCCCCTCTCACCTACCACGGAGCCCCGGTCGCGTACACCGCACCCATCGCCAAATACGCCGCAGTACCCTTAACCAAGACCGATGAAGATTACGACGCGCATCCTCAGTACAGTTTCTCGTATGACATCCATGACGCAGTCACTGGTGACACCAAGTCGCAGCACGAGACACGTGACGGCGACATCGTCCAGGGCTCTTACTCCGTCGTCGATCCTGATGGCACTCAACGTACCGTCGACTACACCGCTGACCCCCACAATGGATTCAACGCCGTCGTGCACAAGCAGCCATTAGGCGTGAAGGTAGCCACAGTTGCTAAGGTTGCAGCCCCAGTTGCGTACCACGCCCCATCCGTGGTTCATGCGTCGCCCGTGACGTATCACGCCTCGCCAGTGGCTTACCACACCGCTCCCGTAGTCCACGCTTCTCCTTTCGCCTATTCCGGTCCCATCTATCACCACTAAATAAATAATTGTTACCTGTGCTTAAAAATTTACGTAATTATCTGTATTTATTGATATTAATAAAAGATTTTTGATAATTAGAAGTTTTTATTATTATTTTTAGCTTAATCAATATACCAATCGTGAAAGATCTTTCAAAATTCAAAAAAAATATTAAAAAAGTCACTAGAAATATAAACTTATAAATTAGTAGCTATTTTGCAAAAAAGAATGGGAAGTTAAAAAGACATGCGCTACTTTATTAATTTTTATCCAAACTGTGACATTAAGATTATTGTATAGTTATCCTTGTATTATTGAACGATAGAGCGTCTCAAACCTGACAAGTAATCAGTCGCGACAGGAGTCCGCGTGGTCTAGTTAGCAACAGTGCCCGAGGCGCCGCTCGCCCGGTATAAAACACAGCGCCATGTGTACTGACACATCACATACAACGCTCACTTGCAACAACCAGCAATGGCTTTCCGAGTGAGTACAAATTAATATAAAATAATATGAATTAATAATTATTTTATTATAATACGTATAATGTGTACAATATATATTATTTTAATAATACTAAATAAATTAATTTAATTTATCTTGTGACAATAGTTCATCGTCCTGACATGCCTCGTGGCGGCCGCTAGTGCCGGCCTGGTGCCCGCAGCTGTCTCATATGCGGCTCCGGCTTACCACGCCGCACCCGTAGCCTACTCCGCTGCGCCCGTCGCCAAGCTCGCCGTAGAAGAATACGACGCGCACCCGCAGTACAGCTTCGCTTATGATGTACAAGACGGCCTCACTGGCGACTCCAAGTCCCAGCACGAGACCCGCGACGGCGATGTCGTCCACGGCTCCTACTCGGTCGTCGACCCCGACGGCACTAAGCGCACCGTCGACTACACTGCTGACCCCCACAATGGCTTCAACGCCGTCGTCAACAGGGAGCCTGTTGCAGTCAAGGTTGCCAAGGTCGCCGCCCCTGTAGCCTACCACGCTGCGCCTGTCGCCTACCACGCCGCGCCCGTAGTACACGCTGCCCCTGTAGCCTACCACGCCGCTCCCGTAGTACATGCCGCGCCCCTGGCGTACTCTGCTCCCATCTACCACCATTAAATGTGCCATTGCCAAAGGAACTTGTAAATAGTATCAATATTTAATGACAATAAAAAATAAGTATATGAATAAAATGATTTTTTTTTCTTAATTATTAGCATTAATTTTATATTTACAATAAATATATATATTATAAATATATACAATAAATATAATAAATATATTTAGCATCTTTATGAACCAAAAATCCAGTCACTAAACGGCCACTAAAGATGAAGATAGTCCGGTGATTTTTATGGAAGTTCAATAGTAAATTACGACGTGAAGTGACACGATATCACAAAAACTGACTATGTTCAAGCAACTTTTGCATTCGATTTGCAACTGAAGAGTTAGGCTAAATTAAGTAACTAATAACGTATCTTTTTTTTGGGTTTTAGATGCGTTTTATTGAATGAATTCGCCATAATAGTGTAGTCTTCGCTGCCCATAGACATCCTCATTTAAAAATGCGTTTCTTACCATACCTTTTCTGCTTCACTATTTGACTTGAATAGATTATATCGATGGTTGCCTTAATATTTTTGCTATACAGACGGTTAAGTAAAATTCTGATAATTTATTTCATGTCAATTAATTAGTAATTGTGCAAGAGAAAAAGTACGTAATGTAAAAATGTGCGTGTATCGCTTTCTGTTAATACAGTACTCGTAAAAGAACGATATACGTCAAATTTGTCTTACGGTGATGTAACATGGGGAGAAACTTATAAGAAAAAAAAATGCATTAGCTACTCGGAATGAACGGCGTCGACTATATATTTTAAATCTATACTAATATTTTTAAGAGGAAAGATTTGTATGTTTGTATTTTTGTATGTTTTGGCTTTATGTAAAAACTACGACGCCGATTTTAAAAATTCTTTCATCATTAGAAAGGTTATTTATCTGCGAGTAACATAGGCTTATTACTAATGTTTAGGAACTATTATTAAAAAGCGTATTAAAAATATATTTTGATCGATATTGTAATAAAAGGTTTGATGAAAAATAAAAGGAATTTTCACGTGATTGATCATCAGCAACAAAAACATTTTCTTTTATGTAGTTATAACATGAAGTATAAGTTACAAGTAAAAAATGTATTTTTAAATTAATTTGCTTAATTCTTCATTCTACAAATTGCACTCAAAAGATGCTGCGTTTGGACTTTATCGCGTTCTTATTAAGTTGGCCCGTCACGAAAAGCACATTGATGTCCTTTCTGGATATAGCTTATAAAAACTTATGATTGGCAGAAAACTACCGAACTATCTTAAAATAAATAAAAGTAAAATACAATTTTACATTATTCATTAACTTATTTTTATTGGCATTAAATATTGATTTTATTTACAAGTTCCTTTGGCAATGGCACATTTAATGATGGTAGATGGGAGCAGAGTACGCCAGGGGCGCGGCGTGTACTACGGGAGCGGCGTGGTAGGCTACAGGGGCAGCGTGTACTACGGGCGCGGCGTGATAGGCGACAGGCGCAGCGTGGTAGGCTACAGGGGTGGCGACCTTGGCGACCTTGACTGCAACAGGCTCCCTGTTGACGACGGCGTTAAAGCCATTGTGGGGGTCAGCAGTGTAGTCGACGGTGCGCTTGGTGCCGTCGGGGTCGACGACCGAGTAGGAGCCTTGGACGACATCGCCGTCGCGGGTCTCGTGTTGGGACTTGGAGTCGCCGGTGAGACCGTCTTGTACGTCGTAAGCGAAGCTGTACTGCGGGTGCGCGTCGTAATCCTCTACGGCGAGCTTGGCGACGGGCGCAGTGGCGTAGGCTACGGGTGCGGCGTGGTAGGCCGGTGCCGCGTACGAGACAGCTGCGGGCACCAGGCCGGCGCTAGCGGCCGCCACAAGGCATGTCAGGACGATGAACTGTAAAATTTAAAAATATTAAAAACCCCATCTTGTTGCAACTACTTACATGTCACAAAAAAAGTACACAACTATTTTATATCATCATGTGCAGAACCTAAAGTTGAGGACAGTTTTTTTAATACTGCCATATGACTACTCTAATACTAAAATCGTAATTCTCAATATACAACGACGTCGCTGTACACTTACTTTAAAAGCCATTGCTACGTGTGTTTCGGATTAATGCAGTTATGAGAATGATATTTAAATTATTGAAGCGAGAGCTTTTATAGTCAAGAAAGTTGGCTAAAACTTGCTGTACCTGCGCGGCCGGACGATGACGTTTGTAGCTAGACCGCACGTGGTAGTAGAGCAAGGTCGTGGAATTTATTGCTGAAGAAAGCATTTTACATGTTGCCATATATCTTTTTTCATTCAGATTTTAATTCATCGTCTTTTAAAAACGTTAAATGTTGGATGAATTAAAATATAACGCTTTTTTATAACGTGTATTGATTAAACTACTCAACACTAATAGTTTATCTATATTTAATAGCCGACTGATAAGGTGACAATGAATTTTTATTGTAATTGTTTACATATTCAAATAAATGTATGATTTCTTACTTAAGTGCTTATTTCGTATGTCTGTTACCACGTAATTCCAGAACAATCGAACGGATCTGAATGATATTCGAAATAGGTATAGATAACAGCTTGACATAAAAAATTAAATACCATTTTAATACTATACTTTGAAGTCTTGATACGGAATACCTTAAAAAATTGTTATGGAGTAACATTTTTTTTAATAAGGAAGGCAGATCTCATAGCATACAGGTAAATACAGTTTGTATATTTTCTAATTCATTATATTTAAACTAATTTCTCCACCGTATTAGCGTAAGTAACAATTATGTAGTAATCGTCTCCGTGTAAACTTGTTACTATTTTATTTATTAACGTCAACACCCAAGTTAATTTCTAAAACCTGCAGTGACCTTTACATCTAACAGATGAGCAACCCAAGACATAATAGCAAGCATCTTACATTTTAAATTAGTAATCGTATACTTAGTCTCCTATACTATTAAGCTATTCCAAAACATTTAACTAAATTATAGCATTACTTAAATTTAGTTATGCCTTAAAACAATTAAGTAAATCCCTTGATAAATCATAGATAGTTAAGTGGTTCATTTTTGTAAAGTAGTTGTCAAATTAAAGTAGTTTGTTAAGATAAATCTTTGCCTCGGGCTCCGGCGTTGAAAGTATAAAACCGTAGCGTTGTTCCACTCAACATCAAACTCAGTCGAGCAGTCGATCGTAACACTTGCAGAAATGGCCTTTAAAGTGAGTAGTCTGTCTATTAGAAGTGGGGTTGGATTTATACGTAATTAGATTCTTGATCATTGACAAAAAAGATAGGTATAAAAATTGAGAAACCATTCCTCGTTTGAAGCCGGTTATAACCTAAAACAATGAGATTTAAAGCAAACATACTAACGTTACTTTTATTGTTCCCAGTTCGTCGTCCTGACATGCCTCGTGGCGGCCGCTAGCGCCGGCCTGGTGCCCGCAGCTGTCTCATACGCGGCACCGGCTTACCACGCCGCACCCGTAGCCTACGCCGCTGCGCCAGTCGCCAAGCTCGCCGTAGAGGAATACGACGCACACCCGCAGTACAGTTTCGCTTACGACGTACAAGACGGTCTCACCGGCGACTCAAAGTCCCAGCACGAGACCCGTGACGGCGATGTCGTCCATGGCTCCTACTCGGTCGTCGACCCCGACGGCACCAAGCGCACCGTCGACTACACTGCTGACCCCCACAATGGCTTTAACGCCGTCGTCAACAGGGAGCCTGTTGCAGTCAAGGTTGCCAAGGTCGCCGCCCCTGTAGCCTACCACGCTGCGCCTGTCGCCTACCACGCCGCGCCCGTAGTACACGCTGCCCCTGTCGCCTACCACGCCGCTCCCGTAGTACACGCCGCGCCCCTGGCGTACTCTGCTCCCATCTACCACCATTAATTACGAATCATGCGACGATATATCACATTGTAAATAGAAACACGTAGAAAATATTTTTACTCGTAAAATTATTTAATAAAAAAACGTACGACATAACTCGTATTTCATTAATTAAAGTGTCCTAAAATTAATTAGTACATACATTTAAGTATTATCTAGTATTATAATTAAGAAAATGTATTATTACACGTTATTGATCAAAAGGCCTCACATCCTAAAATATTTCTTTTGTTGCCTAGTAACGGTAGCGGTCTGTATATAGTTTAGAAATCATTTTTTTTTTTTTTTTATATTATGAGGTGGCAAACGAGCAAGCGGCCACCTGAATTTGCCAAAATGGCGAAGCTACCGTTGCCCATAGACATTCGCAATAGCGGATGCGTTGCCTACCCTTATCCGACGGAGGAGGAGACACACATAAAGAGGATATTTCCCCTTCCTATGCATCTCCTCTACCGTCAAATCCACTTCCCCTTCCCATCCTCTCCTTATAGGAAAAGGGTGGTAAAGAGAAAGGGACTTAAATTAGGCCTCCGGCACCACACTCATCAGACGAAACACGGAATTGCTTCCATTTCACGCCTGTCTTCTGTGTGGTCGTGGTATTACACCGGGCGTGCCGGCCCATTCGTGCTAAGATGTTAAAGCGTTACCACCACCACTGTTAAATCATTAAGCGTAACTTTTGGCACGTGGCGCAGTTTTCCACGTCTCAAATTCCGGTTACTTTCAAGTTACTCGTTAAAATAAATACTATCGAATGTGTTTAAGATGGCAAATATATGTAAATAAATAAAATATTCAGACGTAGATTTACATAATTAACTTTAAAGTCCGCTATATACGCTCAATTCTAACTGACAGTTTTAACTGAACAGTCAAACTACACGGTTATCTTTTTTCTTACACACGCACAGTTTTAATAGAATAATTCGACTGTTCAGTTAAAACTACACTTAGGACTGGCGGCTGAAGCGTTCTTTCTTTCATACATAAATATTTTTAAAGTATAACCTTAAATATACTTGCCATTTAAAGAAATGTTGGTATTTAAAATTTCGGACAAGACCTTTATGTGTAAAATTGAGTCAAAACGTGAAGTTAAGTAATTCGACTTGATCTGACATTTTGCTTCATATTTATATCACGTTGATCAATTTAATAAGACAATTTTTTATGGTGAAATTCATTAAATAGCAGCCTCCGAGTTAACGCTTGTAGCAAAGCTTATTGACATTTATTTAACAATGTTATATTCAATAAACCGCAATTAATAACAACCTTTTTTCTTCTTTTTTTAATTTATTTTTACATAATAACAAACTTATAGCTGCCTCTTCAATTTATTCAATCTACTATATTAATTAAAAAAATGTTTACTTAATTAAATCAATTACATATTAAGCTCCAATTTTCATCCAGACCAATATTTTCATTTGGATTACAAATTCATACAGAACTTGCGAATGGATCTCTGAATTTCGGTTTAAGCTTCGTATAAATAGTCCCCTACATTAGTGTTACTTCACATCATAACATTCGCATTTTTGTCCCATTCACTCATATTTATAGTATTCCTTTATCAGTCCAACACTACGGTCCATGTTTTAGGAGAGGTTTTAAGACGGTGTAGAGAGATACTCTTTTATTTTTCTACCCTAGTATTTATTATCTATATCTATACCCTATACTAATATAATAAAGCGTAAACACACACTACTTTGTGGCGTAGGATGTCCGCAATCACAGCATATTTTTGAATAATTATTTCTTTAATAAAAAACCCTACACTTACGACACGCTTTAGACTATATATTTTCACGCTATTAAACTTAGGGGATAATTAAATCGTAAAAAGCCTTCATATGGGAAAGGGACCATAAACTACAAGCTGCCAACATTAAGGAAGCAAGGTAACGTTAATTTTGGCATTTGCAACAATAAAATAAAGTTTTTATAATATCACGCGGATGTAGCCGCACGGGAACAGCTAGTGTAAATATAAAGGTATCAACCCTAGAAGGATTTTTAATTCAACATTATTTTAAATATAAATGTACTAACTTCAACGTAAGTCTGTACAGTGCGATGGTCAGATTCGAAGTGACCAAAAACAGTTAGCTTGTACGTGCCTGACTACAAGTGGTCTCCTAATAGAGTATATCACACGCCAATCTGTTACAATTTCATAACAAACTTGGCCTAAAGTCAAGAACGCGTTCGAATTTTCCGCCATTGACAAATTACAAGCTCATTTCCAATTGCGCGCACATCCAGAGTGATGCACCTGAATAATACTAAGTGTTCACTTGGGCACTGTGTCACAACCCGGCGACGGTATATATACTCTGGCGAACCCAACAGGAGCATAGTCACACTCGGCTTCTTCAAACCATCCCATCCTCAATCTCAACCATCAACAATGGCCTTTAAGGTAATACAAATTACTATTACTAAGTTATCCAATCGTTTATTTTAAAATATTATAGGGTACAGTCTTTTATCTAATTTTTTTCTCTAAGTCAAAATTCAAAGAAGTCAATAATCTCAACTTAATCTCAAGAGCTCCCTCAATATTTATGATAAAAAAAGAAAAAGAAATGTTAAATCAGTTACATCCATTTTATAACCAAGAAGTTATATCGAAATTACTGTTATATACATTGATTTATAGATACAAATTGGTATATAATATAATCAATTAATGGAACGGCAAAAAATAATTTTTTTACAACATATATTAAAATTAATATTTTTACAAAAAAAAAACAATTGACATACGAAGATTAGTCAGGATTAAACTTGCATCTTATTACCAACATATTTATGAAACATATGTTTCACAGCTTAGTATGGAGTTCGTCAAACTCAATATAAAACAATAACAGTGAATAAGTAAAAGTGTTCACGACTTCAATTGTCTAAGAATGCTGTCAGGACGTGGCACACTCATCGTCTAAGCTCATTGAGATGCGGGGGACGGCGGCCGCGTCCTTGACGCTCCACGCTGGCTTGTTTGTAATTTCTCCGCGCAAACCTTGCGCAACCGTACTAGTCTTGCCCTCTTAAACGGTGTCACTGTTTCAAGTACAACCGTATACTTAGTTGCTTTAGTCCACATTAGCACTAGAATGTAAATAATGAAAAGTTTTTAAAATTCATCGTTTAGGTGCCTTAAATTTCTACAGCAAAAGGTCAAACTAAGTCCTAAATGTAATTTCAATCATTCTCACAGTCATTACATATTAATCGTTAATTTCATTATTAATATTTAAAACGTCTTTTGCAGTTCGTCGTCTTCTCCTGCCTATTGGCTTTCGCCCGAGCCAGCGCTCCCGTAGTCGCCGCTCCTTTGGCTGCCGCTCCCGTGGTGGCTGGGCCCGCCCTTGCCAAGCTTGAGGAGTTTGATCCCGCTCCCCAATACCGGTTCGGATACGACGTAGCCGACGCCCTCACCGGCGACTACAAGAGTCAGACTGAGCAGCGCGACGGCGATCTGGTCCAGGGCTCGTATTCCCTCGTCGATCCCGATGGCACCCGTCGTATCGTCGACTACTCCGCTGATTCTATCAACGGATTCAATGCTGTAGTCCGTAAAGAGCCCCTGGTGGCTGCCGCACCCGCTGTAGTAGCTGAACCCGCCGTAGTACCTGCCCGCATTGCTGCCGCCCCAATAGTCGCTGCCAAGTACGCCGCCCCAGTGGTCGCCGCCAGGTACGCTGCCGCCCCCGTCGCGCCGGTAGCCGCTCCCTTGAGCTACGCTGCCTACACTGCTCCAGTGGCCAGGGTTGCCGCCTACACTTCGGCCGTGCCTGTTGCCTATTCCGCGCCGGTCGCCAGGGTAGCGTCCCCCCTGTACTCTCCTGTGGCGAGGTTCGCTGCTCCTTACGCCGCCGCCCCCATTGTTGCTGTTTAAGTCTCAAACAATTATGGACTGATTTTATTGATTGAATGAACAATAAACTTTTTTAACTGAGAAACATTTTTCTTGAAAACTCAGCAGTTCTGTCTCCTACACTAGCAAGATAAGTTGTTTACAACAGAAAAGGCCACGGCGTAAAACTTTAACAGATTTTTTGAAGAGCACAAATAATTTTCTTACTCTAAAGTAATTTAATATTATGTATTAAGGAATATTTTAAAACATCTCCACTACCTTATCCTACTCCCGTAGGGTCGGCGCACCGGGATTTCATTCTCCAAATAACTCTATTATCTGTCATCTCAGTCATCACTCCCTTTTTGATCATATCATCTTTTACGCACTCCATCCATGTCTTTCAGAAATACTTTAAAACGATTATATTTTATAGAAATACAATAATAACGTACAAGGCCGCATTTATTCTTTCATTATGATTTAAAAAAATATAAAAAATGCATTATGTCAAAATGCCATTGTAATAGAATTTTTATTTTCTAATTGTTTTCTAATTTTTTATCTATTTACTGTTTTCTAATATTTTTTATAATGGAAGAAAAACCTCGTATGCTTGGTGCGTTAACCGTGTACAGAGAACGGGGGGCGTATTTACGAAGATTGGAGCAATTTGATAAAGCGAAAGCTTCTTATGATGAAGCGTACAACAGTGCTCCTGAAGATGTGCGATTACTTATCGGCCGCAGCCAAGTCTGCTCCGACGCCGTTCAGCCTATCCAGGCCTACACAGACGCCCAACTTGCATTAAAATTAGAGCCACGAAATATGGTAGCTCGCAATATGCAAGCTCGGGCTATGTATACAATGTCTGATTTTGAAAGATCCGTAGTTATCAATTATCGTGGCTATAGACTTCGTCGGTACCCTCCCTACTTCATTGAAGGCATCAATCAAGGCGTAGAAACAATACAAGATTGCATAGGTGTAAATGCTGGAAGTGTAATGGTTGATTTTTTGCCGATAATTAAGCGATCCGCTATAGCAGTAGTTGATGAAGATGAGCCCGAAAAACAGTCTCATGTTTCTCGTATTCCACGTCAGGAAAAAAAACGTAAGTTAACCCAAATGGAAGCTCGAAAACACGCCATATTGGCACGAGTTCTCACAATGAAGTATTTAGGACCTATGGCTTATGATAAATTTTTCCTCCAGGCCCTCAAAGACGACTCGAGAATACAGTCGGCTAATTCTAAGGGTAGCAAGGAATTAAAAATATTGGTTGAAGACACGTTGCAAACATTAAGCGAACGGCAGGAAATGCTAAGATCACAAAAGCCTTATTACACGATTAAACTAGCGGAAAAAACGGTATCAAAACATCACATTCAGTATAAAGAATCTGTTCTCGCAAAAGAACGAGAAATTGGAGCGCATGAAGCTGAACGTCTGTTAAAACACATCGAAGATAACTTAAATGATAAACGTATCATGAATGTAATATCTTATGCAGAAAGATTACAAACTTTCTTAGATACTAAAACTCCTCGTACTTTGCCAGATAAACAGAGCTTTATCGAACGGCTATACCGGGCAGTAGGAGAGGCCTACTTGTGTCAACATAGACTCTCTTATAGACTTAGTGAACGTGGAAATAGACGTCGCATCGCATTCTTAATGGGACTTCCCGTCGGTCGACCGAAATCTTTTGACTCGGTTCTCGCAAATTACCCTCAAAAATTTATTGATGTCCAAAAGGTTACGAGTAAAGTTGCAGCACTATTAGAGATGTGCGAAAATTCTACAATGAAATGTTGGTTATTGTACGAAATGGCTCGACTGCAATCTGCTCAGAAGAATCACCCACTGGCTAAGTTTTATGCGAAACGTTGTCAGCGTGAAGCACAAGAAATTTCCAATGCGACGTGGTGGCTGAATGGATTGTTCGTCCTAATGAGTAGTGACATGAAACAAGGAAATGCCAATGAAGTACGAATACAAGTCGAAGAAGCTATTGAATATTCCAAAAAACTACAGGATCCAGATGATGTGGTGGTCTTCCTTAGGAAATGTGGCGAAATGATGGCCGATTTAGGTGCAGCGGACGATCGGAAGGCAATGCAGCAGAGAGAAAAAGAAATATTGGGCGTTATGGATGAGACTACACGCGTCAACACGGAGGTATTGTTTAAACGAATGTCAAATGTTCCGCTGGGTAGGCGATTTACTGTTTTGCCACAAACACGGTCGGAGTCAGAGCGTCAGCAATCAGTACGTACCCGGTTACGTCAGAAAAGGCTTACTGTGTTACCAGGACATGAAAAGGCTTTGCCGCCTCCACCAAAATCTGATACGAAAGGCTTTCAAGTATTTGATTTGTAAAATGTTTATATTTTTAACACTTTATAATTAGATTTGTTACTTTGATATACAAGTTTATGTATTGTTTTGTAATAAAATTATTATTTTTTAACAGTGCAGAAACTTTTTTTTTTTAAAGATTCAGAAACAACGCAGACTCTTAAAAATACCTAAATACGTCACAATACTTAAATGCTCTTTGGTTTAGGAACTCGTAAAGGAGAAACTTATTAAATAAAAAGAAGTATAAAACATGGAAAATGAACCACTTCTCATTTTCTTTCCACAAGCAACTAAAATTTCCGTAGAACTATGACCTCGTTTTAAAAAAAATCCTAGAGTCCAACCTCAATACAAGATTAATCACACTGTCCATATCATATTCTCTGGTACTTATACCATATTAAGAATTGGTTTGTCAGTTTGTTCATAATCCCATTTTTAATGTTTATTGCGACATCCTCGTAGTACCTATAATATCTTACCTACAAAATCTTTTATTTTCGTGTTTATGTATTTTTTTGTAAATACCAATAAATCTTCTTTTTTTAATTATTTGCCAGTGCTGTAGAAAAAAGTTTAAGTCAAAAATTAAAAACATTATTCTTATTCTAAAAATAATAATGACACATATTGCTCCAAGTCAATTTATTTCACATTACTTTGTTTAATCAAGAACAGAGCTTACAAACAAATATTTAGAATATTTACACAGTGATATTGTATTTCTCTACTTATTGATAAAGATTTTAAAATGTTCGAGACCCAATTATATGGTGCTTTGACTGTGTATCGCGAGAGGGGAGCGTATTTAAGGAGACTCGAACAATTTGAAAAAGCTAAAACAGCCTACGATGAAGCGTACACTAACGCAAACACAGATGTACGGACGCTCACAGGAAGAAGCCAGGTATGTTCTGATGCTGTCCAGCCACTTCAAGCGTTCGCAGATGCCGAGCTGGCACTCAAGCTGGAGCCTGATAATATGATTGCCCGTAGCATGCAATGTCGGGCTATGTACACAATGTCAGACTTTGAAAGATCAATTGTCATGAATTACCGCGGAGCCAGGGTGCGCCGTCAACCGCCTTATTTTGTGGAAGGCATCAACCAAGGAATCGAAACTATACAGGATTGCATAGGAGTTAACGCCGGGGACGTTATGCTAGACTTTTTACCCTTAATTATGAAATCAGAGGTAGCAGTAGTTGATGAGAATGAACCGAAAAAAAAACTACACATTTCACGAATTCCACAACCGGAAACTAAAAAAAAATTAACTCAAATGCAGGCTCGAAAGCATGCAATTTTAGCTCGCGTTCTTGCTATGAAATACTTGGGACCGATGGCATATGATAAATTTTTTCTTTTAAAGCTCAAAGTAGACGAAAGGCTTACGTCCGCCAATGTAGCTGGAAGTATTGAATTAAAAAAAATTGCAAGAGAATCATTACGTTCATTGACTCAACGACAGGAAATGTTGCGCGCTCAAAAGCCTTATTACTCCATCAAATATGGCGAAAGGGCTGAATCTAAATATCAAAATAAATATAAAGAAGAAGTACTTGCTAGAGAACGTGAGATAAACGCGCGAAACATTGATCGCTCATTAAAACAAATAGAAAAAAGCTTGCGAGCGAAGCGCGTTATGGAAGTCATGTCGTACGCAGAGCGGCTGCAACAATTACTTGACATGAAGACACCGCGAACGTTACCCGATAAAGACCTTTACATAGATCGATTATACAGAGCAGTAGGTGAGGCTTATTTTTGCCAGCATCGTCTCTCCTACAGGCTAAGTGAACGTGGCAACAGACGGAGAATCGCTTTCCTCATGGGACTCCCAGTCGGCCGTCCTAAGTCCTTCGACTCAGTTCTGGGTAATTATCCTTATAAGTTTGTTGACGTTAAAAAAGCTTTGACCGCAGTTTCAGCAACTTTAGATATGTGCGAGAATTCCACAATGCGATGTTGGTTGATGTACGAAATGTCTAGAATGTTGACGACTCAAAAGAATTATGCTCTCAGTAAGTTTTACGCAAAGAGAGTTCAACGAGAGGCTGAAGAAATATCCAATGCGACGTGGTGGCTGAACGGCCTGTTCGCATTAATGAGCGGTGATATGCAGCAGAGCAATATTAACGAAGTCCGGGCCGCAGTCGAAGAGGCCTACGAATACTCGAAAAAGGTACAAGATATGGAACAGGTGCAGGCCTTCCTCTGGAAATGTGTCGAAATGATGGAAGACGAAGTTCAAATCGAAGAAAGAAAAATTATTGAGAAACGGGAAAACCAAATATTGGACGTTATGGACCCGGTACAGCGCGTCGAAGCTCGCGTGCTGTTTAAGAAGATGTCGGCGTTGCCGCGAGGACGGAGGTTCTCAGTTCTGCCACAGAAATTTGACTTTGCTGGTATGAAGGCGGAGCGACGGCGCCGCTACCAAATGGGCCTGACCGTGATCCCAGGCCCGGTGCGGACCTTACCAGCTCCAAAGAAATCAGATACGCCAGGTTTTCAGATATTTGATATCTAATTTTTTTCTGTAAGTTTATTTATTCCTTGTGTTTGAGAGTTGTTATTCTTAATTATTCTTAGACTCCAATTTTAAGTTTTATATTTTAGTATTATGAAATATATAAGCTTTACTATATTTTATTGTTTTTGTGGTTCAACTTCAATTTATATTGAACAGGGTGAATCGGCACTTATTGAGCTAGCGCGCTCTATCCTTCGGCCGCGTCTTCACTTAGCTTAGGTGGAGTCGTGGTCAAGCGCTGGTTTATTTATGTTTAAAAAAAAACAGTGTTTTATTCCCAGAATAAATGGAAGTGGGGACATTGAATTATATTTAGCCTTCGCAGCATTGGAATTTTTAATATATGCATGAGAATGATAAAGTCTAGATCTATTGAGTTTTCATACTTATTTACTTTCATATCATGCCATCGAAGTTTAGGATTGAATGATGAAGTTTTGCAGAAAATATGTGTATGAGTGAAGGAGTAAGTTGAATTTCGTATCATATTAAGATGAAATTTATAATAATGCTCGTTACATACATACGTTCAGATAAGACTGTGCGTATGTTGACAAAGATTTAACTAAACCGTTAAAATTTTTCACAAACACTATAGTGTGTCTAAATAATTTAGATTAGTTTCACAATTCATTTCAAATTTAGTAGGGTTGGGTTGTGTAAAATCAGTCATGAATCTTATCGATTTTCGATTTTTATTCTCATAGAAGTTGGAATCGATAGATTTATAATTATAACTTATGAATTTAAAAAAAACACTGTTTAGTCAAATTATTAATGACCTGCAGAACCATTACAAATAATGAGAGTGAATAAATATTTATTACTACTACAGCCGTACGTAATCGAATTGGATTTCGCTATTATTTCTGTCATCGCTAAATCCTCTACACTATAATGAATACTAAAATTGTCCACTAAATTAGTTAATTAGAAAATAATAATTGTAGTTAAGTTCGATAAAATTTATTTAAACCGAATATCGATAGTTCATAATTGTTCGCTTTGCGTGTTTGTTCGTCACTACGACACCTGTCTATTAAGTACGACATTTGCCTTCATACAAATTGAATTCGATACTTCATATACATCATTTATCAAACTAATCCATCTTATTTAGACACACTTTAGTTCGAAATCTCACCACCTCTGCTAACCGCAACCGTTTGCGCCAAAATGCCGAAGATCAAATAGACACAAAATACCACGCCATGGCGTTCTTACTGTTCTTCCATACGTCTCTATCGGCCTATAGAAGGACTATAAGAGGAGCATATTCTTCTTTGCTTCGACTTCGGAAAGTAATGACAATCTTTGCTATCTGTCAATTAATGTCACGTCACCCAACGTCACCAACATTACATTGTTTAAGAATATTTCGATTGATAACAGTATTTTTTAATATACAACAATATTATATTCACTTACATATTTATAACGTTTTAAAATGGAAGAGAAGAGATTATTTGGTGCTTTGACTGTGTATCGGGAGAGGGGAGCATATTTAAGGAGACTCGAGCAATTTGGAAAAGCAAAAGCGTCATACGACGAAGCATTTAGAAATGCCCCTGATGATGTACGGTTGCTCATTGGTCGCAGCCAGGTATGTTCTGATGCTGTTCAACCGAAACAAGCGTACTCAGACGCCCAGCTAGCTTTAAAATTAGAGCCAAGTAACATGAACGCTCGGAATATGCAAGCTCGTGCTTTATACACTATGTCTGACTTCGAAAAATCAGTTGTAATGAACTGCCGTGGAGCCAGGGCACGCCGTCAACCGCCTTATTTTGTTGAAAGCATCAACCAAGGAATAGAAACTATACAGGATTGCATAGGACTGAACGCCGGAAATGTGATGCTTGACTTTTTACCTTTAATTAAAAAATCAGAGGTAGCACGAGCAGATGAAAATGAACCGAAGAAAACGCTACATGTTTCTCGAATTCCTCGACCAGAGAAGAAAAAAAAGTTAACTCAAATGCAGGCGCGAAAGCATGCAATTTTGGCTCGTGTTCTCGCTATGAAATACTTGGGTCCGATGGCATATGATAAGTTTCTTCTTCAGACACTTACAGATGACCAAAGACTGATGTCCGCCAATTCAGGTGGTAGCATTCAATTGAAAAAAATTGTAAACGAATCATTACGTTCATTAACCGAACGACAGGAAATGTTGCGCTCTCAGAGACCATATTACTCAATCAAATTGGCTGAAAAAGCTGAATCTAAATATCAACATAAATATAAGGCAAACACTCTTGAAAAAGAACGTGAAATAGGCGCGCTTACCGTTGAACGCTCATTGAACCAAATCGAGAAAAGCTTGAAAGCGAAACGCGTTATGGATGTTATAATGTATGCAGAACGCCTGCAAACATTCCTCGATTTGAAAACACCACGCACGTTACCTAATAAAGATGTTTATATTGATCATCTGTATAGAGCGGTGGGTGAGGCTTATTTATGCCAACATCGAGTCTCCTACACTCTAAGCGAAAACAGCAATAGACGAAGAATTGCATTCCTAATGGGACTCCCCACCGGCCGGCCGAAATCCTTCGACTCAGTCTTAGGTAATTATCCTTATAAGTTTATTGATATTAAAAAGGCTACGAGTAAAGTTTTAGCCACTTTAGAAATGTGCGAAAACTCTACAATGAGATGTTGGTTGATGTACGAATTGGCTAGACTGTTGACGTCTCAAAAGAACTACGCACTCGCCAAGTTTTACGCCAAGAGATGTCAACGAGAGGCGCAAAAGATATCCAATGCGACGTGGTGGCTGAACGCACTGTTCGTACTGATGAGCGGCGATATGCAGCAGAGTAATGCTAACGAAGTACGAGTACACGTCGAGGAGGCCTACGAGTATTCCAAAAAGCTACAAGATCCCGAAGAGGTGCAGGCCTTCCTCAGCAAATGTGCCGAGATGATGGCCGATCAAGTCGCTGCCGACGAGCAAAAAGTCCTGGAGCAACGGGAAAAACAAATATTGGACATCATGGAGCCTGCGAAGTCCGTCGAGACTCAAGTGCTGTTCAAGAAAATATCTATATTGCCGCGAGGGCGAAGGTTCCCAGTGCTGCCACAGGGAGTCGACTTCGGTAGTCAGAAGACGGAGCGGCGGCGACGGCGCCAGCCCGGCCTCACCGTCATCCCCGGCCCGCCGCGTGCGCTTCCACCGCCACTCAAATCCGATACACTAGGTTATCAATTATTTGATATTTAATATTTTCTTTTTATTCTTTGTTAGATTTTATTTTTTTAAGTTTTATACTCGCGTATTGTTATAATTATTTTTTAATTTCTTATTAACTTTCCTTTTGTAAGTTTTGTACTATGGGATATATTCTTAACGTTTTATTTTAAAATATTGTTAGACTTTACTTTTATAAGTTTTCTACTTTGGTATTACTTTGGTATTATTTGTAATTTATTTATTGTTTTGTTGAAAAATATTATTATTCTATGATTTTTTAGGTTATATAATACTTTTTGATAATAAATTAATATGCTTTTGTATGTGTTGTTTTACTTTAAACCCCTGGATAGGACAATAAAACAAAGAAGTTTAACTTCTACCATATCCCACGTACCCTCTTTTAATCATTTAGTTCTTCGCATGTCTTATTATTTCTATGGTGAATGACGTAACATAAATTATCCATGCAATTGATACTCGAGCTTTCACAACTATCACTTTCGTTCAATTGCCGAGTCAAGGTCACGAGTATAAGCGTAATGTCACTACAAAAAAAATTCGCCTTGCTGTTATAGAATTACATAAAATAGTTAACGGCAATTTATTTACACACGCACAGTTTCAATTGAACAGTCCAAAGGTTCAGGTATAAGTTCATTATACTGATGACTAATGTATTGTGATTCTCACTTTTTCTTTCGCTACTGAGATTTGAGCTTTAATTTGTAAGTCAGAATGACCTGAATTCAAATAGAATAAAGGCATGTATAGAATTAATATTTTTAGCTTACATAAATTCGAGACGTTTTTCTTTCTTTTTTGTGCATTGTCGGATATTGATTAATATTCATGTAGTTTTCTTCTCGAAGCATATCCTCACATTTCAAGTGATACATTAAAGATTCTTTGATAGTATGAATTAAAAATTTAGTCTCTTTCTAACTAAATTAGTAAATGCAAATTAAAGTTTGTGTCTGTTACGCTTTCATAAAATTTTGCATACAGTGTCACGGAAAATGGCTAAATGAACTACCGGTACAACTAGTGTACCTATTGTATTGTAATATTTTGTAGGTTATTAAATAATAAAATAAAAAAAATTCAATTCAATTCATTTTATAACATAAATAACATTGATATAAAAAGCCTTAGTATATACAAACAGTAACACAACAAAATTGTAATAATTCATCTAGAAGTAGTAGGGGCTCGGTAGTCTGGCGGCGATGACGGGGGCTGGGGCGGGGGCGACTATTGGGGCACGGGCGACTAGGGGTGCTGGGACTACTAAGGGTTCGCGACGAACGACAGCGTTGAAACCGTTGAGAGGGTCGGCGGTGTAGTCGACTATCCTCCTGGTGCCGTCTGGGTCGACAACGGAGTAGGAGCCGGTGACGAGGTCGCCGTTGCGGTTCTCCTGGTGACCCTTGTAGTCGCCGGTGAGCGCATCCTGAACGTCATAGCCGTACGAGTACTGGGGCAGAGGGTCGACGCGAGCTACCACTGGGGCCGGCGCAAACACGCTGGCGCACGCCACGCCGAACATGCAGATGAATACTACAATCTGCAAAAACACATTTATAATGAGCTACCACGTAATGATACAAATAAAAACGAAGTACTACAAGTTAGCAAACAATTTAAATGCATCTAAAATTTGAGTCACTAAGAAGCTGTTGATGTATAACATACTATTACTATATTTATAGCTCATATTATATTAAATTGATATTCTGAACTTGCTCGTCAATACATAACTTCAGCAGTATTGCATAATGCAGTTGACATAGGCCAGTCTCAGTCGCACTGGACCGAGTATTCACATGCGAGACTCGTGCGCGCGCCGAATACGTGCAGCTTGCGACACGGCGACGAAAAGAAACGCTTATCGTAACCGATTGCACTACGAATATTAAATTGATAATCGATTTAAAACATTCTAAGGGGTAATATTACACTTTGTCTCGTTAGGAAATCAAATCCAGGGATCCGTAACGTAATAAATAGCTCAGATATGATTTAGTGAAACTGTAATTGTACACGTGAATACAATTAAAAGTAAATTATCATTCTATATGATTTTTTTTACGTTAAATGTGATTTTGTACAAGTTAAAGCATAATTTATCTGGTGTTCTTTATCTCGGTTCACTACACGTAACATTGCGACGATACTATGTATATTATAGGAAAACAATTAGTTATTCATCGTAGTATCTGAAATCGATATTAGCACGTTAATTACAATTAGAATGACACTCTCATTTAAGTGACCGAAAACTGTTACTTGTATTCATGAGAAAGTGTGTGTCGCAAAGAGTCCCGATATGGATCCGTTGGTCAATTGAATGTCACGCGCGCGTTGCTACGTCTACGCAAACTTGTACAGGAACTATTGCGTGATAGTGTTTTGTTTGTTAGACGTTTAGTTAAAAACTATTTTTCAAACTGCTTTTTTGTATGAAATTACAAATATAATGTTTCATGAAAATTAAAGAGATAATAGTAGGGGACAAATGTTTAAACAGAAGAAGAATGATCTCTCGGTTATTAGATCGCATTTATTTCATCTATGTATTTGAGATATCACTACTACACTTTTCCATATACTGAGCATAAGTGTGAATTACTTTCACAATTGATTTTTTTTTAAATCTTAATGATTTCGAAATAAATATATTTTAATTAATTGTTCAACGTACCTTGGAGTTCATGTTTGTTTGCTTGGGGTTGGTTGAGCAGTGCAGAGGTGAACTGTGAACGTCCTGGCCCGAGACCGCGTTATATATCGTTCAATGCGTAACAAAAGACGTGATCAAAATACTTCGAATCTAATTGAAGAAAGTGCTACAAGTTACGCTCCATACAATCAGCGATACCACGTATCGATTTACAAACAAAATGCTTTCATAATATAGATCACATGCCTGCACTAAATCAATACGTTATAGAGCATGGTGTTCTGCGCTAAACAACAAGCCTTAACCTTGCTTGATACGTGCGTCGGATCTAATTGACGAGCGTTGACGGCTATAGAATAATTTATGGTAATTTACTTAACCTCAAAACCAGTTAATGAAGAATATCCACTGAGCATAGATCATATCTATGGCGTGATCTATCGATAATAATAGCACGACTGCCAAAACACATTTAATAAAACTATATACACATTTTTAATATGAATTCCATCAAACTCTAACTACTTCTAAATCTTGTTAATACTTCCCACGCGATTCTCTCCTATCTTTTCATCAATTTCTTACTATTACAAAAAAGGTAAAGGTCTTTTGGACACTATGCCACCTTTTTTGCAGAATACAAACTCCTTGTCTACCAAAGAGATTGGATACCTCATCCTGCACTGAACACATACTTTAGTTGGAATTCAATCCATCCTTAAGAATTTTGAACTTAGCTGTGTTTTCATAAATAACACTGCTTAACTGTTGCCATTTTATAAGGAACTAGCTGTTCCCATGCGGTTTCATCCGCAGGTAATTATAAAAACTTTATTTTCATTGCAAATGTCAAAATGAAATGACATGACATGAAACCAATCCATGGCAATCTTGTTTCCTTGATGTTGGCAGCAACTTATGGTCTCTTTCCCACATTAGTATTTTTATCCAATTTATTTACTCACTAAATTTAATAGCGTGGAAATATATAGCATAAAGCGTGACGTAAGTGTAGGGCTTTTTTATTGAAAAAAGAATTATTCAAAAATATGCTGTAACTGCTGACATCTTAGGCAACAAAGAAGTGTGTGTTTACGCTTTATTATAATAGTATAGATTGTTATTCCTTATGCGTGATAAAACAATAGATAAATAGTGGTAGAATTTGCAAAGACATTGCATGAATCGGTCGATTTGATTGTTTAATTACAAAGAATTTAGTTTCCTCTGTCGAAACAGCAGAACAAAAAGATTGTTATCTCTATTTTTTACAAGAGAATCAGGGGGATGACATATGTACAAATATTACGGCAGTCAAATACAGACGTCGAGTACAAGTATTGTCTGTTTAACTGATAAGACGTCAGAGGCCTAATTCCAGGTCTCCCCATCAAACTTAAAGGGAAAGTAGATTTGATAAGCTGTGGCATCGTAAAGAAAAAATATAATTGAAATGGATTTTATCTGTCTATTATGCTACGTTCACAATATCGCGCGACGATTCATATTCGCCTTATCGTAGTATTAAACATCTAAAGGTAAATCACAATATATAATGCAATTGTTTTACATGTTTCGGATGCCATGGGTAGTGGTCATTTGAAGCGAAGTGTTGCATATAAATATTCTCAAACAGGCTCTGACTATCCATCTCTCAAGTAATCGGACGCCGCAAACTCAGTATTTCTAGTGTTGTAATATTAACAATCCTCAAATCAGAAAGAGTTATTTACCTTGCTAATAACTTTTTGTTGTTGAAATAAATGCTATTTATTTTCTCTTTAGTTAATAAGTATTGGAATGTAAAAGTCGTTATTTCTGATGAATTAAAAATGAAATAAACGTATTTAATTCTTCAAGTGTAAAGGAAATATCGCCTAGTTTCTAATCCGATCATAGATTAAAATCGCACATATCATTCAACGAATGCATCTCTCTGTTATTCATTTATGCTTGTATTTCGTATTCATTCCTACACAACGATCACTAGTAGGTACATATTTCAGAATTATTTTTTTACAAATGTAATTCTTTGGAGGTTTCAACTGATAGCAAATGAAAAATGATTACCTAACCATCTTATCTGTGGTGCAAATTTAATTCTACTTTACATTACTAATCTGAGAAACTGTAAAAACATTTTTAGATCAACGCCACTACCGCTTTCGCGACAAAAATAGAATAATTGTACCAGTTTCTATATTAGTTTGTGTTTGTAATATTTCACTAGTTTGTGATTTTTAACTGAGAGAAATATAATAAGAAAACATACGAATAGTGAAAACATATTTATTATTTATGTACAAATCAAGTCTTTACAAAATGAGTCATCAAGTCGTAGTTAGGTTTAGGGGTATCTGTAGCCGGCGGCAACTGACTGGACGAGCTTGGCGGGTGCCGCGCGAGCCACTGCGGCTACCGGCGCTACGGGGGCCACGGGAGCCACGGCGGCGGCAGGTGCCACCAGGCGGGCAGGGGATGGTACAGCAGCGACCGGAGCCGCATAAGCTACTGGAGCATTATAGGCCACTTGTGCGGTGTAGGCGGCGGCAACTGGCGCGGGATACGCGGCCGTGTAAGCGACGGGAGCGGCTTTAATAGCGGCAGCGACAGGTGCGGCGTAGCCGGCCGCTACCACAGGACCCGCGGCGTAACGCGCAGCGACAACGGGAGCGGCGGCGTAGGGCGCGTAGACTGGGGCAGTGGCGTAGCGCGCGTAAACCGGTGCGGTGGCGTAACGAGCATAGAAGGGAGCGGCAACGGGTGCTGCGACGGGGGCGGCGGCGTATCTAGCAACGACGGGTGCAGCGACAGCAGGAGCGGGGGCGGCGACGGCGTAGCGGGCGGGAACTACAGCGGGTTGAGCGACTACTGGGGCGGCCACAGGTGCGGCAACTTTAGCGGCTACGACAGGTGCTGCGGCGATGCGAGCAGGAACGACAGCGGGTTCGGCGACAACGGCAGGAGCGGCGGCAACCAGGGGCTCTTTGCGGACGACCGCATTGAAGCCGTTAACGGGGTCGGCGGCGTAGTCCACGATACGGCGAGTGCCGTCAGGGTCGACAAGCGAGTACTGGCCCTGGACGAAATCTCCGTCGCGCTGCTCCTGTTGGCTCTTGTAGTCCCCAGTAAGAGAGTCGGCGACATCGTATCCGAATCTGTACTGGGGCAGGGGATCGTATTCTTCAACTCTTGCGAGGGGCGCGGCGTAGGCTACGGGTGCCGCTGCAACCGGCGCTGCTGCGATGGCCGCCGGCGCGCTGGCGTACGCCAAAGCCACGAAGGATGAGAAGATGACGAACTGTGAATATTTAATAGGATTAATAGTCTATTATTATATGTTTTATCACAATTTTTTCGTATTATACTGATTTTTAGAAAACTGTTTATAGAAGTCGATTTATGTAGAAAGAATTAAAACTCCTGTTTCGGGATGAAACACTGAACACTATTCCACGATCACTTTGATAACCACTTCACAAAATCCAAATAGTTGTCGTACCTTGAAGACCATTTTGTTTGTATTGTTTTGTTGTGCACAGGGATGCTTGGAGCTGTGAACTGTGCACCCCATTAGACGCTAACAGTATTTATAGCGGTTGCAGTTGGTTGCCTCATCCAGACCGCATCTTCAAATTTAAATATATTCAAGTACGCACGTACAGGCGATGGGGCTGGACAATGCCGCGTAAACAAAGCGGCTACTTGTGCAACGCGCCCGAGACGTCGCGGTCACGCCAACTCAACGCTAAATTTTAAAAATTCAACATCTTTTCAGTAACTGAAATATGAACTTCACGCATAATCTGCCTTAGAATTTTGCTAGGTGAAATAATTTGAAAAGAAATGCAGTTAATTTCAATATATGCTGTTAAATACACTTGACGTTACTATCGCGCACAGGACTAAACTGTAGATGTTAATTATATTAGCTGGTGCATGTATAGTGAAGTACAATAGCAATGAGTAATAATATAACCACGTTTCACTGACAAATGCATTTATTGTTTATTGACCTATTATGAACTTGGTGATTGTGGTGAAGCACGCAAAATAACTCAAGGAGTACCTCTATTCGACGAATATGATACAAGAATAATTTAGGGTCAAAAATTAGTATGTGCCATTGTAGAACGAATATAATTATAATTTGTACGTATATGTACGAGTACATACGAGCTAATGCCCGCAATGTTCGGTAGCACCTGTTACGCCATTTTGACAGCGCGGAATTAAAAAAAAAGTAGCCTATAATATGCCCTATGTCAGCTACCCTTCCCACAAATCGGCCCAGCCGTTTTGGAGCTTATTCGGAACAAACTCGGCTTGCGGACAAACGGACAGACAGACAGACAGACAGACCGACAGAGAAAAAAAATTTAAATGCGATTTTAGTTACCAGCAACACAAATACATCATTTTCCCGAAATCTGGAATTTTTCTTTTAATATTACAAACAGACACTCCAATTTCATTATATGTATAGATATATTTTTATAAAAGCACCCCATCATCTCCCTGGCCTTATCCCATAAACATAGGGTTGGTCTTCATGATTTTATAAGAATGAACGTTTTGGCAAGATTTTACCGGTCACCCGCCTGCCCGTCGAAAAGCCTTCTTGGGAGAAAAATTAATGTTTTTATAAACGGTTTGTAGATAAAATCATAAATTTATAAAATCACCTGATAAATATTAAACCTAAAGATTTTTTTATTTAATTCCTTTACTGGTTTAATAACGAATCAATTAAAGTTATTTGTCAGACTGTACACAACGTAATGTAGAGTAGGTCAATTTAACAACGACATCCTTAGTACAAGGTGAACTTACATCAGCTTCAATACAACTTCCGAATACTTTTATGTCCAAAAATAAAACAATAAACATTATTTTTTTTTATATCTTCGAGTTCATAAACCAGTTTGTACTTATTGTTTTTTTTTACTTTTCACATTTCAATCAGGTTTATATTCAATTAAAAACAATATGAGGTTGTAATTTGCAGACCTTAAACGTAAACATAATCAAGGTTTGAACATATTAAAATTTTAACAAATTGTTTGCATTGATTTTCAACATGACTCAAATTAACTTTGAATATTATTTCATTGCCAAAGAATATGCAATATGTGTTGTATACATCCAAGTAGTTAAGAAAACTTTTATGCTACTACATTTTACTTGTGCTAAGTAAACAATTATAATAGAAACAAGAATATATAAATTCGTATGGCACTAACATAGAAAATTATTGCCTAATATAAAACAATTTTACAAGATCGCTTCAAGTTGGCTGTATGTGTCATGCATTTGCCTTTTCGTCTACACATAAAGAAAATACTCGAGGTGAATTTTCCCGCGCGTCGCAGCGTCGCGTCGCGTCGCTTGCGTCGCACGTCCTTCACAAGGCTGCGTAGTTTTGCCAATCATTTTGTAATCGATGTAGCTTACATGAACCCAGAGGATAACTACTTACGAATGAGGAAAAATACGAAGAGTACGCTAAACTATTTCTTTATATATATACTTGTTTAACTACGTTATGTTGACATATTACACGGGAATTGGAGAAGTTGTATTTTTAAGCTAAATAACTTCAATTCAATTTATCAAACTCAATAAAGTCAAGATGTCTACTCTTTAACCCTTAAGGGTTATATCCTTTTAAAACTTTAGTAAAAGCTATATTGATGTTTTTTCTTAAATGCAACGAATTATCAAGATTAGTAATAGTAACTGTATAATTATGAAACAAAATTATAAGGGTACACTAATTAGAAATCAATTCATATTTAATTACGAAAAGAATGTTAATATATTTTACATACGATTCGAAACGTTGCTACGTATCTGGAATGCTCATTGGATGATTTTAATTAATATTTTAAACTCGTACAAGAATAGTTATATGTGTATTAAAAATTACAGATGACGTAGAAGTATTTCTGCTGAGATTTTGTTTTAAATCAATTTTGACCGACTTCACAAAAGAAGGAGGTACTCAATTCGTCTGTATGTTTTTTTATTTTTTATTCTGTGCGCTTTTTAACACGCTCACTTCCAAGGCACGCAATGCCACTGTAAAAGTTATGAAATGCAAGCATCACACACTGAATTATAATTGTACCGTTTAACTCTAGTTGAACTATTAAATGTGTGGTCCATGTTTTTTTTGTAGATAAAAAAAAATATGTAAATATCATAAACAAGAAAACAGTTTCAAGTAGTACTTATACAGGGTGATTCTTAATGGACGGATCAACGGCTTCTTGGAGTTAAAGGACTTCAATAGCTATTATTTAAGCTCAAAGTATCTGGCCCGATTTTCTATAGTTTTAAAGTTATTTGAACCGTTGATCCGTCCATTAAGAAATATCCTGTATATCAGCCGTAGGTTTATAACTCCTCGATATCTAATTCGGAACACAACAGTGAGGCGAAATGGCTCCCAAGTTATTCTTTTAATGTTAAAGATGTTAAAGTTTGTAGACTAAACTGCTGAACGGATCTCTATGAAATTTGGCATAACTAGATGAATTGTAGAGGATAGTCTGGAAGAACAGATAGGCTATTTTTAATCCCGGAGATAGTTACGGTTCCCATGGGACACATTTCATCTCCGAAAAATAATAGATTCCCGAAAGATTCGTAGTTTTTCGTTTTTTCATAAATGTACTACTTTCTTTTGCTGTTAAGTATAACTGTTGTAAGCAATTTGTATTCAATAAAGCTCTATTTCATAGTCCTAACCGACTTAACCAAAGTACCTACTGGAGGCGGATCAAATGTTAGCAGTCGCATGAGATGTTACGTAAATGCCACTGCCTTGTGCGAATTTATTGTATTGAAATTAAGGTGGCAATACACAACATATGTTAGATTTTTTATTTGTTTATTCTTCCCACAGTAAATATTCGCTTAGTATTTCAAATTTTATTAAATTTATTTATTAAATAGCATATCTTAATTAATCTTACAATGTCGATAGACATATAATTATGGGTTACTTAATAAACGTAAGATAAAAGTTTGCGATCGCTATCAGATGTTGATATATTTAACACAAATTTCTCACAGAGTTTACGTCTTTTAAAAAAAACATACAGACGAATTGAGTACCTCCTTCTTTTGGGAATTCGGTCTAGAAAAAAAATAATTAAAACCAGTTTGTTTTCATTTTCTAAAATATCGTAACATGTAAATTTTCACTTGAAAAAGATAAATCACCGATCTCAAAAATTTTTTATGTCATTGGTATAGTGTGTAAGCACCTTTAATCTGAAACAAGCAAGTAGCGCGGACCACCGACCTCGCACTCTACATCTAGGTATTTCCGATCCGTGTCCACGATATATTATAGACTTTCAAAACTTACAGCCAAAGTCACGCAAATTAACTATTTTGTCAAAAACAATCTCTTAGTCCTGATCGGGACTAAGGAGGTATGCCGTACAAATCGGGTTCGGGTCCAGGCAGAACCTACCTTTAGACTAAGCATGCACCGAAGGGCATAATATTGTAAACTAGGGAAGTGGAGGATATAGTGGTACTTACCTGCTCAATACCCGCCTCACTGCCTGCAGGTGCCTGGTCTCTGTGATGTCAATCGAGCCAAGTCTAAAGGCGCCAGCGATGCTGTCAGTTGCTGTTATTGTTCCAAACGCGACACTGTAATTCAAAGCGACCCCGTTCCCTAACAAAAATGATACGGCCGTTGTGTTTTTCGCGTTGTCGGACAACCAACCACTTCCGATGACCTTTGAACTTGCACACGTACCCGACCGACTCGCTTGATTGCTTGCACACACCTCTCCGCAGGCCCCGCGCTCGACTGTACCGGAGAGGAATTCAAATCTACCCACCAGTGCGAGAGAATACAAATGCGACCGGTTACCCACAATAACCCGAGACGCGATATTTAAACTACAGGTTCGCCACCGAAAATATCGAACCCTTATAATCTATACCGAATAGGTAGAAATGAGCATACGGAAATATTTGTATTTATTACGTGAATGATTAGTCTGAATAAGCATGTATATAAAGCTTGCTAATGTTACGATAGCATTAATAACTTTTACTTTTATACTTTTAATTTAAAAGGAAAAAATAACAAAATACACATTTTTGCATTTTTTACACTTACATATATAAAGATTTAACATCTTTCCATACTACTCGTAATAAGAAAAAACCTGAAATGACTTCAATGAAATTCTGTCCACAACAAGGACGTAATTTTAATTTATTTCGTAAGTCAGCGATAATATCACCTAGTGCCATTACCTGATCTGTGCGGGCAGGGGTACTGGCCGGTTAGTGGGAGACAGTTCCAAATGTACGCACAGACTATAAAATTAAAGAGACGATAAAAAAACATTTTTTTCTTATCGTTTAAAAACAGTATCTCGTATTTTACCTTAGTTTAGTCTTAAAATCTCACATTTAACTCAATATATAACTTCCGACTGTTTAAAGTTATAAGTTTACCTTTCTTTTAAACATCGTTTTTAAAGATTTTCAATAAAAATATTTATATTATAATATAATACGACTTTAAATAACAATTTAATTATGAACAATCTGCATGCTCAATACTCTGTGGTCAATCCCACGTATAATGTCAAGGTGAAGCCACGTATTGTTTCAAATGGAAGTGTTACGAGTACACGGGCAATGAGCAATGAGCATAGTACGGTCCCAAACTCAATCATGGCCTCTCAATGCTATTTACATGGTGTAATTAGTATTATTGTCTTAAATGTCTGTCTATAGCTTCATAACTTCTTTATGCAATTAAAATATTATATGAATAAAAAACTTGGTATAAAATACTACTATACCACTTAATTACATTCACTTGTAAAGTAACAATAGCCAATTTTTATTATTCATCATCATCATCATCATCAGCCTTTGTCTGCCCACTGGTGGACATAAGCCTTTTTATTATTAACTTCATGAAAATTATATCCCCGTAATGTTGGGAAAAAAGCTCTAGTGACAATAAAAACAACAGAAAACAAGAAAACACATGTCTATATTTGTACAATGTAAACAATCAAAAACACCTGTATAAACTAAAAATAATCATATCATACTTCATTCATCATATTATAAATGCGAACGTTTGGATGGATGGATGGATGTTTGATAGAGTTTGTAGCCTAAACGGCTGAACGGATTTCAATGAAATTTGGTATAGATGTAGAGGACAATCTGGAAGAAAAAATAGGCTACTCACTTTTGTTTTTTTTAATTCCACTCGGACGGACTCGCGGGCGAAAGCTTGTAATTAATATGAATAAATCGTCTCATTTTATTAGCCATTAATAAGACAGCATGACAACAACACTAAAGTGTAATAAAGTGGTTACAAGATTAACATATTCACACGCGCGACATTCGATACTGGTCAGCGACGAAACTCATGAAATTGTGACCCTGCGCTACATTCCCTGCATGCAGCTATATATGTTATTTAATACGCATTATACAAGTATTTTGTACGAGTTGTACTGGAATTGAAATCTCAGTGCGGACTGATGCAAGATGATTTCATTCTACATGTTTTACTTTTCGCGAACGAACGAACGCGAACGTACCTATGTGATGAAAACTTTAAAATAAAATGAAAAAACAGGAAAATTAAAAAGATAATTTTAAATAAATTAACTAAACCGACTATTTAGAAGACAGGCGCAATGGTTGTTTTTAAAGCGGTATTTACTTTCAGCGCCGTTTACTTTTTTCGTCTCGAATTTTTTTTTAAATAAACAACGCCTGATCACGATCCTGACATTAAATGATGATGTGAAATTAAATCTGTTCCATTATGTTTATCGCTGTATCTTGACAACTGTAAATGAAGAATCTGTTATACCGTAGTTCTGAACTTAATATAATATATTTCGCAGTCCGTCCTATAAAACCCCTTTACTACAAGGCTTGCTGCACCGTGAAACAGGCTTCTAAGACATGACGCGATTTTAGTATAATTGTCTAACCCTATCGGGGTAGCAGTCGTGAGAACTAATGTAGGTAAAAGTGGTACTACTATTGGCCGAGGATCCTTGACTCGCCGGGCGTGGTCGTTGCACAATACAGCACTAAGTATGTAACAAGAGCATACGTGCTCGCATAAAATGACGCTATTACACCAACCTCATGACTCAGTACCTATTTCGAATTTTAAGGTTAGAATTTTGGTTATATCACTATGCCTACTTGTCAATAATTGATATCTAATGTTGAACCAGTTTAAAACATTGTTTCGAAAGTAAAACGCAATCAACGTACAAAGAATACGAGTGTTGTTAGGTTTTACGAGTTTTGTTTATAACTTCTGCCCATCGTTTAGAAATTAACTGTCCTTAGTCTAAGGGGCTGTCCCACCACTGGTTGATAGAGGCTCAGATAGCTTAAAAATGACGTCACTGTCAGATAAGGTAACAAAATCCGATATTTCCATCACATATTTTACACGTTGAATTGTTATCAGACAATTTACAATTTTGTGGGACAGACCCTAAATCTTTCTTTCTTTCAAGATCTTGCTACCCGGAGTTCATTTGTTCATACGTTCGTTATCGAAGTCAATTATTTTTACATTGAAATCTCAAACTCTAGTTTTATCGGTCTACTCTCATCATAACATGGACATACTCACTCTTTTAACTCATGCAACTTTTATAGATTTTTTCTCGTCTGTCTTGTTGTTGTGCCTGTCCACACGTCTCTGTAGACCGTTGTAAATGCAAGCATTATGCGCGTGGTAAGAACACGTGCCATAAACCATGACTGACAATAACAAATAAGTTCACTGAGCTTTACTTCGTGCTTTGTTGGTTCGCTTTAATATCCATCCAAGCGTAGGATAGCCTTATATTGTTAAATAATGATGCAAAATAAATTTCTGCTTATATTTTAGGTAAATGTTTCATGTTTGTGACAGTATTCAGTTTTTCTCTTAGTATAAATAAATAGAAGGGAGGAAATGTGCGAAAATGGGGAAAAACGAAGCGGGTAGGTAATTTCAATAAAATGTCTCTACGAAGTCTCGTGTGAACTTTTGTCGCTTCTTATCTATACAATCTCAGTACTTATGATGTAATTACAGTTAGTAAGTATTTTTGGGCCTATTAACACAATTTATGTGCGTTACAAACGCTAATGTATCCGTCCTACGCGCAGCCATAGTATCGCAACAACATGATTTAAGGCTGTAGATAAATTCGCGAACTTTGCGCAATAGTTAGACGATAATTTATGTTTTATAATGACAAATACTTTTTTTGTTGAAAACAACGGTTAGTTACTAAGAAATATAAGTTAGTCGGACTTTCTTTGCCTTCTTTCGTTTTTTAGTGATTTTTATTCTAATTCTTAAGTTAGAAAAAAAATTACGTAAATAAATAATTTATCTATTTAGACTCCATTAGTTATGTAACATAAATAACAGGAGTTTGACATTAATAATTGCTCCACCGGAACCAGTAAACCGCTTCTTGATAAGTTGATACCAGGGCTTCTGTACGCCGGAAATTCGAGTCAGCCCGGGGCGCATAGCCAATGTCGCGTGACGTCACGCGGCCCGACGGTGAAAGGGTGAGCCCCGACGTCTTGTATAAAAGCTCCTTACAGTCCTCATCAAGTATCATTCGAGATCCTCAAGCAACACACGCTTATACAATGGCATTCAAGGTACTTGAGATGAAAAATAAATCAATCATCTCATCTAAAAAAAAATACTCTTTTCTAGTGTAAATCATATATTATAAATGTTTTCTGTTTTACAGTTCGTGATCCTCACCTGCCTGGTGGCGGCCGCAAGCGCTGGCTTGCTCCCAGCTGCTCCCATCGCCTACTCCGCCGCCCCCGTCTACCACTCGGCCCCCATAGTCCACTCCGCGCCCCTGGCCTACGCCGCGCCCGTCGCCAAGGTCGCTAAGGTCGCAGTCGAGGAGTACGACCCCCACCCACAGTACAACTTCGCTTACGACGTGCAGGACAGTCTCACCGGTGACTCCAAATCCCAGCACGAGACCCGCGATGGTGATGTCGTCCAGGGATCCTACTCCGTGGTTGACCCCGATGGCACCAAGCGTACCGTTGACTACACCGCCGATCCCCACAATGGTTTCAACGCCGTCGTCCGCAAGGAGGCTCTTGGTGTGAAGGTTGCCGCTGTGGCGCCCGTAGCTAAGATCGCCGCGCCTGTCGCATACGCCGCTCCCGTCGCCAAAATTGCCACCCCCTACTACGCGTCCGCTCCCCTGGTGCACGCCGCGCCCGTTGTGCACGCCGCCCCCATCGCCAAGTTCGCCGCCCCCGCGTACTACTCTGCCCCCCTCTACCACCACTAAACTGATGCCAAAACTCTCTAACTAAACTGCACTACGATTATAGTCATGTCATTAATGTGATAAATCGTTTTGTTGGTAAACTATACGATAGGATTAATAAATTATTTTTTGTATTCTTGTAAATTATATTTTTTATTTACCTTAATTTAAAGTTATATTAACTTTTGGGAAACAAAGCAATCATCAACTTACTGAACTAACTGAGCACTAAGTAGCCTTTGAGTGTAATTTCAATCTTAAATAATCCTTATCTCAATGCTCTTTTCTATAGAAGTTTTTGACCAGACGTTGTAATTGATAATGTTATTATTACGAAACGAAAACACACATACACACGATGAATTACAATTATAAGAAGCCTTGATATTTAGCCATACCCACGATACTGAAGGCGCCTGCGTCTGACTGGGGCTTGTTATGCAATCGAGAATTCGAGCACCTACGCCCTTATATGAGTTCATGGGTCATTTCTCATCAGAAATAAGCTGTTAAAGGAGTGGTTTAAAATGTTAAAGAAACAATAGAGATAAACAATATGATATACAAATGATTAACATCAATAATCATTTGTAATGTTTCATTAATTACATATCAATACTTGGTGTACTAGATTTGTCTGATTTAACTTTGTGCCTAGGCTTTAATTTGAATAAGTATTTGGCGCCTCTAAAAAATAAATAGCATTTAATTTTAGTTTCTGTATAATCAGGGAATCTGGCGGTGTTCTACCTTAAAAGCTAAAATAGCTCGTACGTTTCGTACGCATTGTGTGTTTTAATGTATACGAAAATCCATTACCGGCTATTTATTCTGGAAAACCGCCTTTTCCATTTTAAAAATATAGTAAGCTACGTCGAGTGCCACTGATTCGCTTAGGGCAATCATATTTAAATAAAAATCGCAGTGGTACGTAATGTGTTGAGAAGAAGATAATTTTAATGTAATGGTTCTTTGTAAATGTTTACTATTTAGTTATTATAAAACACTAACGATAAAATTGTTAGAAAAGTAAAGTTTCCGTTTTAAACTTTCAATGAAAAGAAATTTTCTGTAGAATTGGAAAATCTTGCTTTGTTTATATGTAAAATGACAACTGTCAATGTCAAAGAAATAGCTATCAAATCAAACAAGCCGCAAGCTATTCTTTTAAATAAAATACTTCCTTACCAGTCTCAACATTTGCCTGTATAAAATTATATTTGTTATATCGAATTCGATTATTTTGAATTGCAAACGTATTCATTTAAGTGTCCTATAAAAGTGTTAAAAAGCAATCGTTAATTTCCATTTAGAACTATGGTAATATTCAGTATGATTCTCAGGCGGTTTGGATATTTACGACAAAAATAACAGTGTGACTCCGGTTTCATAAACGTGTTGTTTTCTTGAAGTTCATATTAAAAAGGAATGGTATCAACGAGAGGTTTACGCTATAAATTTAGCGAAGGGGAACGCGTCCTTTGCTATGAACCAGACCCCACTAAAGCCAAAGTATTGTATGATTCTAAGGTTTGTAACTGTTTTTTTTTAAACCTAAATTGTTCTGAAAAACTGTATGCGCTTATTATTAGTTTCGTCCAGTCATTCAGCTTGAAAGCATTATTTATTTGCCATAATTAATATGCTTTTATCATGTTATATTAACTTAAATTCTCAATTCAATTTATCACTTATTTAACAACTAGCTTTTGCCCGCGACTCCGTCCGCGTGGAATAAAAAAAAAAACAAAAGTAAGTAGCCTATGTGTTCTTCCAGACTATCCTCTACATCTATCGCAAATTTCATCAAAATCTGGCTGAACAGATTTTGATGAAATTTGCTACAAACTAACAAACATCCATCCATCTATCCAAACTTTCGCATTTATAATATTAGTCAGATTAAAACTTATATAGGGAACTTTATGCTATTTACCAAAACTTTAAATTTAAACTACAATCCAAGTTGATGTGTTAACAGTGAATTGTATTAAAATGTTTTTCCAACAGGTTTTAGAAGTAATAGAGAGCAAAGACAAAAGGGGACGTCGTACTGTAGAGTATCTAATACATTTCCAAGGTTGGAATTCTTCATGGGATCGTTGTGTTAGTGAAGACTTTATACTTAAGGACTCACAAGAAAACAGACAGTTGCAGAGGGATTTAGCTGAGAAGTCACAGCTCCAATTGTAATTGTAACCCTTTAATTATATTTGATTTCAATCAATAAGAAAAAATTCCATATATGGCAGCCATTATATTTCACATTTTCAGTTATTTTGTGAAAATTGTTTGATAAATTTAATTGTTTTATCAATTTTTATTGTGACAAGTATTAGTATTGGAATGCAATATATGTTTTTCTTTTACACATTTATAACAAAAAAATATGTGTTACACTTTATTGTACAAGATTTTCTTTTGACTATAACCTTACTTGTGGGAGACAAGTAAATTTACTTACTGTCAGTTCCGAGTGTCTTTACTGATTTTTAAACTTACTTTAATCTCAAAAAACTTTTTAGGACAATTTTCTATTTTGTTAATACTTTTACTTTCATGATATTATGTATGTTTGTTATTTTTATTCTACAGAGGAGCATATTTATATAGAAGAGAGCCTAAGAAGAGAGTCAACACGACCGCTCACCCGGGACCCGCGAAGCGCGCCCGGCACGGGTGCAGCGATGCTGGATCATCAACCAGTACACAGCCTGATGGTGAACACTATATAAATCTTACTTTTTTCTAATATTATAAGCGAAAGTTTGGATGGATGGATGTTTGCTACCATGTCACTCCAGAATAGATTCATGTATCTGTATGAAATTTGGTATAGGTGTAGAACATAATCTGGGAAAAGACTTATGCTACTAAATTAATTCTTTTAATTCATTTTGGGTGATAGCTAGTATATTATATTTTCTGTAGTGATGGAACTTAGTGACTCATTGTTTCTGTGTTTGTTTTTCCATTCACTGTTAAAAACAAAGTATTAACAAATATATAGGCGAATGCCTACCTTTTTGAAAATTTGTTTGGGTGTAGGCAAAACAATGGTACCGGACTAAAGCTGTTGTGGATTTCGGGTGGAATACATTCCATAATTGGATCTATAATTACAATTATTGATCGAATTTCTACAAATGAAAATTGAATGGGATACCTATGACCAAGAACAAGAACCAATCAAGATGTTTGTGACAAGCCCATTCTCCCCTTTGCATCTCAAGAGGATGCATCTACAATCCATAAATGAAACTTTTCAATGTTTTTCTTTCTATATTATGAAAAGTGGAGCCAGGGGACACTGACTCATCAAGTGGGTCAGCGACAAGTTCAGGGTCGGACTCCGGCAGCAATAGCTCTGGCTCCCAGCAGCGCTTGCAGCACAAGCCACCGGGGTTCAAAGCTGATATACCTATACCACCTGCACTCAGGTAACTTAGCCAATGCATATTAGATTTATGGCCGGTTACCCAGCTACATTTAACTATTTGTTATTCGATAAATTAACGAAGTGAGTGTCCGAATTTGAGTTTTACTCCGTTGAAACATAGGTTAACCTAACACTAATAAATTGTTAGGTTATGACGAAACAAGTGGAAACTTCAGAAACCCAGCATAAGGCGACTTTTATCCCGTTTAAAAAATAAACAGACTTTGATTGTACTATCATTAGACACTTTTCTATCTGTTACTGGTGTTTAGAACTGTGTTTCTTTATTTTTGACAGATAATATTTTATTTTCTTACAAAATCATAGACAAAATAGATAGAGATTTTTTGTTTGTAATTAGAATGTAACAATGTTCGACTACGTTCCTTCTGGTAGAGTATTCTCTCTTTCGCAGTGCACACTTGAATGTCAAGTACTATGTTCTAACTGTACAGGGATCGTCTAACATTCGACTACCACTTGGTGGTGAAGCGCGGGCGGCTGTCGCGGCTGCCGGCGTCCCCGTGCGCCGCCGAGATACTGGAGTCCTTCGTAAAGTGGTTCGCGCACACCGGCGTGTGGCAGGCCACCAGGACGCGCCACGCGCCCCCGCAACGACCTGACATACCTGACGTATCTTGCAGGTAACAGACACCAGATTCAATAATAAAATGTATCTTTTCGATTACTTTCATATTTAGAAAGGGTCGATAGTATACTGACCCGGCACTTAAATATCTTCGAAACAACTTGCCCCAGGAAGATTTGTATAAACGAATATGATGCTTTCATTACTCGTTGTTTGAAATGCTTATTTAAAAGTATTTTCGAAAGCAGTTCGGTAATTATTAAGTTTTTCCAGTGTTGGTTATTACACAAATAATCACGTAATCGTTACAACATTTACAAGAGAGGGATTTTCTTCTTTTCAGGTTGCATCTAGTCAGAGAGGTGGCGGAGGGAATAAGAATATACATTGACTTTATCCTCGGCGACCATTTACTTTACAGACAGGAGCAGAACCAATACTGGCAGATCTGTGGACAGTATAATGAAGAGTAAGTTGTTAAATATCAACAGTAATTACATTTGAAATACACCATTCAATATATATCATTTCTTATTTCTATTTTTTTCATTAAAGCGTTAAACCAAAAAGTGAGAATGGAGATTCGCAAGAAGAAGATACCGTGGCGACAGATGAAGAAAGGAACAGTCCAAAGATGCCAGAATACTCGCATCTGCCACCAGATCCTGTCCGTAATCAGAATGATAAAGAAAACGACACTGAAAATGAAGCTGAAACTGAAGAAGATGAAGAGGATGAGGATGAGGATGATGATGAAGAAGATAACGAGGAGGATCAAGAAGTAGAAAATGCTTTACATAATAATGTCGGAAACCATTCACATGAAAGCGAAACAGAGGATGATGATGATGAAATGGAAAATGGTGAAGAAGATGACGAGAGTGATGTACAAGATAATGGAGAGAACGAAGACGATACTGAACACAATAATATAGAGAATGAAGTGGACAATGCTTCACAGGATGACACAGAAAACGAGGAGGATGATGGACAAAGTAACGAAGAAAACAACGAAGACAATGTTCTACACAACAATGTAGGAAACATCCATAATGCTGTACATAACATAGAAAACGACAGAGATGATAGTGCAGACTCAAACGAAGATAATGACGAAGATTCTGAGAATAATGACGCTGAGAATGAAGACGATGTACATAATAACGTAGGAAATAACGATAGTAATGTTGTACATAACAATGGCCAAAATGTACCTAATAATGTAGAAAATGGTGATGATGAGGAAATTAGTGAAGAAGATAATGAACATCGTATTGTAGAAAATGGAGATGACTCTATACAAAATGACGCAGAAGACATGGAAAATGACGTTAACAGACAAAACGAAGTAGAACAAAATAATGAAGAAGATGACGGAGAAAATGAAGAAGATGATGATGAAGAGATGGACGTAGATGATGTGGGAGAAAATTATGAAGATAACGGAGGAGAAAATGATGAAGATAACGGAGGCGAAAATGGCGGAGAGAACGACCAAGAAAACTACGAAGATGGTAAGATTTAAAGTGTTAAATACATACAAAAACTACATTTATTATACATTCTCATTCAATATAGAATTACTAGCGTAATTTATGATTACCAATATGTTTGATTAATCCTAAGTAATTTTTTTCTATCGTAGAAGACTCAAAATCGAAAGTAATGGAATCAATCGACGGTAGAAATTCATACAACTATGCTACCTCAAGTTCAGGTAAATATGAGTATTCAATGGTTAGCAATATTTTATTCCAGATTTACAAACTGAACCAACAATTCGATTTAAATCATTCATTAAAAAAGTGGCCACTGCAATCCAAATTATCGAAGCGAAATCTAAAATATAAATTTTACATTATTATATTTAAAAATGCTTGAATATAAGTAATCTTAGATTATAGTGAATATTTTCAGATCCTAACAACGAGTGCGACGGCGAGGACGTGAAGGTGAAGGTGGAGGTGAAGGTGGAGCGCGTGAAGGTGGAGGCGAGCAGCGAGGAGGTGGAGCCGTGCGAGGAGGTGCGGCCGCGCGCGCGCCGCGGACACTACGCACGGAGGTGGCATGCTCTATAACCAAACATTTAAAAAATATATATACAAGGCATAGTGAACAAAATTTTTTCACGGGTACTTTCTCTGAACGGTACTATATCAGTTACCATGTTTAGTACGCTACATGTAATAAAAAAAATTATATTGACATGTGGTTTCGATGCTTCGATGTAAGAAATGTATTAAGTGAAGTGTCAACTATGCCGCCTCTACATATTTTACGATTCTCTTTGTCGATAACACTATTTATTTATCACTAACTATATATTAACTACCTGTTCCCGTGCGGCTTATTATAAAAACTTTATTTTATTGTTTACATTTCTAAAACTATCTATGGAAAATGACTAGATTTAAATACATAGGCTTTTGTTTTTGGCTAACAAATAACGTTACCATATCAATCTTGCTTCTTTGCACTCTTGTGAAATACGAATGTAATAAATTTCAGACTCCGTTCATACAAATCCAACAAATCACACTCTGAGAGCGAGGAACAGGCGCCCTCCACCTCCACTGGCGGGGAACAGAGGCTCTTCGACACGCAATCCTCCAGGTAACATATAGAGATACTCTTAAAAAAAATGTCTTAACTGCAGCTGTCCCCCCCCCCCCTTTTTACTCTCCCTGGCGACGTCCATGGGTACCACATAGTAGAGGTTTCATATCCTGCCATTCGGGTATTGTAAACCATATCCTGGTATAACCTCGAGTTTAGTTGAAAAGGTTACAAAAAATCTACTAATTTTAATAGATTTACTGCATATTTCTCTAAGAGACTGTCCCACTGGCTGATAGAAGCTCAGATAGCTTAAAAATGACATCACTTTCATAAGGGAACAAAATCCGATATTTTACACGTTAGATTGTTATCAGACTATACCATTTGGTGGGACAGGCCCTAAAAGTCGTATGTTTATGTTCAGTGTGGAGAGCACGATGTCGTCGCTGAGCGAGGAGTGGCGCGGCGCGGTGCGCGCTGCCCCCGCGCCGCCCTCGCCCCCCTCGCCGCCCTCGCCGCCCACACTCAAGCGCACGCCCCTCTCACTGCTACTGGATAAGGTACGCATTTTTAGTAACAATATATCCATAATTTAAAAAAATTGTAGCTTTTCTCTTCACCTGCTACTAACACGGACCGCGTCCAGCATTCGTCTGCTAACTACCGTCAGTTAACACGTGACGTCATGCGACTATCGGCAAATCCGCGCACGTGAACTACTTTTGTTCTTGTATATTTTATTCTTTTTAGTGAATATTTTAGTTATTTTCTCAATTAGTCATAGTTAAGAATTTGGGAAAACTTCAATTCATTATTTTTACATATGTAATTAAATAAATTTGTATTGACTAGGTATCAAAATGGCGGGTGATACCCCGAGACGAAAGTACAAAGCATTTGCCCTGCAGGATATATGGCGCTACACATCTCGCGAGGCTATTTGGTAATAATCCATTTATCTAACAAACCTAATTGATTATCTCATGGGTTTAAAAGTAGCAATTTATAGTCATTTTCATATTTTTTGTTCACAGTAAAACTACCGGAATTTCTAAATGCGACGAATATGGCAGAATCAAAACTTAAAATTATATTAAAAAACATCGACATGTTTGTTCAGTAAGTACTAACTTTGTATAACCTTACACCTCGTACATACACTGTATTACAGCAAAAAAAAATATGTTTATACACTGTTTAGTTAATTGCGTATTAAAACACTGACGCTGTTGATTGATGTTTTGGAGCTTAACTTGGTTATGTTGCACCATAAATATGTATCACCACACCACTTACAGTATAAGTACTTTATTAGTTATTGTTCTAGATTTATGTACAACTAGCTTTCACCCGCGACTCCGTCCGCGTGGGTTTT
This sequence comes from Papilio protenor, assembly GCA_029286645.1. Lineage (NCBI taxonomy): Eukaryota > Metazoa > Arthropoda > Insecta > Lepidoptera > Papilionidae > Papilio > Papilio protenor. The sequence goes on along the minus strand of JAGSMZ010000001.1, from coordinate 3,946,629 downwards.
CCATACTATCCTCTACATCTATACCAAATTTCATCGAAATCCGTTCAGCCGTTTAGGCTACAAACTCTAACACATATCTATCCATCCATCTAAACTGTCGCATTTATATTAGTATGTTTTATGTAGTAAAAACTCTATTACAGATATTTGGATCAGCACGGAGAATGGTTCGGCGAGGTGCACTACATGTCTGACGGACGGTCAGACTCGCACTGACGGCGACGGAGCGGCGAGTGACGTCTCGCTCCCCACCACCGCACACACACGCGCGCACGCGCACGCGGCTTGCGCGGGTGAAGTGAACATACGAACGTACTGACCTCTATATGAATACTGGAATAATAGTGCTGTAATTGTGACTATTTGAATCCATTTTGACGCTGACGCCAACGGTAAAGATCCACGGAACTAATGCGCGGTTCACAATTGTACAGTTAGCCAGTAGCGCTCAATAACTAGACTAACAATCAACTGCCATAGTATGAACACTAACTGACGCCAGTCCACAATCTATGCCCGGCCATCGCAACTGTCCAACTGTAATGGTAGTGTAAAAATTATGCCCGATAATTATGGGACATAATGAAACTCGATATAACGTACTACGTAAAACGTGGTTGTACGAAAATGTCGATAAATCTAAACAAGGAGCATCGACAACTCTATTCTGTCTGTCAAAATTAGTTCCCGGGAATTTCAAGTGGCGTTTCAAATTGGTGCAGAAAATAGCCATTAATTGTAAAGAACAGCCTATCCGGTGTATATCTATAGAGTTCAGTCTACAAACATTCCATCAAAAACTCTGGCAAAGTTAAAAAAACTCGAAGTACAACAGTGAAGTGATGTGATCATAGTGTATAAGTATTGAAAAGTATTAGATATCCAGTACGGATATCCAAAGTTAATAATAAGTGACATCACAACGGCATAATAAGTTACTTATTTGTCTCATTATTGTATATATGTTGTGCTATAAGCAAAAAAAGTCATTTCCAAGAATTATTTACCTTTCACTGACAACCACTTGATCAAGATGTTTACAAAAGAAAATATTGTTTGACGAAAATTCATATGATGGTCTTTTTAATGATTTTTACGTCTAACAAAGTAACAGTTTTCTATTCAGATAGGGAGGTAAGTAAAATATCATTTATTTAGGAGATATGCTTCAATTTAATTTGAAACAGAAAACACACTTTTCCATTGTTTTAAAATTTTAATAACATTAATCACATCAAATATCAATTACATTTACCATTAAGAAATACATAAACGATACATTGCTTGACATTTGAGCAAATGTTGCCAGATTAACTTTTTGTTCTCAAGATAATTAACAAAATGATTAATGTTAAGACACAAACCCTTATCTATCAAATTATTTATACTGTTATCTTTCTTTGACAAAATTAAAAGAGATCTATTTTTGTAATAATCCATGTAAATTGGAAAATCATCTTATAACTATTGAATGTTTTCACACTATTAATAATAAAGTTAAGCAAAAAAGATCATCAAAACAAACAGTTACCTTCTGCATTATTAAGAGAAGAACATTGTATTTGATAGGGACATTTCAAAATTGATAAGTTAAATCTAAATCTTACAGTACATACTATATCTCAATACATATTGAAAAAATCTTCAAGACATTTCAGACATATATAGACGGAATAACAAAAAAAAAGTTAAACCAACTCATACAATGAAAAAGTTACATCTCTTAGTGATCCCTAAGTGATCGTCTATTGATCACACGAAGCTCAAAAGTTTGGGAGTTCAGTTAATCTAAAATCAGATATCACGTGTGTTTAATTTCTATCTGATGACGTAAATTTAATAATATTTTGAAAAATTCAACGTTTCTTTGTTCTAAAAACACGTGATTTTAGAAATAATGGATGAGAGGATCACAAGAGGATGGAGGCCAAAGTTGCCAAAAAACTTCACATAATTAATGGACAACCCCGATTGAACACTTTTAATTAAATTTGTGCATTTAATCAAGGTCCATTCTATGTATAACTCGTCTGTACTCCTCCTCCAAGTCGAGGTACTGACTGGAGAGACGGCTCTGTGTTTCGTTGGCACCAGTCGATGTTATAGTCGCGACAAACTCATCAGACTTCAACACTTTTTGTAGCTTTTTCATTTCCAATTTCTTTTTCTGTGAAATGTAGGAAAACAAAAATTAAATTCGCATTTAGTCTACAATTAGGAGTGCCTATAAAGTGCTGCAATGTAACAGAATAGCTCACTTGTATAACATCCCTCACATTTGAAAAAATGTAAACCATACAAATTAACTTAAGACCTAGGCTGATGACGTCATTTTCGATTTATAGTGTGCAAAATATTTTTTTCTTAGGATGCATATACAAGGATTAGTAGTATAAACCTTTCCAAATAATTTATCTATACTGACGCAAGGCTAGCGCAGAAGACGAGAAAGGGGTCGCATGCCAGCGGAGTCTCAACTTAATTCGTACAGAGTATACCAAAGGTTCCCAAACTTTTTTTTCTTTATAGACCTCTTTTAAAGCTATAATGGTGTCAGTAGTCCACTATTATTGTCAAATGGAATGTTTATTAAACATTTTGTTGTTTTTTATGTTTATCACATGTTTGTGGTTCACATTCACACCAGCGCACATAAAGACAAGCCTTCAGTTTGCACTGCCGAAACATAACAAAAAAGAGATCTGAATGTTAAAGTTACCTGAAATGGTGCATTGAGTCTGTTCTTAACATCCAGCCTGTAGCTGAGGTATGCGGCCTTGTCTGATGTGTTGGTGTTCTTCAGTCGCAGTATCTCATACACTCGACGCGTCTGCTTCTTGTTTATCTTGAACTTTTTGCATGCTTGCTTCTCCATTTCCGATGAGAAACTATATAAAATTTTAAATGTTTAAATCATTCCCTTACTATCATAATGAGGACTTCTATCTTTCATAGATTAACAGCATGGAAGCACAATATTCCTCGAAGTAATAAAAGACTAACTAACCCTTAGATTACCTTAACAGAAATATAAAAACCCTGGAAAAATATAAAGCTAATCTTATTGCTACATTAAGGATAAAAGCAAATAATCTTCAGTCTCCGTTTTAAATTTTTTAACCTAGAGGTACCAAATTGTTGCTATAAGCTTGCAAGCCTAGTTTAAAAAATAATTTGACAAACATATTTGCTTTTATACCCCTCAAGTGAAGATAAAGAAGAAGAAATAATAAAGAAACTAATTGAAGAGTTTTTTATGCTCTTGGTAGCAATTAAAGTATCAAAACAGTTATATTTAAAGACAACTATATTATGAAAGTACTTACCCTTGCATTAATTTAGCCGGTTGAAATGCAGACAGAGATTCACAATTCTTTGCATCAACATAGTCTCTTATTCTCTGGAACTCCGGTGAAGGGTCCTCCACTGTGATGTCAACTACCTCGGGTTGTGACATGAAGTGTGAATATACTGACTGGAATAAATTATATAAATTGGATGATTATTTCATATTTATTTTATGTAAAATGTAAATTATGTAATTTGTTGTTAATGTTTTTTAATTTTACAAACTAGCAGCTAGCAGATGCATAAATATTGAATATTGTGGAGATATCTAGTTTATCCAGACTATTTTTAAAAGAGTTTATTGATGGGGCCATTACATTCTCTGGAATTCTTTCAATGCTTGATGACTGTGAGACAAGAAATGCTTTATGTATTATTTTCTAAGAATTCATATTACGCTCCTATTAAGAAAAAGTTTAAACAAATATGGTAGTTCATTTCGGAGATTATCCGGAACAAACGCGGCTTGCGGACAGACAGACAGACAGGCAGACAAAAATTTCTTAAATGTGATTTTCGTTATCAGCAACGCAAATACATCATCTTCCCGAAATCAGAAATTTTTCTTTTGATATTACAAACAGACACTTCTTTTTTATTTTATGTATAGATAGAAGACGTAGTTGAGATGCACTTGCCTGTAGTAAGGCTGCGCAAAGGCCCAGCTTGCGGAAGGGTGGCAGTGTTAACACCTGGGAGAGACGCGGGCGCGTGTGTCGCGGGTATGCGTAGTAACGGTACACGGTCGCATACGCTGCGGTGGCATAACGCACCTCGCCGTCACTGCTCCAATACTTCTCGAAACTGGAATGTCAAAATAAAACATCTATGACAATATGATTATGGATTATGGATGTCTAAGTGAATACTGAAATCTTAAACATTTCGCCTCGTAAGCCCCGTTTACAATCTGATGTGTTATACGTATATAACATTTTAATGGAATTTAAAGCTTAAGTGTGGCCTTATTTAATATTTAAGTCATCTGTTTATGCCTCTTATTATATGGAAATAATGAAACGCCGGTACTCAGCTTCATGGTTGTTTAATTACTATGTTACATTTTGGTTGTAATAAGAATCACTTGATTAGCGCGAAATACGATGCATGACCGCGCAGATTGACAGACGAAGTGCAAGAGAGTGAATGAATGTGCAATAGGGATGTCCGTGCAGCGCTGTTGCTAGTGATGTCCGTTATCGATCATTAGGGATCCATATGAAGGTGACACAGGCGCCAACATCATCATTACTCAATATACATCCCCACTGAGGAGCTCATCCTTAGTCTACCATGCTCGAACACTGCTGGTTAACTTCACACTTTTTTGAATTTCTTAATAGATATGTGCAAGTTGCATTTCCTTTGCAAAATGTCAGATAAATGTACATATAAATTTTGAAAATCACATTGGTACATAGCGGGTTTCAAACTCAAGACTTGCAGGTTACAAGTCAACTGCTTAACCCCTGGGCCACAGCTAATCATATCTAAATGTTGTTTTAGTATTCAACAGAAATTTAAGTGACAGCAAAGGTAATAATAGTAAATGTATTGTGATTTCTGATCTCAACTATTCAATTTTCACTAAATGATACAACACTACATGTTTTGAATACTAACAATTAAGAACCAATATTTTACATCAACCCATATGATGAATAATGTTATATCATAAGAGATGTAACCTTTTTCACCAACTGGGTGAATGTATAGTATGCAATTAACTAAATAATAGTCTACTTACACTGTGAAGAAAGTCCACTGGTCATCATCCACATCAATGAATGATGCAGCATCCACATACCACAGGAGGAAAGTTTGTAGCCGCTGGTGGTACGCCAGGAAGCCAGGAGTTGATGTTTCACAGTAATATACTTCAAATAGCCTTTTCTCTCCACCATCACCTGCAAATTAAATACATATAACCTTAATACAAAAGTAACTAACTCAAAATGTTCTTAGCTCCTTTATAACAAAATATTTCTCTGTTGATTTGAAAGTAAATTTTGGAATAGAAGAACTGTAGATTTTCATTGTATTTGGATAAGCATCCAATCAATCACATACAATAATTTACACAGGTGCCATAATTTTTTTGTTATAACAATATATGTATGTACTTACGAGATTCAAGAGGGAATGCATGCTCAAGCTGACCATGTGGGACAAAATTCCGATCCTTTCCCAGCAAAGATATAAAACGATCTAAATTCGTTACATAGCCTGGTGCTAAGACTTTTCTTAATGCCCCCTCTACATCATCTGCTTTCATTCCATCTGATTTACTGGGTTCAATCTGAAAATATTAATAAATATAGACAACATGTTTCTCTATGTTTGCAAAACATACTATTTCTTAAAATATTGTTATCTAATAACATTACATTTCACCATTCAACAATCTGGAATATACAAAGCATCTGTAATCCCAAACTACTAGAATATTATTTATAAGTTACTGAAATCTTTTGCATAAAATATTTAACTTTACCTTCCAAATTTTAACCAAACATTAATTTTTTTAAGAATCATGTTCATTTGATAAAGATTTTATAGCAAGATTTAGAGTATTTATGGCAATGTTCTAAATAGAGATGGCTAGTCTTACGACCCTAACCATGTTTTGTATTGACCAAATATAAGTGACAAATATCATGTATGTCAAATATTTTACTGAAATACCTTGTTTGCATAATCAATTCCCAAATATGTCTGAAGACTTCCTGCACTGTAGTAGAGCTTTATATTCAAATCTGTGTAACCGAAAATATTTTCATTTTCCCCAAATACTTGGTGACACATTTCAGGGCTAAAACTAGCTTCATCGTCCTCAATATCTTTTACTGTTCGCACTGAAATACAATTAAGGTTATAAAATACATTCAAAACATTTCATGCCAGTGATACCAAAGAATTTTTACCTAATTTCAACTCCAAAACTTCATTTCCATCAACTACTAAATGGTTCAGTGCGTCGGTCATTTTGGATTATTGTGAATTAACAACTACTCTGGTCAATATATTGCAAATAAAAGTTTTCATTACAATATAGCTTCCCGCGCAAAATAAATTTGTCAACGGTATTTTTATTACTGTACTAAAGTAAAGTGGTTATAAGTTTTAGCAAGTACTTTACTAACTATTGTTCTGTTTACAATTTTAGAACATATAATTTCACCACAATTAAACAACATTTATAGTAAGTCATAAAGCGGGTATATAAACAACTATTTAGAAGAGAATGAATGAAAATTCAATTTACGGAAAATCAAAATTGTCTAAAAGTCTGATTTAATCCGTTTTTCGTTCAGAAAACTTGACATTTTTTCGTTTTGTTAATTTCAAACAATCAAGTTAATAGACAATGTTAAATGACAAAGATAGATACAATTGATTGCAAGATATTTTCACTTTCTAACAAATAAATTAATAAATCTACAAAGTTATAATAAGTTTAAATTATTTTTGTAACTTAAACTTAATGTTTGATTTTTAAAGTTTTACAGTTCACGAGTTCACGACAAAAGTAAAAATATATGTCAAAAAAGTAAATGTCAAAATTAAAATTCTTAGTTATTGTTATATTTAAGCTTAATAGTAATCTATTCATTTAAAGTAATTAATAAATAATATTCTGGATGACGTACGAAGTTAAATTATGAAGTACGATATCAAAATGTAAATAAAAAATAATAATCTGTGAAAGTTTAAAATTAGGCAACACATAAGTCATTATGTGACGTCATTATGGCCTGGTTGGGTTAGGTTTGCTGGAAATTTTTGTTAATAATCTTGTATTTTAGTATATTATATGTTGTGCTACTTATTTTAGTATAGTAATATAAATACCACAAATAGCAGCAGTAATTCTGGTGCCAAGAAACGTTTGTTTCGGCGACGTTTTGTGGCGAAAATGAATCGCCATGAAGGTGGGTAATGATAATCAAAATTTGTGCGATGCTTTTGTCACTAAATTTCTTTGCGAAAATTTCAAAGTGTTATTTATTATTTGTTTTGAATTTGACTGTCATAGTGTTTACGATTTAATATTGCTTAGTATTTACTGCTGGTTAATTACGTCTTTTCAGGAGTCAGCTGTGATTCTTGTTTAAAAAATAACTTCAGAGGACGACGATATAAATGTTTGATTTGTATCGACTATGACTTGTGCGCTGTATGTTATGAATCCGGCGCGGTCACGAATCAACATACAACAGAGCATCCCATGCAATGCATCCTTACAAGAAGTGATTTTGGTGAGATCTTTGTGTAATCATCATTCTGTCATCAGTGACCTGACCTAGTTTTTAACTGTTCTCTTCAACAACAGTTAGTGCATATTGTTTGAAACAGAAACAAAACATTCATTTATCCAAAACAATATTCTAAGGATGTATTATATCTTTGCAAAACAATATAACATTTTTCATTCATTTGATATGATATTTTATCTACAGAATAAAAACATTATTACTAATTTATCTTTGTATTATAGTATAAATATGGTATAAATACCCTTGGTCAGATTTAGTCAAATTTGAGCATGTAAAAATTGTATATCTTTAAGTACATCTGATATATTCAACTAATATAACAGTAACAATTTCAATTTTCTTTATGACTCATAACATTATTTTAATTATATTGGTAATAGACATTACTCGCGACTTCATCCCCATGAAATTAACAAATAAAAACACAGCCTAGATTACTCACTGATAATGTAGCTTTTTAATGGTGAAAGAATTTTTAAAATCAACCCAGTAGCTTTTGAGTTATTTCAATACATACAAAAATACAAATATTTCCTCTTTATAATATTAGTATAGATGACATTAAAGTAAACCAATTAAAAACTTTATAATAAATTTACTATACATTTTAATAAAAAATAATACTATTTAAACCAAAATGATTTACTGTCAGTTTAAATTTTCAGACCTATACTATGCGGGTGAGTCACAAGCTTTGGAACAACCGCAGGCATACACATGTCCCTTCTGCAACCGAATGGGCTTCACAGATACAGCGCTTATGGAACATGTAACGGCTGAACATGCAGATACAACACTTGCTGTAAGTTTTGTAATCTAGATATCTATTTCTACCACATTTAAGGAGTTTTTAGAGGTATATGGCCCAAAAGGCAAAAAAATCCTATTGGGCTAATGGAAAAGTAACATCCTTCACAAATTTGTAGACAAAGGAGTCACTTGGTGAAAGTTTTAATTAAAAATGTACAGTAAGGATTGCATGACTTATATGTCTGACCGAGAATTCAATAAATTTGAGACATTATAACATACCTATTTTATCAATTTTCCCTCTATAAAGCTGTTATCACAGAGTTCTAAACATTAAAAACTTTCCAAAATAACCCACAGACAATAAATGACATAGTGAACCAGTGTAATGTGTAAATAGAACTTCTTATTTTCATTGAATTATGCTATAATAAGACTGCAATGCAGTTAATATCTTTAGTAAGCTGCTGATTGTCTTACTTGTAATAAGTTGATTTAGTGCTATAATGAAATTAGATGCCCAATAACTTTTATTGAATGTGATTAGAAAAAAATTGAATGGCTTTGGTTTTTTTTTTTCATTATTTACACTATCAGTTGCCTGCATCTCTTTCACCACAAGAATAAAAAAAGTGGTCTATAATACTTCTGCATATATGTGCTACCTTCTCGTCAAAATCAGTGTAGCCATTCCAGAGATTACCCAGAGAAAACGCGGCGTTACTGACAGACAGATGGACAAGAATTTTAACAATTTGTTTTTCGATATTAGCATCCATGTTCACGAAATATTACTTTTTTTCCAATGTTACATAGAGAAACTCTAATTTTAAAAAAGATATAGTAAGGCCAGGCCGTTTCTCCACAATGCTTATGATTTAGAACTGTATGGTTAATTTTGTCTTATCTATGTTATTATTTAGTTCAAATTATGTGTTATATAGATGAATAAATATTGGATAACATGTATACTATTATAAAAACATGTCGTAATTAGTGTATTTTTACTTTTCAGGTGGTATGCCCAGTTTGCGCCTCACTGTCGGGCGGCGAGCCAAACTTTGTGACCGACGACTTTGCTGGACATCTCACACTCGAACACCGGACCGGACCCAGAGATCTCATCTCTTTTCTCATATCCTTTTTCATAGAATTTACTTTAGTATAGTTTATTAATATTGTATGCATGTCTTTAAAAGAGCAAAATTCCCACTTTATAATTCATCTTATTAGATTCATAAAAAATAAAATATGGAAAATAATTTTCATCATGGTATATGTCTAGTTAAAATTAGTTAAATGCAAGTTATATATATACCAGTTTTATTTGATTTAATTTGTTTACTACATAAGTAACATATTTATTTCCATGAACATTGAACATGCATTACATAAGCTCAATAACAGATTTAACTTATGAAGCCATACAAACACCTAATTGTTGTCTCACTGTATGTAACAAAACTGTACAACGGTGTTGTTTTAAACTTCTGATTTTATGTAATTCATTTTTTTTTTCCTTTTAAACATATGTTAAGTGTATAGTTTTTAAACAACATAATTATGAAAAAAATTAAATATGTTAACATCCCTATCACTTTGTTCGATTAAGGCATTTCCCAAAAATATATTATACACTTAAGACCTTTATAAGTCAACTAGCTTTTACCGCAATGCCGTCCGCCCGAATAAAAAAAAAATAACCCATAATTCTCTTCTGGACTATGATCTACATCTATGTCAAATTTCATAGAAAGCCATTAAACCATTTGGTGCTACAGAGTGACAAACATCCATCCATCCAAATTTTAGCGTTTATAATATTAGTATGAGTATGAAGTATGATATGTTGCGTATTTTGGTATTGTAAAGTATTGTGTATGAATAAAACCTTAACGGCATTGTACGACGAGCCGAGCGGCATCCGGCACGGCGGCGTGCGGCGCATACCCGCCTCCGGCCGCGGCGTCAGTCGCGCGAGACGCACCAACATGCAGTTCAGGTAACTAACACATCATCATCATCACCATCACCCCGCCCTTGTCCCTAAGGAGGGTCGGCACAGCATGTACTGCTCTTACATCTATATCAGCCTTCATATCTGAATTCACTCCCTTTTTAAGCATATTCTAACAGCACACATATTAGAATGTGCCATCTCAACTGGTGAAATACCATGATGTTACAGAAGATCGACATGAAGACCAAATTCTGATCCTCTTCACCCTTCCACCCGTTATAAGCAAGGAATTGATAGGAGATAGATATATTTTTTCTGCTTGTCCTCTCTTTTGTCTATGCTCCCACTAGGCACCAATAGCCTTCTCTGTTTAACTGACTTACCAAAAATATGTTGTTATTTGTACAAGTGTTTCTTATACATGACCCTATCTAATTTAATAAAAAATAAGTATTCATTTTGCACAATGTCATCCCTAATTTAGAGTCGACACATCCCTCTTTGGTACATGAAGTGAGGATGTAGTACACGGGCGTCGCCAAGAACTCGAAATATAAAAACTACTTTGAATAAGATATTAACCCTTAATTTGGTAGTGTCCAGAGTGACGAACTAATTTAAAAAAAAAATAGCATTTTTCCTGTACTTATTTCATATGCAAAATTATGACTACTAAAAAATAATTTTGTTTTGCTACAAAAAACTCCATCGAATTAAGGGGTAATGTTAGTTGACTCTCTAAACGTAGCTTAGTTGATATGCCGGCGACTGCTATGATGTATGTGATATGTGATGTATATGCAGAGTGTGATGTGGTATGTTGTGTGTTTGTTTAAGCAGCGATTGGCACGTTGTTCGCAGCACCGGCGGCGGCATATCGTCGCTGTCGCCGTCGTCGCGCGACGCGGTGGTGGACCCCATCGCGGAGCTCCTCTCGCAGCTGTCGGGCGTGCGGCGCGGCGCCGGCCAGCCCGGCACGCCCAGCCAGCTGCAGCAGCTGCAGATGCAGCTGCAGCTGGAGCGACAGCAAGCAACTGTACGCCTTTATTATTGTTTTTTAGTATAAGGTGATAAAACAACCAGCGGACTTCGCCAAAACGGGCAACAGCAGCCCATATATCCGCATTTGCAGATGTGTTGCCTTTAATGAACATAGAAAGGCAAAGAAAGATGATGTTATCCTTATCTATGTGGCCTCACCTCAGTCAAATCTACTTTCCCCTTTTCCATATTTTCCTTGTACGAAAAGGGTGGAATGGAAAGAGGATGTGTGGCTTATTAACCCAACAGGCATCTTGAAGAAAAAAGTCTCAAAAAAGTGGTTGGTTTAACAAAACCATGAAAATATGTAGTTTTTTTAGTTTTTTAATGGGTTAGGATTTGTAATGGCTAGTTTTTGAGTATGTAATGGTGTATGCGCAGGCCGCCCGCCAGCAGCTGGAGCGGCTGCCGCGGCGCGCCGCCACGTCGTCCAGCAGCGCGGCCGCGCCGCCGCCCGCCGCGCAGCCGCCGCGCCGCCGCCGCAGCCGGACGTCTCCGAGTACACCTTCCTGCTCTCAGGCTTCCTAGGTACACACACCTGTCTACATACCATACCATTTAAGCTTTTACCAAGATTTTATCCGCACGGTATTCATTCTGGTAATATATTACCCTGTAGTCCTATGTTACTCAGTCATAATATAAATTTCTAATGCCAAAAGGGTTTTTGAATCCGAGCCACTATATTTGAGCTTATATGTTGCATACTAAAAATACAAACCTGATATTATATGGAGATGTAAACTACTCATAGCCGCAATGACTCTTCAAGTGGACACTAAGGAACCCACAAATTGCAGATTAATTATGAGAAATCTACATTTAGTGACTATTTGAGAAATTAATAAAGATCACTAAGAGCGGCACTGCGTATTGTAGAAATGCCCAGCTTGAACTTTGGAGCCATAATCTCACAATCAAATGAAGATTTTTAACTTTGTCTGGGCGTAGCATTTTTAAAATTAATATGTTTCTATGATATTCCAGATGCGACAAGCTCTGCTAGCAACGAGGAGGCGGAGTCCCGCGCGGCGTTGCTCCGCGGGCTGATGCTGGCATCGCTGGGGCGCGCGCCCCCCGCGCCGCCCCCCGCCCTGCCGGCGCCCCCCGCGCCCCCCGCGCACCCCGTACAGCCCGCGCCCCCCGCGCACCCCGGCGCCCCCCGCACACCCCACGCAGCCCGCGCAGCCCGCACAGCCCGCGCAGCCGCCGCCGCGCACCAAGCCACAGCCTCGCACCAAGGTACTATCGGAAAATGTTGCAGGGTTTCAACTAAAACAGTCGTTTAAATATTACACTGTTTTGATTTGATGGAGAAGATGACTCATAGAAAATCGTCTCTATCTCTGCGTGGCTTCTCTATCGATTCAAGTTAACAGCTAGACAACGCATTTTTTTTTAAAAGTAGAATACCGCGAAGGCCTCTTACTGTACCTTAGTAAGGGAATGTCCCAAACTAGGTGCATACGCAGTTCTGACGCGTGTGTAGGAAAAACTTTAACTGTGTAGTTGAACTATCAGTTAACATTTTGCTACAGACGCACTGAACTATAACTTTAACTGAACATTTGTACTAAATACATATGCGTTTTGTTGAGTTTCGTATGAGCATATATTTTCAGTGTTGTATATCGTACATTTGTTGCAGGAGGCGGCGGCGCGTGCGCACCCCGGCGCGCGGCAGCTGCCCGAAGGTAGGTAGGAGCGCCGCGCGGCGAGCCCCCGCCCGCCCCGCGCCCCCCGCGCCGCCCCCCGCCCTGCCGGCGCCCCCCGCGCACCCCGCGACACCCCGCGCAACCCCGCGGCACCCCGCGACAACACCTACACAGGGATCGTGAACTACACTAACAGGGGCACAATTAACTCTATCACGAACTATTGAATAGGGTTGCCACATTGCCTTTACCACGATAATCGCGATTGCTTTATTTTTAACATAAAACACCCGAAGTATTGGTTTTGCGTTTTAATTTCATACAACCAAATGTTAAGTTGATGTAATTTGTAACACTAAACTGTGAAGTTTGCAAGATACTCACATGTGCAAATTCGAGCTTGTAGCATACTTCACAGTCTTTATTTTTCATAATACATTGGCATGATTTTAACAAATTACGTCTACAATGATTGTCAACATAAAATTTAATATTGACCCGGATTGACGATTCTTGGTACTGTTTTAAAAAAATACTTAAACACAGTAAAATTTAATTAAAAACAAAGAATAATTGTAGAAAAAAATTATAATTACTTTAATATATTTAAATTTTGCGTTTTACGATAATATATTATATTAATATAAAGGATATTACGAAATAAGGTGTGTGCTCCTTCTGTAATGAAATTTTGATCGAAATTATATAAAACAGGCATATCCCAAATATGTTGTGACGTGTGTAAACTCTTACCAAGCAGCTGATGCGACAGCTGGTCAGTGTCCATCGTGCCCCTACTATGAAATACAAGGTCTTATGGTTATTAAGTGTATGGTATTTACCGAAGTGTAATATAATAGTAGGCAGTGAAACTCGCATAGCCCGTACCACGGTGCGCTGTAAGTGTGTGCGGGTCGCGAAACGAAAAGGTCTCGAAGTGTTCCCGCGGGCGAGAACTGATCGACTTTATCTGTATCTGTATCGTATCACACCGTACGCCGACTACGAAGAAACATTCGGCAATGAAATTGTAGTAAAACATTTAGATATATTGCTGAATATTTCATTCGAAGTTAAATTGTTTATGCACTTCACCGTAGTGGATGCGGTCCGATGCGAACAGTGTTAGCAGTGCTTAAAAGCCGCCACATATGTGTGTCAGAAACGAAGTCAGATGCCGATAAATTGTTACGTAGCATAAACACATGACATGGAGATATTTTTTTAAATGTTGCAGTTTGGCTTTTATTTAAATACGTCGAACTAGAAATAGATCACCCAAATCTATCAAATATCACACACAGTATCAAAATTACTCGAGCGTAGTATACTGTGACGTGTCAAATTACAACTGTTGGAAAGGAAAGGTGTACATAATAGTTGAGATTTAACAATAAATTTGATTGTGAGAATGTAATGTATGGGCATGTGATGACGTCACCGCCGGCGGGCTGCGCACGCGCCGCTGCAGCGACAGTGGGGTCAGGCCGGTGATACATCACTAACTGGACTTTCATTGTTTTTTGCTAACACTTATTAGTGGATGCTTATGTTTGTTTTGTTGGCTTTCGAAATATCAGTGTGATTTTCCTTTAATATAGAAAATAAATAGATATGGAATGTTTTTATTGACTTATGTAAGGTCAATACGATCATCGAATTAACAGCTTGAAACATATACACATATTTTTTTGGTTTGTTACATGCCGGAGGTGTTACTTTTAATTTATATTTCACGATTAATTTTCAAAATGTTTTATGCATTAGCGATTTAGTTTAAAATATTTAATATTGTAAATTAAGTTAAATGTGTACAATAATTTATAGATAATGCATATGTATAAAGTGTTTGATGTAATGCCTTATCATTAAAGTCACTCATCTAAAATTTCATTGTTTGAGATAATGAAAAATTAACTTACATTCAAATTGTCACTAGCTACTCAACGGAAGTGCTTCTTAGTATGGTAATTATACTCCAGCATTACAAAATGTTTGTATGTACCCTAATTAAATTCTATAATATTTAAAAGTTTTTTTATTTCTTGTCGTTTAGTGTTCGAGTTCCTTTAACCTTTACTAGTTGTGTTTTAAATTTAAAGTGTACAATTTTATTTCGTTTGTATACTTTTCTATTATAAAAATATAACATAACGACGGCTCTGTATTCATGATGCGAATTATATTAAGTACTTATAAGAAAAATGTAATCTTAAGAAGCAATAATTTATATGTAAGTAAGCTTTTACTAAAAGCTTTATAATAAAAGTTTTATCACAGTACTACTTTTAAATCCCCCAACTTCCTTTCCCAAATGTTCTTACCTAAGGAAGTTATCGAAAACTTAATAATAACAATAAAATAATGTTATACATCAGCCCTGTCCCTACTTTGGTAATGAAGGAATAGATCAAAAACTACAAGCCAATAGCAGCAAAGCAAGGTTACCATGGTAACTTAAATCCTAGACAATGGCAAGGGCCTTCGTGTTATGTGCCTTCGCCTTAGCGTATATTATGTGTGACTTGCAATTGAAAGATTCACTAAATAAAATAAAGTTTTGTATATTCAGACGAAGCCGCACGGGTGCAACTAGTATTTTGATAACTTCTCTTTGTCTGTTTTAATCTATAATCTTTGATTGTCAATGTCATTTTATTGTCGTTGTCTAAATGTCAATGTGTTTGCGAATATCCGAGTAAACAAATTTTTCAAGGAAATAAGTTTTATTTGAAGAAGTATAAAAAAATATACAATGGCTGATTCAACAGTAACTGATGTAAGCAAAATGAAAGTGGTTGAATTAAGAAAAGAGTTGAAATCACGTGGACTGTCTTATGTCGGCGACAAAGCGGAGCTTGTGGCTAGGTTGCAAGCCGCTATAGCGCAAGACGACCACGGCGATATCAACTTAGATTCAGATGAAATAGATTCAGACGGAGTTCTAGAAGATGAAGACGATAAAAGCCACACAGACATATTAGACGATTCCGCCGTAGATACACTAAACGAGGAATTGGCACTTGAGGAACATCCCGAGAAACCTGCAATTGAATCGAAACCTCCTCAGAGAACACTAAAAAGAAAAATAAATGCCCCGTCCGCAGAACCGGCCAAAGAAAAATCACAAGATACAAAAGAATCTGGTACAAAAAAAATTGTACTGAATAGAGCCATATCCTTTACACCTAAACAAACTGAGGAAAATGTGGAGACAAAATCGGAGGAACCTCCGTCATCCAACGTTAGCAAAGTCAAACTAGTTACAGACATAGATGCCAAGACTAGGTTGGAGATGAGAGCCAGAAGATTTGGCCTGCCTGTAAAAGTTTCAGAGGCAGAGCGGAAAGAAGCTAGAAAGCAACGGTTCCAGACTTCAGAGCAAAATACCATCAGCTCTGCAACTCCTGGCTCATTACAGGACAATCTGGAGAAACTAAAGCAGAGAGCTGAAAGATTTGGACAGTCTGTATCCTCAATAATGGCAGACATTGAAAATAAAGAGAGGTTAGAAAAACGTAAAGCAAAGTTTAATGCAGCAAAATGAATTAAATTAAAATTTAAGTTACTTTCATTATTAATTTACAGTTAAGGACATTACTAATTTTAGTAATAAAAATAGTATTCAATAAGTTGTTTAATAAAGTGGTAATATATCACATTGCATGTTATTATCCCGGAGTCTTAAAAAAATTGAAGTCATTAAGATATAAATCCTAAGACATTTGGTTAATACTTAAACATAAGTGGAAATATAGGCAGTAATGTTATTAGTCCATAAAGTTCAAAATATCAAATTCCTGTATAAAAACTTTAGACAACAATACATAACAAAATACAAGTGTCTTTATCACAAATTAGTATGTTTAGGCCTGTCCCACTAAATTGTAAATTGTCTGATAACAATCCAACATGTAAAATATGTGATGGAAATACATCACATATTTAAGCTATCTGAGCCTCAATCAGCCAGTGGTGGGACAGGCCCTTATTCTCCATAATATGTATCCCCAGACATTAATACACTAATTTACATTAAATAAAATATTCAGATATAAATGAAATATATTTATTCATTATTAAATGGTAATTCAACAAAGTATTCTGTAATGTTTGCACTGTCATTAATATGTACAGATGCTTTATCAGGATTTGTTTGATTCTCTTCCTTGTCACTTAGAAAATCCTGTGGAATAAATAAACCATACTCAATATTAGGCTCTTTACATAACAAAGTCCATCTTATAGCTATATCTTTATGTAAAGACTTTCTAAAAACTAAGCAATGCATATGTTTAAACTTCTCATATTTAATTCTAGAAAAACCTAAACATGCTAAAGTGTATCTCCAACACTTCATTAATCTAGAATTGGCTCCAACATGCTTTGAATCTGGAGTGTTTATTATCAATATTCCTCCTAGTTTTAAAAGATTGTATGCTCTCACACATGCCTCTATCCTTAATTCTGAATTGGGAATGTATTCAAGCAGGAAGCAGAATGTAACTATGTCATAAGAGTTTTGTTCTAATTGATTTATTCTATGGCTTTCAATAATCATTTCTTTGCCAATGCCAACATTTAGAAAATCACATTGATAGACAGAATTATTTGCTGGGCACAGGTCAATTGCCAGTACATCCAAGTATTCATAATTTTTAAATGGATTATAACAGCTGCCTACATCAAGTAATTTTAAAGGTAAGGTAAATTGTTCTAAATTATCGACATTAATATCAATTTTGTTTGATATGTCTATTTCTTTGTCACGAAATTTTAAATAGTGTTCATCGATGTAATAATTATAGCAGAAATCAGCAGACCATTGTATTCGAGACACAACATCATGAGATTTGTCCAAACAATTGTTATCCCAGTGTACAGTTGCTAATCGTTCCATACATTTTGCATACTTTTTTAAAATATCTTCGTTTTCACAATGTTCAAGCCATGCTTTACGAAATCCTATTTTTGACGAAGACTTCCTCAGAGAAGCGTGTACTTCCTTTATATAGTAAGCCAATTCTTTGTGCTCTTCAGTAGCCATGACGTCAAAAGGCTTTTAGATTATTTTATATGGATTTTAAGATTTTTCATGACTGGAAAATTATTAAAAAAAATATTTTTAATAAATAAATGCGTATTGCGTATACAATCTTGGTTCGAACTTGTTTGACATTGACAGTTGTGGTTGTGTTTACGTCGATTTTTTAAATCGCAAAAAGATGTAGTTTAAAACGCATCAATGGGACAGTTTTATTAACTTGTGAAGTAAATAAAGCGTACAAAATGGAGTTTTATTCAAATTAATTAACATAATAATAAAAAAATAGAAAAATCACTTATTGTCTTTTATAAATATATTATTATAAGTTTTTTAAGTTACAGATTACCAAAACCCCACCTGGCAATACTGGTCTTCGCTGTCAAAACAAAATAAATTAACAAAAAGGTGGAGGCGCTAAAATTATTTAATTTGGATTACTTATTATTTTAAACAATATGAGTCAGTTATTAGAAACTGAAGGCCAACATTCTGATGACATCGTTGACCAAATACTATTAGACTACGACAAAACGATAATGTCAATACCTGATATAGAAAATGAGCCTCATTTACTTATATCTAAAGTAAGCTTCTATTTATATATTCTCCGCTTTAAATCCTTATTTTAGCTTTGATTGAAAACTATAATTACAGGTACGTAAGCACTATATGGAGTATATAATAAAACTTTTGTCAGTAAACTATGAAAAACATCAAAAGCAATTCAACAAAAATATTCGCTTACCAAGCGCAATATGGAGGTGTGCGAAAATTATAGAAATGACTGCCGCTCAAACTTGCATGGTAGTTCAAATATATCGGAAAAATATTGTCGGTGTGGTATGTATCGATGTTTTACCTTATTTTTTAACATGCCATGTGCAAACTTGAATTATTAAAAAATTTCAGATTAATGAATTAAAACAGGACACGAGCAAGGGTAAACTGTATAAGACTTTGTATGATTTTTTAAATACAACCCCAAAGAATGAGAAGAGAGTACAAACTACGCTAAATAAGTCTAATAATTGTACATGTCAATGTACATGCACACAGAGGAGAAAGCGGCGCCGGGAAAATATTCAAAATAAAACCATATCTGATAATATAACATCAACACCAAGTGAAAAACCACTAGATCCCAGTAATAAAAGTCCGGAACAGACATTAACAAAGGAAACAGAAGTTAATGATACAACAATGAAAAATTTACCCTCAGAAACACCTCTCCATACACAAAATGTAGAACCACAAGATTCTGATAATTTACTAAGACAATTAGAGATACTATTCCAAGATGACAATAATGAGGATGATATTTTTGAACAATCATTATGGAATGATCCGAATCCTGCCAACGAAGAAATACCCAATGACAATAAAAAAGATAATTGTGAACCAGTAAATGTAACAGAAAGTAATAATATATCAAATGCAAATATTACTCAGTCTTTAGATGAAAAATTAGCATCTTTAGCTGGACATTTTGTTGAGAACAATGACAATAGTACAAAACCAATTAATAAAAGAGCAAATCAAACATCCAATAAATGGTTGTGTGAAGAATATTTTATGAAGTTACAGTTATATGAAATATTAGATCAATTGAGGGATTGTAATAGAGCAAAGCTTGCCAGGGTAAGTAGAATAATTTCTTAATATATTTATCTTATCTAAAAAGTATTCTTTTAAACCAAAACAAATTAAATTTGACATTCTTACAGTTAAGAAAACACTGTGATTCAACCTGCACATATTGCCAGAGTAATCTATACTTCTATACTATCTATACTTCTATACTATCTATACTATCTATACTTCTATACTATTATAATAAAGCGGAAACACACACTTCTTTGTTGCCTAAGATTTCAGCAATTACAGCATATTTTTGAACAATTCTTTTTTTAATAAAAAGCCCTACACTTACGTCACGCTTTAGGCTATATATTTTCACGCCATTAAACGTAGGGGGTAAATATTTTGGATAAAAACCCTAATGTGGGAAAGAGACCATAAGTTTCTGCCAACATCAAGGAAGCAAGATTACCATAGTAACATAATTGGTATTTTGACATTTGCAATTGAGAATTTGACAAATGTAAATAATAAAATAAAATTTTCATAATTTTATGTGGATGAAGCCGCAAGGGAACAGCTAGTTTAAAGATATGTGGAAAGTCAACCTGTTGTGTGGTTGACTATGGTCTAATCACCAGTAACTTAGTAGGCACCAAACTCCTCAGTGGAGATGTACATATAGTGAGCTCATGATAATTATAGATAAATAAGATTCTGTGCCACCATAATTTAATAATTTACAGTATGTTTATATTTGTACAATCAGAGAATCTGGCAGTGTTTCTAACCTTAAAAGCTAGTTGTTAGAATGTTTTGTATGCATTAATCCATTAATGGTGATAAGGAGTTTCTATGGTGGGAAATATATTCCCTCTGCCAGTCAGATTCTATTCTCTATTGCATGCTATATATCGAATAAAAAACTTTGCGAAAATCTTTATAATTATTACAAAAATAGTAGTACAAAAAAGTATTTTTTACTTATAACAAAAATCTAATTTAATTTTTTATGAAAATCACTGAAAAAAATAAAATAAAACACATAAAAATCATGGTGGTGAAAATATCGCCGCTAACTTATAAAGGGTTAAAAATCAATAAGACGCAATTTTTAAAAGTTCATTTAATATTTTGTATTTACAGATAAAAGATATATTAAAAGAAATATTTGGAGAAGATAGTGATGATGAAGGTGTTATGTCACCACTGGAAGAAACACCCGAGTTTGTGAGGAGTTGTAAAGAAAGAATAGCACCCTGGGTGGTGAAAGTTCTCACTCCATTCTATATCAAAGGTCGGATAAAAGGAAAAGCCTTGTTTAAATCACTTGCTAAACATTTGATTAGGCTTATATACCAGTGTAGTAAATATCCAAGTGAGTATCTTTCATAAAGATAGATTTCCACTGTGAAAATACCTCTACAAACTTTAAACATCAATATGAAAAATTATGCACTAAACATGAATATATGAGAGGCAAAATCTTTAAAATTTTACGTTAGTCTATGTAGAAGCCAGTGAATTATTGCACACTGCTATATGTATGAAAATTCTTTGTTTATTTCAGATGAATATGAAGTGAAAAGTTTTGTAAGTGATTTTCTTGAGAGCCACAAACACATAAGATGTGAAGCCGACTTTAAACAATTCAGAATAAACAATATTTGACTGAGGAGAAATTTTGCAAGCAATCATGTTCCTTTGCCTATTTACCGCTATGGTAAACGATTGTCAACAATTATATCTATAAAATAGGTAATGTTTTTGAATTATTAAAATATCAAAGAGAAAAAATACAAAAGTTCCGAACTGATACTAATTATATAATTAGATAACATAATTTACAGTTCATATTTTATGATTCATTATTTAATCTATGATTTAGTCTGAAAAATAATTAAAGCATCTCATTTTCACAGCACAGTGGAATCTTATATCTCAAACCTTGTAAATCGAAAACAATACTGTTTCCTTCGACTGAACCCTCAAATACCTTATCTTATAAGAATTATTTGAAAATATGCTGTGATTGACATCCTACATAGCAAAGTGTGTTTACACTTTATTATGTCAGTGTACATAACACTAATTTCAAAAAATCGATTCAGTAAGCCGAATGATGTCTTAATTAAGAATGATTTAATTCTTAGTTTTCAGTCGAAGATTCGATAATATGAATTTTTTTTGCATTTTCCTTGACATTCGAGATATCGAGATTCTACGATATTACATTATTTAAGCTGAAAAATGATACAAACATTGAAAATAATAACAATAGACATGAGTGTAGACATTTAATTGATATTTATTCATTTAGTTTTCTTGTTTGGAAGATTTTCTCCATCATCACTCTTTCTTTTGTCTATTTTCGTAAACCAAGTAGTGATAGTTGGTTGAGCACATTTTTTATTTTCTTTTGATATTCTCTTATTACATTCATTTGATTTGTAGCGTGAATTATTAACTGCTGTAGAAACTTGATGCCATGATAATATTACGATTGGCTTTAAATATGAAAGAGCCATATCCGGGTTGACATTTTCAATGTCTATCCATGCCTGTAAAAAGGAATTATATTATTTTTAAACAGTATTATTGCTTATAATTTAAAACCCGCCCAAATTGTATTAAAAGGTTCTTTTATCATTAAAAAAATTTGCAATTTACTTAACAGAAAATAATAAATTTTATTATTTTCAGAAAACAGAAAATAATAAATCTTATTATTTTCTGTTATTTTATTATCTGGCATTTATGAACATTATCTACTAGTTTATGTTCTAATCTCATGACAATTAGATTAAAGCAATATTATAATAATTGTAAACAAAGGTTAGTTATAATTTATAGATATCTCAATAAGGAGTATATTTTTTTATCGCAAATAAAAAAGAGCATTACATAATTGAAACAAGGTATACTTTTACTTTGCACATCCTTTTTTTATCAAGAGCAAGCATAAAAAGAATTCTAAAGTAAAATTTATCTTGCTCCAATCTTATAAAGCTTAAATTTATTTGCTCTGCTTTGGTATGTATGAACCCTTAGAATCATATTGTTAGTGATTGTATCAATTTTTAATATTCTTTTTCATATGTATGTCAATAAATATAATTAAAAATAGGAGCAGGCTTCCTTTATTGATTATAATTTCTGTCTTGTCGATTATTTATGTGATAAAAATTTTGTTGTACCCTGGACCACTAATCTTATAAAAGATGATGAGATTTAGGGGACTGTTTTTAGTTAAGTAAGGTAACTAGTAACTGGAAAGACCAGTGAGGCTATGATTAAGGACTTCCTTAATTTATATAGTTAAGGGTTGTTTTTATTCAGACAGAGGGTGCAGTCTGTTGGAGGGATGTTGGGGAAACAGGCATACTAAAGTGATTTACCATGTATGTTTGATAATTATTGATTAGATAATCTATAAAATAGGTGTATTACAAAGACCAGTGAAACTACAAGGTACTTTAAAATACTGATTTCTTAGTTATTTTGCACATCAAAGTGTTGCACATTTGAAATATGGTATATGAAATAATATTTAAGTAATACCTCTATTTGTTCTTCTGTCTCTAAAATGGCAGGCATTCTGTGATGTAACCATTCTAATTTACTGCTTGAATCCATAGTGATAATAGTGTATGAATAAGTAATGATATCATTTTCTTGCCAAATGTTATACAGCCCAGCTATATATAAAAGTTTTATGCCTTTCCATCCACTTTTTTCATCATAACTGTTTTGCCATGTGCTAGAGTCATCAATCTGGAATTTTAATAAACAAGTTATAAATTTAAAGTCATTTTTTATCTGTAAGTGATTTAAATTTTTATTGTTTTTTTACAAATAAATTATCAAAGTAATAATTACCTCTGGAAACATTTATGAACCAAAGTTAAAAAATAAAACAATCGGTATGCTAAATATTATTCCACATCAAGGCCTAAGAAATGTCGAAAACAACAAAATAATTTGCAATTTTTTAGCTTAAGGTTCAATGTTCACCAAAAGAATTGTCTGACAATAGATAAACAATTTGTAACTTTCTTTAAACATGTTGTGAACTGATTAAATAAAATATTCTGAATAAGACCATTTGTTTTTTTTCTTCATGTTAATAGATTTATCATGCTACATGCTAAAATGTTGGTAGAACCAAAATATGCAAGAGCTGTATTTTTGAAGGTAGTTTTAAATCTTACCTTTATGTGTTCTTCTTGTGGAGCATAGATATAAAAAGGTTGCTTAACTCTACTTTTAACAGTAGTTTGCCATTCATAATAGCCCTCAACCATTATTATACATCTGCCTCCATTTAACAATATGGGGTTATAAAGTTTTGATGTTCTTATGTTCTCTATTCGACAATTATTTGTACTTAAATTATTTGTGCGGTAGTTGCCCTTAGACAAAAGGAATAAGGAGGTATAGCATATTTTTAAGGACATTTACCTGATGATATATACATAAAGATCAATCAGAATCAACATAAGAATCAATGTTTTGATTGCATATAACTATTAAGCTTGTCTTGAATGAAGTACTGTGTTATATTGTTCTTCCTTAGATTTAGATTCAAATATGTGAATGAGTAAACGTAAATATGTGTTAGGAGTTTAAAAAAGCTATTAAGATTTTTTTGTGAATATATAAAACAAAGTACAGATTTTTGTACCTTATGCCATGGAGGTATTAGCCCCCACATCATAGGCTTTAAAATTCTACTGCCTTCAATACTTTTGTAATTCTTAGACGATATTAAGACTGGTGTAACATCAGTTGGTGCAATATTATAAGAAGGTACGTATTCTTTTCCGTCATTATGCTCGTGTAGCCATTCTGGTTTATTAAAAGAATATTTTTTCTTATCCTTGTAACTACAGGCGCAACGAAGTTGTTCTTTATTTAATGATCTAGAAAATATTTAAAATTGCTAAGTATTTACTATTAGTATTACAAAACCGTTACTATTATGAAATATACACACAGTCCAGTTCGACCACACATATTAAACGTTGATAAAAGTTTCAATTTAAATTGATAAAACAATCAGTGATTAAAAATTTATGTTTTCCCGCGCAATCTGGCGACAGTGCAAGGCAAGTCACTGCAAGTTGAACTTGAAAGTTAAATACATGCGGCACAATCTCAGTACATTTAACTTGGAAACCCGAAGATAAAATATTGCAATATAACGGAGGACCTTAGATCTATTTTGATAAAAGGAAAGAGACTAATTTTGTTTTTAGTAGTATTATATTTGCTATATATGCCAACTACCAGTAACAGATGGCAGTTTTACGAATAAAATTACTAGTTCAATTAATGTACGATAGATGCCGTTATTTAGTAGCTCTTTTTGTAGTGTTTTTTTTAGTGTATTTGTTGAATCAAACCTTTTTAGTTTTATACAATATACTCAACTCTGATTTACTCCTTTTTAATTGTCACTTGTAATTCGATGTCAGTCTCTCAATAAATAAAATATCTATTACTGTCTATTACATTGAATTATCGTTAAAGTACGCTGTATTATCGTTTAATTTGAAAATCCTCAACAGTATTTAGGTAAATATGTCATCTGACAAGCATTGTTGCGTTCCTGGTTGTAAAGAAAGCGGAGGTATGTCTGATTCTATGTCTACTTACTTTAGACCATTACAGACTTTATAACACTGTCTCTATCCAGCAGTAAGACGTCGTATAATGAGAATTTATAGCCATAGTCCACTTCTTTGGCCTAGTGCCCCTGTACATTGCCGGACTACTTAAATATTTGTTTGTAGTGTTTTGTCTTTAACATGTATTTGGTTCTTTCACAACCATATTTATAGCAGTAAAGTAAAAGTAGTAAATTGTTGCACTAATCTCTCTGATACTTCTTTGTACATTAAAGCATGCCTTTAATGCGTAAAATAATATTATATAAGATGTGCTATTTAAGGTATGCATCAAGTACTACACGGGTTTCCAAATTGATGATGGAGACGATGTTTTGCAAAAATCAAAAAATGCACTAAACGAAGATAAAATCATTTTGCCTTTTCTCAACTATTATTTGATTTTTTTATGATATATGAAATATGAGATTGTATAAAATGTGATTGTTGATGCTTATAATATACTTGTTAACTATGTGAAGACAGTGTTTCAATAGCCCTACACCTCCAGAGCCCGGGACGGCAGAAAGTAACCGTCCCACAGTATCCTCTGTGGATGGATATATAAATCTTTTCATAATGGTATATGGATATTTAGATATTTTTATATACCTACATTTAAAATTTCAAATACCGCTCGTTTGCCCCATTTCATTACCAAAAAAAAAATAAAAAAAAACAGAAACAGAAGAGGAAAGACAGAAAGTTGTCAACTATGAAATAGAGATGGCGCTTTTCTTCGTGTTACCCAATTTTAGGCCGAAGATTGGTCTCTATTTCAGTATGTTACAAAGTACTCTGTGGTTAAATACATTGAAATACATATTCGTATCCGCACTGTGCCAGCACTTGCTTGACAACTTGACATTGACATTATTATCAACTGCCCTATACAACTTTGTGCCCTTCTTATCTTTTAAAAAGTATGCACATTCTGGATTTTGAAGTAATTTTTTTTGTCTTCCTGTGACCTATGAGTTCTTTAACATTTTTAGCATTTATAGAAAATGAAATTGTATTTTATTTCCGTATTTTTAATCTATTTTCTCAAGTCTTTATCTATGGAACATTCACTGATTTCCTTATTCCACTGGACAAGCTATACCAGTGGTATTTTGTGCATATTTGATTTTCGCCATTTTGGCGCTAGCGGCATCATCTAAAAGCGGTGGTGAAAACTCGAACTAATAATAGAGATAGAATTAACCGTCAGTGACATTAACAGGTGCGTTCTAATCGAAACAAAACAAAAGCTGTCATTTTCAAGGAAGGACCAATCCAATAGGACATCATTGTCAGTATTTGACATTGACAATTAATTTATAGAATTACGAATTTGTGATTGAGAATAGTGATAAGACTGGATAAAAGTGGTTTGGTTGGTTAGATTGGATGAAGGCAGACGAGGGTTACCAAACAATGTCAACCCAAATTTGTTGAAGATTCCGTATGGTACTTCAACAATGGCCTTCTAACTTTATTATTGTGTGATGTTTATTCGGAAATAAAACCATGTGGAAATATGTTACGCGTCGTATACGAGATGCTTTAGAGAAGAGTGTAAACCATTTCGATAAACGTAGTTCAACAGGCGTCGTAAATTCAGCTGGAAGCACCCTTTCGGAGGAGCAAAATAAACGCATAGGAGCACCATCTTGCTGGCACAATCCACGAAAATGTTGGAAATCGTTTTGTAATGACAACGATACTAAAAGCAAAAGATGGAATTTTGATGATCTAAATCGCACTTGGATAGGTGCCATAACATGGGTAAATATTACTTTTGGCTATATTGAGGCAATACTTATTTTTATTTTTATAATGTATACAAATACAACTTTAATTCATCATATATAGAAAAGCTATCCTTATTTTTATATTGTTCATTTTATTATTATTTATTTCTTTATCTTACAGAGCAGTGCTTTGGTTATTGGTTGGTACACAAGTCAGCTGATCCATCTTAAACTCAAGTACAAATGCAGAGATGATGAAAAGAAATGTTATCCAATCAACTGTTTGCTTTCATCACTGCACCCTTATATTAATTACATCAGTAAGAGTGCAGTTGAATTAAATTCAAGCAGAAAGATCGAAAAAGCTATAGCAAGTGTACCTATACATGTACATTTGTTATCTAATGAGAACAAAACAAATGAAAAAGCGTCAACCAGTGGTAGCAACAGTTCTACAAGTACTGATGATGAACTTGGGGAGGTGTTGAACTCCATAGAGAACAGACTGGGCTTAGCTGCTATTGAAAATGGACAGCATCAAGATGGCTTAAATTTGCTGAGGTAAATAACTGAATAGATAAATATAGATATAGTGCTCACAACACCTATGTATGGATTTGTGAATTAATGTTGATTTTTATTTAGGTAGTTTTGTTAAGGTTGTGCAATATTGATTTTGTATTTTAGATCTGCAGCGAATCGTAATCATGCACCAGCCTTGTACAATCTGGGCTTATGCTATGAGATGGGCATGGGTGTAGCCATTGACGAGAAAATGGTGAGTTCTTGATATAAGCTGTTGAATCTTACAAATATATTTTAGTGCTTACACCAATAAAACAAGTCCTAAGTACCTGTGTTTTTTTAAAAAGTCTATTTATTATAACAATTTCCACCTTTATAGGTTATGGGAGATCAGTTGCCACCCCCTGGCAATTAAGTTGTGATAAACATGAAATACTTCATATATCTAGATTAATGTATTTCAGGCAATGGAGTTGTATCGCATGGCAGCTACACAGCAACATCCCAGTGCACTGTACAATCTGGGGATCTACTATGGTCAAGGTCGAGGTGGTCTAACCAGAGACACGGCCACAGCCAAGCGACTCCTGCGCCTGGCTGCTGTGCAAGGCCAGCAAGACGCCATCAAAGCTCTGAGCGGTCTCGATGACACTCCCCAACCGTACACCGATAAATGGGAGAGCAACTTATATTCTCCCGACGAGAATTTTGCACCAACACAATCGGTGCTTTTTGTAGAAAATACTGGACTTAATTATAATGTTTTAGTTTGTTAAGTTGATTATGTAGGTGTTGGTTTCGCATTTATAATAGTGTTTTTTTTTTTTAGAAATACCGGATTTGTCGTAAACTAACATTTTATAATATTTTTATTATTAGTGCTTTATATTTCGAGGACCTAATAGTTGAGGGGTATAAAAGCACTGCTTGAGACCAATTTTTTAATCTAGTTGTACCAAATTGTTGCTTGTCTAATATGCTACAATTTAATATGCCTAGTTTAAAAAATTGTACTGAAGCATATTTGCTTCTTTACCCCTCAGTTATGATAATCTGTAAAACAGATCTATTTTATATATAGTAGTTTCTTTTCTTAACCTTTAGCCTCGGGCAAAGTAAACTGAGTTTACAAAGTCCTGACTTTGAATATCTAAATTACTTTAATTGAATGCTGTTTTACATTAATTTTTAGTCACTTTCTTTTAATTTCTATCTTGACTATAATTACGGTAGTTAGAATGAAATCAAATTTCATTATAAGGTTTTCTCCCTTTTTTTAGTTTTTACTTAATAAATTAAATTTTACTTCATTATTTTTAGGTTTATATGTGCACATGTCATTTTTGGATATAATTATATCTAGAATGGATTCTAATTTCTTGAAAATCACTTTAAATTGAACGATTATAACTGAACAAAGAATGTTATTCAAACTAATATCTATAGTTTTTCTGTTGTTGAATATTAAAAATTATAATAAAAAGGTCCTTATTACGCTATTTTTAAGTACCATTTTGGAATAATCTAGCTATGTTCAACAATGAGCAAAAACGTATTAAAATAATTGTTAAATGTGTTGTTTTTTTCGTAATAAAACAAAAAAATATTTCAAATTACGTTTATTCTTTGCCAATTTTAAAATATAAAATGCTATATATTACAAGATCCATTTTTTGTCACTTAACTTGCATTCACTATGCTAAAAACTTAACATATAAGAAATATACGTAGTTTATCCTTGTAAACACTCACTTATAACATAGTTATAATGTTAAACAAATTTCTCTATGCATTTCTTCCATTCAATGGTCCTAATATTTCGCAAGAAAAATACAACTAAGCTAATATTGGGAATTCATGGAAAAAAGGTATATTTGTCATATATCAATAAAAGGTTAAAATAAAATGGAATATTTAAACTAATAATAGTTTGCAGGTCCCAGCATATGTGAAGTTCTCTGTGCATTTGTCTCTCCAAACTACATTCCTTTGAATGCCGCGTGACCTGTAATAATAGAACTACTGATAGAAATTTGTTCCTCAAACAACCTCATCTGTAAGATGTTCAATATTTTCATTTAGTCTTATTGTAAAATTACTATTTGTTCAATAAAATATCCCAACTGAATGACACTTTGGGACAGAATATAAATTGAATGACACCTCCCTCAAAAATTTGTTTAAGTAAAAGGTAATAATGAAACTGACATAAAAACACTACCCTGAGTCAGGTAAAAAAGAGCCTAAAGCCCTAAAGATTCACCTATTGTTAAATTGAAATTTACTCCTCGCTACTCCTGTATAGGGTCTCATATGAAGTTAAATACTATATTTCTTATAAGGCAATGTTGGATGAAAAGGGAAACATCGTAATATTGTGGATCTTGTGTCAATTGATGATAGACAAGATATGCAAAAGTAGATTGCTTGTTTTCCACCTTATAATAAAAATCTGTGTAGATATAATAACAAACCTATGTGTAGTGTTTCTAGTACTTGCGTGCGAAGTCCCTGGCGGGCGGTGCGTACCGGTCGGGGTAGGCAGCGCCGGGCGGCGGCGGCTGGTAGGTGGCGGGGTATCGCGCCTCGTACGCGCCGCCGTACCGCGCATCGCTCGACCACTGCTCGCCGGAGCCGCTGCCGCCGCCGCTGCTGCCTATAACACACATATTGTTACTAAAAATATCACTATATTAGGGGTATAAAAAACACACCAAATTATAGTAAACTAACTGTTACTCGCGACTTCGTCCACGTGAAATTAGTAATAAAAAATATAGCCTATGTTACTCACAGATAAATTAACTTTCTAACGGTGAAACCATTTTTAAATCGGCCAAGTAGTTTTTGAGTTATTTCAAATAAAAAAATACAAATCACTCTTTATAATATACCATGCTTAGTTTGAATAATGAAATGTTTGAGCGTATTTGCTTTTGTACCCCTCATATAATAGAAACCGATTTCACATCACAGAGTGTCAATTTCACTAATAATTAGCTTTTCACCGCGACTTCGTCCGCGCGAAATAAAAAATAACTCGGATAATCGATGTACTATTTTTACATTTTTGTAATATGAATTTTAAGCTGATTAAGGATTAAGAAAAGCAGTCTTGGAAACAGTCTAGACAAAAATGAAATCATCATTCAAATATAATAAATATGATGTAAATAAACTGTATTGTACTATCAAATTATCTTTACTTAAATAAATGCTACATCATCATGAAAGACGAAAATGCTGAACATATCTTATTTTTTAACTGACACAATAAGATTAGGCGATTTGCAAATATTATTAAAATTATCAGCTTTTATCTTATCAACAATGTTTTTCTCAAAAGAGATTCTTGCGTAGTTTATAATATACAGTTTATTGGGTAATTGAAAAAGTTGTCAACATACTAAAAAGGCTTAGTTAGATATGCAAATAGAGATCAAATAATGAATTCTAATAAATTTGTGTTTCTCAAATATTTTGGCTTTAATAAATACAAACTTTCACCCGCGACTACGTCCGCGTGGAAATAAAAAAAAAAACAAAGGTATACTGAGTTCTTCCAGACTATCCACTACATCTATGCCACATTTCATCAAGATCCATTCAGCAGTTTAGGCTACAAAATCGAACAAACATCTATCTAAACTTCCGCATTTACATTAGTATGATTGGAAAAGCTGTCAACATACTATAAAAAGGCTTAGGGCCTGTCCCCACCATTGGCTGATAGAGGCTCAGATAGTGACGTCACTGATTGTTATCAGACAATTTACAATAATTGTGGGGCAGGCCCTAAGTCAGAAATGAAAATAAAGAGACAATAGACAATTCTAATGATTGTGTGTTTCCCAGATATTTTAACTTTAATAAATATTAGAGAAAAATAAATAATCAGTATGTAGGTAGAGGAAGGGGTACCTTTGGCGGGCGGCGCGGTGTCGGGGTAGCGGCTGGAGGTGCTCCAGCTGCGGGGCTCGGGCTTGCCGGGCGGCGACGGCCGGTACGACCGGCTCTCTCGCGAGTCGTACGACCGGCTGATATACAATAATATACAATTAACCACAAATACGATGTTTATTAATGGTTCCTAAACATTAGTAATAATCAAATATAGCCTATGTTAATCACAGATAAATAACCGTTCTAATGGTGACAGAATTTTTAAAATCCACTCAATAATTTTTGCGTGAATCAAATACATACAAAAATAAATCTTTCCTCTTTATAACATTAGTATAGATATAGATTACACAAGAAAAGGCAAATGTGTCAAAAAATGTTTAAAGAAAAAAAAAATCAAAACGAAGCAATACATTTCTCTTCTGCATAAATAAATAATTACTTAAAACATTAAGATACGAAATGAGTATATTAGAGGAAGTTTGAGAGTAGCCCCAGTGGTTGAGAAAATAAGGAGTAAAAGGTTAGAGTGGTATGGGCATGTTATGAGAAGGGATGAATCGCATGTAACAAGACGGACGTTAGTTATGAATGTGGAGGGGTACACCGGTAGAGGTAGACCTAGAAAGAGATGGATGGATTGCGTGAAAGGTGACATGATCAAGAAGGGAGTGATGACTGAGATGACGGATGATAGAGTGCTTTGGAGGACGAAAACCTGGTGCGCCGACCCTACGGGAGTAGGATAAGGCAGGGGAGATGATGATGATTAATATACATCTTCACTAAATTTTGTAATGGTTTATAATAAAATCTTTCCTCACCTTGGCTCTTTAGGTCTAGTGCCGGGTGGCATTGGCTGCCTGGTGTCATCATTAGCGCTGCCATTGCTTGGGTATTTCATATTACTAGCTGTTGGAGAAAATAAATGCACTATTACAAAATAAGTACATAACTTTTTAAATACATACTGTTGACATAAAATTTATATATGGTTGAATACTGAAATAAATCTTAAACACTTGGCTTCGTAAGTGCCGTTAACAATCTGACAGATACAAAAATATGGTAATACTTTACAAAAGCAAATCATGTCGAATTTTCATAAAACTAGCCTGACATTGTTATGAAATTTTTCATGCTCTTATATTAATATTCGGCTGAGTAAGAGCGCGCCTTTGACTATCTCACAACTGTTTAGTCGCGCTTTGATTCCTATAAGCTTATATGGAGGTGCGCACACTACTCGATTTTTAGTTGTGCAACTAAACAGTTGAATTGGCTGCGAAACAATCGACAATCGCACAACAGTTGTGTGATAGTTTATTCAAAGGTGTGCACACACTAAAAGTTAGCAATTTTTTTTTATTTATTTACACTTTGTACACAAAGAGAACATTATTTAAAAAATAGTTTGCTCACAGGAGACGTGTCGCGTGTAGTCGCGTTTATAGTCTCGGTCGCGGTCGCGTTTGTCCGGCGCGCGCTCGTACGCCGGCGCCAGCTCGAAGCGCGGCGGCGGCGGCGCCTCGAACTGCATCACACAAAATACATACACACACATACAAATAACCCCTAACATTAACAACCAGTCCTTTAATAACCACTTTAGTAATCACTAAGTGTAAATTACAATGAATGGGTCGTTCCAATTATTTTGACAGCTCTGTCATCTGCTCCAAGCTAAAATGTTTGAAAAAATCAATACTTAGTGGTCATTAAACGACTTTATAGTATGTTAACGAAAACAGACTTTAATATATTGATGCTATTTTATTGCCATTTGCTATATTTCTCAACAGATAACCCTAAAATTATTTTTTAAATACATTTGTTTAGTTTAACAATTCTGGCAACATATGAAAATATTGAAATCAAAGCTTGTTTTAAAATAAAATAAAGAGTATACTTGCCAATTTTAAGTACTTATTAAATGGTAATTTGAGTTTCCGAACTGATGCTTACATGCTTAGGTTTATTGGAGCGAGGGATGTTGTTCTGCGCGGGAAAAATGACAAATGTCAGCTTTTACACAGATTATGTATCGTATTACATGACATCTAATAAAGTAACAAACTATCTATTTAATACATGAAAGTTATGTAAAATTTTGTTAATGTATGACTCAAATACAACTTTAATGATTTAATAAAACTGTTATTTATTTTAAGATGTAAAAATTTAATGTAAGAAAGTAAAAATGTGATGTAAATACTTTGTAGTACACTATATAGATGTTGACCGATCTACATAAATGGACAGGCTATTAGACATGGTATGAGTCTATTTGATTTTCGCTATATTGGCGTCGTTAGTTGGTAACGGTGGTGAAGATTTGAACTTAAAATAGAGATTGAATTATATAATACTATCAAAACATCAACAGGCGCTTTTAAATTGGAACAAAGAAAAAGCTGTCCTATCCATTTATACAGATCAGTGGATGTTGGTGATTGAATGATATGAAATGGATTCTTACACGCTGACTAAAGCATGTGTTTAGAATGACTGGTACATGAGTTACCAAGTAACAAATTAAGAATGTCCAAGTTATTGCTTATTTATGAAAGAATGTTAAGTATTGCTATGGACATACAATTTCATCAAATGAAACGTCATACACACCAGAAGTTAACACTGAATTTTAAGTTGAGTTTTTTTATTATAATAACATTTTTATTTGCATAAAATTTTAGAGTAACTTCTATAAACATTGTAAATTAAGGTAATTTAGTCGAGTACTGAGTAATGTAGTAGCTAAAATACTCTACTACCTAAAATTTTCACAATACTGTCGCTATACAGTACCAGTGTGTGTGGTATTTCCAAGATCAACATTTACTAAATATCCGATTAAATTCCTAGCATAGTGTGATCTATTCTATTGTGACATCTATGACTAGGTCCACAGCAATGTTGTGGGTTGTTTCCCGATGGACCGAAACCACCGATCGATGCAACCAATGGGACATGTTTTCCATTATTCCATTAGTTGGATCGATCGGTGGACCGTTTAGACCATCGGGATACACCCGTCATGTGTATAGTGTGTGTGTGTGTGTGGGGGGTGAGGTGGTTTACCATAGGCGGTGGCGGGGGCCGCTTGTGTCGCGCGTCTCTCTCGCGCTCGTAGGCGGGATCGGGCGGCGGGCTGGCGGCAGGCTTGCGGTACGCGGCGCCCTCGTAGCCGCGCTTGCGACGCTCCTCCTCTAACCTGAACATAAGGCATTCGCTTTCATACAAAACTAGATGTTTCTCGGGTGAAATAAAAAAAAAAACATAGCCTATGTTACTCACAGATAAACTACCTTTCTAACGGTCAAATGATTTTTAAAGTCTGCCCAGTAGCTTTTTACGTGAATCGAATACAAAAATACAAATCTTTGTATGTATTCGATTTACAGTAGAATTTAGATATTTTGAGTGTTACGGGAAATGCAAAAAATATTCGATTTCACAAGAAGTGAAGTATTCAATGATCGGAACGAGAATTCCAAGACGCCATTGGGTTTAACTAACTTCGAATTACAGTCTGATTTTTGAAATTAGAGTTATCGAGTATATTCGATTTTTAGATCAATTTGCTAAAAGGTTTTTTAAATTACTAACAAAATAGTATAATTTACTACATGGAGTCAATTAATGAACCAACCTTAGTTGTGCTCTCTTCAGCTCCAATCTCTCCAGTTCTAACTTCTCACGCTCTAATCTATGTCTTTCACGCTCTAAACGTAACAGTTCATTCTTTTCTCGTTCAATCTTCTCTCTGAAAGAAAAAAAAAACAATTTTTCTGCAGGTCATTGTTTTGATTCCCGCTTTCTTACAAGCTCCAAGCTCCTAGTGGGGACATATAGTGTGCTGATGATAGTAAAGTTTGTAACCAATAAAAGTTTTTTGTCAAAATTAACGTATTTGTCAAATTCCTCTTGATGTTTGATGAATAGTTTGATCAAACATGTAGGGTCGTGTTATCAAACACAAGTAGGGTTATAAGAGGTCGAAGTATTACCTCTCTGAGCGCAGCTTTTCCCTCTCGATAGCGAGGCGGTGCTTCTCCTGGCGCTGCCGTCTCTCTCTCTCCCGCATGGCCTCCTCCGCGGCGCGTCGTCTGCGCTCCTCCTCGCGTGCGGCGCGCGACCTCTCCCTCGCACGCGCTACGTCTCGCTCTTTCTGTGGTAACATATCTCATTTACTGCTGCAAACTAGTTAACCGGCTAAGGGAGTTCAGTGTAGATGTAGAGGGGCCGCACACCTATGAATAAACAATCGCACAACTGTCGTGCGATTGTCGATTGTTTTGCAATTCAACTGTTTAGTTGCACAACTAAAAATCGAGTAGTGTGTACTCCAAATAATCTCATAGAAATCAAAGCACGATTAAACAGTAGTGCGATAGTTATGTCGAAGGTGTGCGCGCTCTTAAAGTCTATATTAAGTATGGCAGTTAGTCTTTTTTTTTATTTTGAGTTTTATATTTCTAAGCATATTAATAAATGTTATATAAATAAATATTAAAAAGTAATTATGAAATGAATAAAGCTGGTAACGATTATTGTTTAAGTAGATAATTTATTATTTTCTTACCCAAATCTTAGAAAACGAGAGCACTTCTCTAGGCGACCGCCTGCGCTCGCGGCTGCGAGTACTGCGCCGAGTACGATCCTTCAACCAACGAAATGTTTGCTTCATATTCATTTCTAACTAAATACCTTTTAACTCTAGATTTACAACAATAATGGTCGCTCGTTTGATGTGTAGACGGAAGTAGATTTTAGAAATGTTCAATTATGATGACATGATTAGATTGTACAAAAACTACGGGCCAATAGCAGCAAAGAACCAAGGCTTAAGATATTGGCTAACAATTATGTTAGCCAATGTCATAAGCCTTCGTTATCAAAAGCAAATGAATTTTCTTATTTGCAAATGAAAGTTTTATTGCTTTTAAATAAAATAACGTGCAGGTGTAGCCGGGAACAGCTAGTCAACAATAAAGTGTGTTTACCTTGTCAGACCTGTGCGACTTCTCCCTGGTACGAGAAGTGGATCTATTACTCTCCGCGCCGGACACATCGCCCTCTTTCGTAGTCTTCGTATCCCCAGACTTCTCACCACCTTCTTTATTCTCCTAAAAGATGATGGATAAAGTAATTAAAAAGAGATATTATTTAGCTAGCTGTTGCCCGTTACTTCAGCACAGAATTAGCCTAAGTCACTCCTGGATATCAGCTACCTTCTATTGGAAGTCCCATCAAAAAACAATCCAACAGTTTTGATAATCAGAAACGCAGACTTGGACTTTTTATTAAAGAAAGAATTAAAAATAAATGTATTGTTTGCTGACATCCTATGTCCAAAGTAGTATTAACGCAGTAGTGGTCGCCGTATCAGGAAAAAAGTAGACCGATATGGCTTCGTGTAACTCCTTTTTTTTTCACACTACCGCATCACTTCAGTCAGCCCGTGAACATGGCGCATGCAACTGTGCCGAAATATAGGGAGCTAAAACAATCCAATCGTGGTAAGAAACCCGTATCTTACGAACATTATAGTATTATTAAGTACTAGCTGTTCGCGTGCGGATTCATCCGCGTGATATTATAAAAACTTTATTTTATTGTTTACATTTGTCAAATTATCAATTGCAAATGTCATAATGACATGACATAATGACAAACCATTGCAATCTTACTTCCTTGATGTTGGCAGCAACTTATGGTCTCTTTCCCACATTAGGGTTTTTATCCAAAATATTTACCCCCTAAGTTTAATGGCGTAAACTATATCGCCTAAAGCATGACGTAAGTGTAGGGCTTTTTATTAAAAAAAGAATTATTCAAAAATATGCTGTAATTGCTGACATCTTAGGCAACAAAGAAGTGTGTGTTTACACTTTATTATATTAGTATAGATTACCTCTTTTTCCTTATTATCATCCTTGCGGTCCTTGCTGGGTCTGCGTTCAGTGCGCGGCGCGGCCTGCCGCCGCGATGCGGACTCGGACTCCGACTTGGCCTTCTCCACTGATATCATACGTCCATGCAGCTCTACAAGTTTAACATATTATGTACCTTTATCAAACTTCACAATGTCGTAATATAGTAAATAAAATAAAATTAACGAGATTTATTTTATTTATTTAACACTAGCTGTTGCTCCCGACTCCGCCTGGGCGAATCCAAAAAGTTCCTATTAATAAATATAGCCTATACCAGTCAGTGATAATGTAGCTTTTTGGTGGTTAAAGACTTTTTGAAATTGGCCCAGTAGTTTTTGAGTTATTTCAATACATACAAAAATTCCTCTTTATAATATTAGTATACATAAACAAGGTTAAACATGTAAACTATGTAATTTCAGTATTATTAAGTAGTAATGACTACAAGTAGCAAACTATTTACCAGTTCTGTGGAGGTTTTTAATGCAATTTTCAGCATCTTGAGCACTGGCCATTGTCACATAGCCGTAGCAGCGGGAACCGGGAGTGCGGGCATTTGTAACCACTTTCGCTCCAATTACCTTGAAATTAAAATGTCATAAATAAAAAAAAATTAAAAGAGAATTAAATATTATTCAAATTTATACAAACTACAAAACAATAATATTTACAAACCAATTTTTTTTTTATAATAATTTCATAAGACAAGTAATGACTACAGTTTTTTAGTGAATAATGAATACAAAAGTTACTTTCACTTTATACATTTGGTATTTCAATATTAAAAAAAAACCTAACATTTCCGTTATAATTGTTTAATTGTATTGATAAAATGTTTGTTATTCACCTTGCCATGTTTGCTACACAGCTGCTTCAAGTCCTTAGCGCGCGTGTCGCCCGACAGGCCGCTGACCCAGAGGTTGCGCGCCCCTCCTTCCTTGCTATCGTCCTTCTTGCTGCTCTTCTCGCTCTCATTGTCCTTGACTTTGTCATCTGTTAAAAAATATGTTTATATTCAATAAAATCAGCAGTGTGTTAAGACATTTCATGCCATCTTATCTTGGAAGTTCACTTTAGAACATAAGCCATAGTGGTCAATATAATTGCATATTAATTAATTTCGTTTGAGTCAAATTTCCAACACGGTTTTCTTACCTTTTGATTCCTTTTCGCTCCTTTCATTGTCATTACTGGAAAAAAATTATCAAATTTAGTAACATAAATAAATAAAATAGAAAAATTCTTGAACAACATATCTAAGGTGCAATTAAACTTAATTTGAAATAGACATTTGTTTATAGAACACACACAACTACAAAGTTTTGCACCAGTGTTTCCACGGAGTTGATGCGACGGAACACGACGATCACAGCTGCGGCTGATGCACGAAGACAGTCGCCCGCTGCTGCTGCTCAGGATGTTGGTCAGATCTTGATGGCACCATTGAAGCTTCGGATGGCCACATTTGCTTGTTGTCTTTACATACAGAAAGATGTGATGTGAAGAACTGTCCACGCAGTGTTCTTGATCTCCAATGTAATAATCCCTCTTGGTGGTGCAAAACTTTGTAGCGATAGACGAATATAAAATGTACGTATAATAATCGAAGTTTAGATGCGCGCGGGCGTCGCGACGGCCATTCGACGTTCACCAACCTAGTGGCCGGGGCTTCTGTGTTTACTTGTTGTTGATTTTCAGCTGGCGCGGTGTCTGCGGCCGCCGCGGAGCTGTTCGCAGTCGACTCGTCGGCCGCCGTCCCCGCCTCGTCCTCAAGCGCCGGTTCATCTAAGTCAGTACCGATGGTCAGCAAAGGCAGCGAGAGCAGCAAGCCAGCGCGAGTCGCTCGCTGGGAGCGGCTCGCCCTGTTCTTCCGTCTTCTATAACTACTTGCACTTTGCACTTCAAATATTTCACAGTGAGGATAACAAATCTTGACCTGAAAACTTGATTTGATATTAGCACCACTGCCTTTACTGGAGACATGGAGCAATAGCCAAGGCTTCCATGACAACTGAAATGTTTGTGTGGAACACTGGAAAAGAAGTGTCTGTTACAACTAATTGGAGATAACCACCTTAACAATGCTTTAAATAATTCTCATTGTACATTTGACTTTTCCTTTAACAAATGCTCTCAGGGGTTCTTTAACTTTCTCCTCTTCTGTCACTATTCCCGTCAGAGTCTGAAGTTTTACCACTGATTCTCCTTTCAAATTGTTTTTCTTCATTTCAATGTTTCTTTGCTCCTATACCAGGTGACACTTCACAAAATTGTTCATTACATTAATGTTGTATGGAGGTATGTGGTAGATTTTGCATTAATCTGGTTTTAGTTTCTTTTTGTAATGACTATTGAATAAAATATGGTTACCTATTTTGCACTAATATATTACATTGAAAAACTTACCTTTTTTGATTTTTGTAGGATTGTCAGTCTGAAATAAAGGGAAAATTACATGAATTTGATGTGTTAGATTATACATTGAATTTAACTGATTAAAAGGTGAAATACACTTTTAGATAGTCAACTTAACAATCTAAGTTAGCTCAGTGACTATTAAAAGAATAGAACATTGTCTAAACCAAGTACTTTATTAAAATAAAGTGTTTTTAACTATTAATCTACTTCCATCATATACTCATTGGAGATTTTGGAAGCTTTAAGGGGTAGTGTAACATTCACTTTAAAGACATAAAAACATACCTCCTCATTCAATAATTCATCATCACCAATATCTAGGTTTATACTGTCTTCAGCATCTGTGTTGTTCTCAATTTTATGATCGTCTTCAGTTTTAATTTCTTTGTCCATGCAGGCTTTCTTGGCTTGCGTAGCTTCAGAGTCATCCTTCATATCTCTTTTTCTATTAGTTTTGCTGGTGTCAACATCCATTTTTTCCTCGGATTTCTCTATTTTCTCTATGCTTTGAGTATCCTGTTTTATTACAGGTGCTTGTTCGTTGTCGTCGTCGTCACCGGCTGTATCTTGCACAATCATATCCTCTATAACAGGAGTCTCCTCTACATCCGGTTCTTTAACACTCTCAGTGCGTCTACTTTTCTTTACTGGCGTTTTACCATCTGCTGTGGTTAACTCAAATTTGTATGTGGCAGGATCATGTCCTTCCTGCTCCAAGTGCTGCACGAAAACGGAATTAAAGTTTAGATTTATTGTTTTTGTTATCATCGCATTGGCATTTTACATTATAAATTGTCTTTAAGTCAGCATCGTCCATGGAGAATTAATTATTTCCTATTTTATTGACTATGGTTATAAATATTATCAGATAGAAACTTCAAGCCACGAAAAACATTTTTATCGAAAACTAAACTTTGGTTAACTAAATTTTATTGTAATATTTTTCTCATTAATTGTTTTTATCAAGTTATTTACCTCACTTAAACGCTGAATAAGTACACTACGAATACCGGTCTTATCCAGGTTACGCTTTTCCAATTCTACGCGTAAATCTATCACCCTTAGCTCCTCTAGTAGTCTTTTTCGGTCCGACATAGCTTGTTGTTATTTTGGGAGCAATTCTAATAATAACTTGGGAAGTTCGGTATTAATTTCAATGCTAGAATTAAAAACGCGTTAAAACTCACAGACGATACCAATGCGTTTCACGAAAATTAATCACCATGAGCCAAAATGGCGGAAAACAAGAAGAAACAAAGACAACTTTAATTTTTTGGCGGAAAATGAATGATGATTTATCAACATTTCGTTCAATCTTTACTCCACTTTTCTTTATGGTACTTTTTCAAAAATTCGCGATAGAGGAATTTTACCACAATATTTTTATATTTAGGTAAGAGTATTTTTAAATATCTTGGCGGCCCTAGGTCATCGACACGTTGCGCTCTCCTCATCCTCCAAGTCCCTTCGCCCTGCTACACCTAAAATTGTCTTCTGCGCAGCGACTCATACGGTGTTCCGAGTTCTTTTCAGATATCTTGGCGGTTAACTGAGATGATATTCAGATATCATCAAACAAGAGTATCTGCAATCAATGCAGGTGTTATAATTAGTGAGTAACAGGTCTATGAAAGGTTTATAGGTACCTAATTCAAAACTCGAAGAAATATGGGTCAAGGACTGTACTAGCAACATTAGTTTTATATTAATAATTTGTCTGTGGTTCCTTGCTTTGATTGATTGTCAAAGTCAAGTGATATTGACAGAACAGATATTGATAATTGATTTAATAATTTATCAGTTATTGCGAGTGAACTTGGTAAAATATACTTCTTAATTAACAATTTTTTTTAACATATATTGCGACAAGGATGGATATAAAGGCAGAAGGTAATAAAAAAATATTGTCGAATACTTGAAATTTAATGAGACTTTGGGCATTTACCTTGACTTCATTTCGTTCTGAATATTGTTTGGATGAAAGAGGAAAAGCTGTACGACACTTTACTGTAACTGATCATGAGTCAACATCATGTTAATATGAAATTAAATTTTAGGTATCACTGATAAACTGGAAATGGAGACTGTTTGTGATTTGTTGGATAAAACTTTGCTTCAACAACTACATTTGATGGAGGAGAAAATGAAATATGAACTTATTATGGAATCAAACATTAAACATGGTAGCATACATCTTGCCAAGTCCAGATACATAATGGGCCAATCTTCAGTTAGCACTACTAGATTACCAGTAGAAAACAGTCCAGAATTTTCTGCATCAACTGTTTGTGAAGAAACGGAGATAGATAATAACAAGCAACTCCAAGTTGTAGAAAATAATGACAGTAATACAGTAAACCCTTTACACTGGTTTGGTATATTAGTGCCTCAAAACTTACATGAGGCAAAGAAAGTCTTCCGGAGAACCATAGATGTGGTTGTGGACTGCGTAAACTTGCAAATACGTTTATTTGAGAACATGAAGAATATGGAAGCTTTGAAACAATATAAAAAACTATTAATGAATGATATACTTTAAATTTTCAGTATTGATAAAAGTAATATAAGTTATGATAGATATGATAGTGTACACAATACTAATATTCAATGTACAATGTAATTCAATTTGTTAACTTTATTTTAATACATTTTAAACTTGACTTTTAATGTTTTCTTTTCATCGTCACATCACTACTATGATTGTATAATATGGGTGGTTTCAAATTATTCTGTTAAAAGTTTTCAACAAAGTTAGGGTGCAAAAAATCACTTTTATATAAGGAAGAAATAATCTTACAGCAACAATGATGCATTTTGTGCACAACATTTATTTTAGCCAGTTAGCTACATTATGCCAGTTGTATGACAGCGCTATATTTGATAACTACTGTCCACATTCAAACTGTTCTGGCATAATGTAGACCAGGTATAAGGTATAGAAGGAAGAGGGGTAATAAAAACACTTTTCTTTTTTAACAGCCATCTATTTTGATTTTACACAAAATGTTAAAAACATTGAATCCTAGTAATATTTTCGGATGTTGCGTAAAAATGGAATGGATTCAATTTATTTTATTCTCCATTATTCAATCGAGGTAATTACAAAATGATTTTCAATAATTATTGTGTTAACTTCCTCAATACAAAAACATGTATGCATTGATATATTCAATACTTAATGTAAACTTTCGTAACAAATTATTACATAGATAGCGCTAATTTTTGAGGCACGCGGTTGTACCTGGCAAAACAATTTTTACATTACCTACAAGAACAAGAAGGAATGATTTTCTCCAATAAGCTATGTCAATTTCATGTTAAATGATCACAGTTTATTTATTGATGCGAAATTATGGCATACTACTCGTTTTATTATCATAATCTGCGGATGACAGTTTAAAAATAGACCGTAAAGTTAAACATGTAATATTAAATGTGGAAGAATTTTCATTGAGTCTTAAGCTCTTTTATTTCTTTTTTATTGCACATTTTACATGATTTCTGAAGCTATTGTTTATAGTAATTTGAATGATTAGTAATGAGGTGTTTTTTTATTTCAATCGTTAAGAATTGTTTCTATTAAATAAGAAAAATAGCATCCAAAACAATACTAATACAATATTTTTTAAAATAATAAACATTGGATTTAAAGTATATGGTAAATAAATTATTTTCATGTTAAATAAATATTCCTAGTTATATACCTTTTTTACAAATAAATAGAAAATGAGTTTCTCTCTGAATTGTTCGATGATAATAAAACGTGTAATATAAATAATCGTCTGACAATATTGTTTTGTGCTATTAAGTACAATCATTATATTACCTATTAAGATAATAAAACAGGAACAATTTAAAATTATCTAAAGACAAACTTAATTACGCTTATAAATCTACATATTTACAAAATAATTCAAAGTTAGAAAACCACAACAACACAACATATAAAATAACTACTTGATTAACAGAAGAAAATACTTCTTGTAGAAGTCAAATATAAATTAATAACAAAATGCAGTTATCTTGTGCGATATTTATTATTGACAATAATATTCTTTTGAATAATATTGCTGAAGTACAGAGCCTTGACTAGACATTATGTTGAGCTTTGGCAAAGAATATAACGATTAAAAATAATACAAGAGAAAAAATAAATATGACCAAGTGGAATAAACCGTTTTTTTTTATAAATGTTCAGAGAAATTGGCTCAACTACAAGAATCATAAGGAATGCCTCACAGACTATCATACTATGAATTAAATATTATAATAAAGTAATCACTCATAATCATAAATTACAAAAAAAATGGACAAAAAACCCACTCAAAACAGACAACAATTATAAAAAAAGGTAACTACTCAGTAGTCTATTAAAATTAAGTAACAAACAAAAATGTAATTTACAGTGTATTGTTTATTTTTGTTTTTAATTTAAAAAAATCTTGAATGTCCAATGGCACTGTTCACTTTTACAGTTCTGTTTCATATTATTTCAACGTTACAAATCAAAGAGCAACCAACAATATGTTTATTTACATATTAAAATATATAACTAATTTCAGTATTTTCATTACATTTTATTAACTAATAAGAATAAATTATCAACATTCACCACAATCATCATGAACACGGACGCGAAAATGACATTTCTGAGCGACAAGGAATGTTTTTTTTATTCAAATACACATCACTATTCACATGAATTGCTTACAAAAT
Organism: Papilio protenor; assembly: GCA_029286645.1. NCBI lineage: Eukaryota > Metazoa > Arthropoda > Insecta > Lepidoptera > Papilionidae > Papilio > Papilio protenor. The sequence continues at coordinate 3,902,067 of JAGSMZ010000001.1, read as the reverse complement.
CTCACGGAAGCCAACTACAAGCAATTATTGGCCATACTTCACAATAAAGCCTATTTCTAATTCTATTTTAACATTACGATTTTCCTTTTTTTCAGTCCTTGCACTAAGGACGTCTTAATACTTGTATTGAATGTTTTAATAAAATAATAGAAATTTACTTTATATTTATTATTTGAATTTGAACCAAGGTGCAAAAATGAAGGCTAGTCGGTTTTTTTTAAATTTTATGGTTCTATTATAACTTTTATTCTATCTATAATACCGATATAACTTGAGCGTGGATTTACTGTTCACTGGTTTTGACTAGGACACGTTTTTCCTACTAATCCACCTAAACCATTTTCTTCCATGCAATATTTCTTTGGTTATTTACTCGTATTTTTTCATTTCGTCGAAGGTTTAAAGTATATTGCTATAGATTGGACTTGCACGTTTCTCTAATAACAATATATTTAAATCCACATACTACAAAACTAATAATTTTATCACCATATTCCTTTTTATAATCATTTAGTAATATTCCAAACACACTTATTTAGTCATTTAAGACTTGTCTTTTATACGCATAAGATTTTTCTTCAATTAAGCCTGGTGTAAGATTCAAATGTAATACGCCAATATTTTTATACGTGCTATAGAATAGTTCTTGCTTGTGCATTCTTGTTGTTGCTATAAAATCAAGATAACGCACAATTTACGATACGCATTTAGGTGTTGTTCTAAACCAGATCTGGCCAAATGTATCTAGTTTCTGTGTAGTAAATAACAAAACATTGTATACCTAGTGTTTACATATTTGTTATTTATGGTGAATGAGGTCCAACTTTGCACTATCTCTGGAACTTTGTCGCATTAACAAATTAAACTAGGTCCAAATATTTGACTGTGCCATTTTTCCTGTTAGCTTACGAGCTTGACGCTCTATAGTTGCCTGCGTTGGCCTTACTTGGTGTAAGACGTTAGCCTATGTTTATTTTAGCCCAGTAGAAGCGGTACGCACTATACGAGGTCCCTGGCCGGTGCGCGCCAGTCGCCGCGCGTGCACGCTGCGCCGCGCCACCACGCCTGCACGTCCGCGTAGTGCGCGCTGCGCTGCCGGCGCGCGTTCGCGTGTACCATCGCGCACACGCGGCAGAAGAAGTACGTGTTTATGAACTCACCTGTACCCTGCAATTTAAAGTTTAATGTTAGACACAAACAAATGAAGACTAATTTTAGAACAAATATTAAGCGCCGCATCTAGTTAAATAAAAATGTATTTAAAAGTGTGCGCACACCTGAAACTAAACTGTCACACAACTATTTAGGCGCGCTTTGATTCCTATAAGGTTATATGGAAGTGCGCACACTACTTGATTTTACTTGTGCAACTATACAGTTGAATTGGCTGCGAAACAATCCACGATCGTACAACTGTTGTGCGATAGTTTACTCGCTTTAAATAGTAGAAGTTTTTGGTCTTTGTGTTTTCCCACTGGCGCGATCAGAGCCACTTAATAGTTACTTAAATTGTGTAGATTTTTCCTAAAAAAATCTCTAACTAAGACTAATTGCTGCGCAAAGATTTAGTTTTGGTTTCTCATACTTGATATACACTTTTGACCACACAAGGACTCTGAGTGCAGTAGTAAGTGTGGAAATTCGCTTACCTTCCATTTGAAGTATGAGTTATACAGCGTATCGTCTTCGTCGAGGCGGTGCAGGTAGGCGGCGAGCTCCTCGGGGCCGGCGAACTCCTCTACATGTATGTAGGAGTTGTGCGGCGCCACCGCCGCGTACTCCGCCGGACGTGCGCCCATCACTATCGGCAGCACGTTGTGTCTGACACAAACACGTTATATTTTATAATATTACCCTCCTATTTATTTGAGAAATCAAAAACTATTATATTCTTCGCAGATCATCATCATCATCACCTCTCTGTTCATTCACTATACGCCCCCACTAAAGGGCACAGAGCCTACCCTAAATTAGGGTGACCAGGCCTTAGTCAACCACGCTGGCGCACTGCGGGTTGATTGACTTCACACATATCTTGAATTTCGTCGCCGATATGTGACGGTTGCATCACAATGTTTTCCTTCACCGTTAGAACGTCGGGTAAATTATGTACATATGAAATTCGGAAAAAATCACATTAGTACATCGTAAGATTTGATCCCAGGACCTGCGGATTACAAGTCAAGTGTTCAAACCTGAACCACCGACGCTCTATGTCTCTACGTTTAGTATATCAATATTAAAATGATAACTCACTGCAATCCGTTGACGAAGAACTTCTCAGTGATATAATCTCGACAGTTCGAGTTTTCGAAGGCTAGATAGAACTTGTAGTCGTTGTCCAGCATCTCCAGACAGTTGGGGTCTGCGCGCGGGCAGTGCCGCGAGCCGCACGCGCCGTAGATGTCGACCGAGATGTGCTTGGCGAGCTGCCGCGCGTACTGCAGCCGACGGTTGCGCGCGTGACAATTAGACACGAACCATGCCACCTATAAATATTACACTACACTAGTACTACGATGTTTTGTATGAAAATCAATTCGCCAGGCGAGTCGGTGGCACTAAACTTCTTAGCAACTCAACTTTAGATGACAACGACAATGATTTAGTGATCTTTCGTTACCGAGTTTATGACGCGCAAGGATCACAATCAGAGAGAAAATATCTAGCAACAAATTGTTATGGTTATGTTATGGTCGGAGACCAAGACCCACTTTTGGTCGCTGCGCCAACGCAGTATTCTTATGGTTAAATCTACAATCTCGCAAGATTAATTACTGATCTCGTAATACAATGTCTATAATTTGGTGGTGAAAATCAATGTTAGACTTGCTTCCCGATATTAATAGAAATATTTTTAGTCCTTTCCAGTCCATACCTTTTTAGTTTTATTAGCGGCATAGTTCCTATCGAGCTGGTTGTCAGTGAGACGCGGGTCGTGGTAGTGCCAGCGCTCGTAGGGCGCCACGATATCGGAGTCGCGCCTGTACGTGGCCGTCCAGTTGAACACGTCGAGTGCGGCCGGCCGCAGCGACGCCGTGTGGTACGGACACTCCAAGTAATACAGGATCCAGATCTGACACGTTAAGTATAATTTATAATCAAATGCTTATATAAGTAAAATTGAGACTAGATAAAATTTTAACCACGTAGAAATAGGAAATGACTAATTGAAGACTTCGTAAAGTCGTACATAATTCATAACGGCACAAAAAGTGTCAACTTTTTCTGTAGACCTGGACAAAATTTAAAAAATATTCGGACATTAAATATGTATGGTAAATCGATGTAAGTTCAAGAAATAAGTGATAACATGAATCAACTGTCCCCAAATGGAAGTAAAATATCGGTATAAAATTCTTGATAGAGGAAATCATACAAATATCAATAATACATAAAAACCTTAACTAACTGAAGGACTAAACAAAGTTAATATTGGTGTTAGTAATCTAAGTGATAAGATATGAAGAATTAGTAGCTGTAGCGGTATGCATTGAGTGTTAAATATCTAATCATAGTTGGTAAATAGTGTGTGGTACCTTGATTAATAAATATTTTTACACGTTACTGAAGAGTCAATTATTGTAAATTTAATTCCTAGTTAATAGTAACAATTTTTTGGCATGGTTAGGTATCTCCTCTCTTTTGGCATAACCTAGGCGGTTTGCCCCTAACCTGTAATGCCACCCATTTTTTGAACATTAAATTAACTATCTTGTTACTCTTTCATACAATTATCATATTCAAATCATGAGGGAGAGATCTTATCACGCATGTCTATAAACGGATCTGTAGAAAAACTTACTTGATTGGTAGGACGATTGACGTTAAAGGGAGTGTGATGATCTTTAAACAAGATGGCGTCAGCGGTACCCGCCTCCCTGGTATCCGCGGTGAGCGTGCAGCGATCCACCGGACACTTGTTCCGGATAAACTCCGTCCGGCCGCCGGAAACCCCCCACGTGCCTAGCCCGTTAGCAAGCAAGATCCTCTTCATTGGTATATCTTCGTCCGTCGGCAATGTGTACATTAGTTGCTCGTAGATCCTGTAATATAAAGAGTAGAAGAATATTTTTTTACTCCATAGAACACCAACGTAATTAGGTTACGCACGCATTTAAAAAATCTGTGGAAAAAAAAAGGAAGACTTGAGGTGTCATTTTAGATATATTTCCAGCTGTCTTGCAAACACTGACACTTCGTAACTTGAGATGTTTCTGTTGTTTGTAAACCTTTAGCTCTATGGCTCCCAAAAATCGTGTAGTTAAATTGTTTCACCTATCGTCACCAGGTGCATCTTCTGGGAAGACTTTTGCTTTGGGGTCGTGCCGGTGCGGTCGCCGCTCGCCGCCTCGTAGGAACCACTCGCGCGGGGACGACGCGCCAACATCATTCTCCACTTCCTCTACTGGTTCTGTTAGCTGTAACGTCACACAATATGGAAGCAAAGATGGATGGTAATTATAAGAAACAATATAGGTGTATTTATCTTTTAAATGTGACTAAAGCAGTAATAGCTAAGTAGTTTTCAGTTATAACTGTAAAAATGGATAAATGACTGTGAGCAACTATCGAAAAGTTCTTAAGTCTTTTAACCATAGTAAGGTGCGTTTATCAATGTAGACATTAAATGGCAGCGCTTGCTGAGATGCAGGCGATCCTCGCGTTCAGGTGGACGTAAGGCGTTTGCCACCGGGTGGTGGAATGGTTAAAGGTGTGGGGTTACCTGTAGTCTCGGTTCATCCCTGGTGGGTGGCGGCGAGGGCAGCCGCGACGGCGCGGCCAGCGGCGGCGGGCGCGGCAGCAGCAGCAGCGCCAGCGCAGTCAGCGCCAGCGGCAGCAGCAGCACGCCGCGCCGCAGCGCCCGCGCCCCGCGCGCCCACATCTCCCCGCACCCCGCGCACCTCGCACACCCCGCACACCCCGCCTCACCGCAGCGACCCGCCCATTATAAGCACGCCACTGGAGCGACCGTCACATCTGAAGAACGTTAAGTGCCAAGAAGTTAAAAATGAGTTCCAGGAGGTTAATTAAAACTTTTCTTTTTCCAAATTCCGTAAAAGTGCAGCGACAAATAGATTACAATTTAAACTGTGTAAAGTATAAAATACCTTATTTTTCTAACTTTTACGCAATAATGATCCTCGTCTTTTAAATCTTTACAATGTGAATATATTAATTACAAGAAATATAAAGAAATATTAACCATAAATGAGGTTTTATTTCATTTTCATTTGGCGATCATTAGTCACTACGAACGCGCGCTTTTCATTGAGTTAGATGGCGTCATTAAGTTCTAATTGGATCACAGATAGGGTTTACTTTTTCTACTTAATCTAACTTTCCATCAGGAGCCGCTTTCATCTATTGTGTCAAGCGGAGATAGTCGCACCTAATGAGTAACGATAACTTATAATTGCTTCTACTAATTATGACTTAAATACCTTATTTTGTTATTACAAGGTAATCGTGTCTTTTTATTTAATGAAATTAAGTTAGTTCGAAAGGATTTTTCGTTACTTATTTAATTAAGAGAGAATAATTCATTTTATGGACGCAAGAGAATCGACGCGACGTCGCGAGCGTTCTATAAACAAAATTCACGTGAGCGGAAAGGACAGCTGTACAAATTGTTTCGTTTAGTTCACAATTCAACAATCATACTTCATAACTGCTAATATTACAAATGCGATAGTTTAGATGGATGGATGGATGTTTGTTAGTGTTTGTAGCCTTAACGGATGAACGGATCTGGATTATTTACTTTCTTTTGTTTTTTTTAGTTCCACGTGGACGGAGTCGCGGGCGGAAGCTAGTATTTTATAATATCACTAGTGAACTTATAACCGTTAAAATAATAGCATTAAAATAAAATATACTGCATGATTTTCAGTCAAAATAGACAAAAATCATATAAGTTTTAAAGGAGTACATATTGAATTTCATTGTTTTTGTTCGCTAACAGAAATAACCTCTTTGAAATCGATACGCCTGACTTCAAAGGTTAAAGGATGAAGTTGGCAGAGAATTTTCATCTAAGTTTTCACCTTTTGTTTCGCCCAGCGCTCGAGCTATGTGAGATTTTCAATCTGTGAAATAGAAAGCAGTCAATGTGAACGGGGCCTTGATGAAAAGTGGAAACAAAGCTTTCCAAGAATGAATGGATCTCAGTCAGAAAAGATTTCTACAGATATGATTTTTAGCAAATGTCTTTTCATTAACTGGTGACTAAAACTTCTATTTATTTTGATTTCTTTTGTCTAACTTCAACGTAATAAAATAATAGTTTACAATACGACTTTAGTAATTTTTATACTGAAAAATGACAAGATGAATTTTGAATAAATCGTTTTAATGATTTGCTGAAAAATTATAAATACTAATAGTTAGATCAAAAACTAATCGTGTTCACAATAGAAACTGACCATAGCAGCTGCTTGTACTCTATGCTTTTAAAGTAGGGACTCTTTTTTAAATAGAGTTATGTTCTGAAGAAAACTGTTGTACCTAAAAACAAAACAAAACAAAACAAGTGCACGAGTTTTAAGAAATGCGCGTCTCTAAAGTAAGGTGTGAGCTTTAAAATACGTTGTATAAAACTTTTTAAGAACGTGAAAATGTTATAAGAGTCGTTTTAAATAATGGACTTCTAAAGTAGTCGGAAGTGTTTTGAAATGCATTGTTTTCTTAATGCTTTAAAGTACTTAAGTGTTGTAAATATATTTTGTATGGGAGGTATTTGTTTTTTTTTTGTATACGGTGCAATACTGAAACGTTTATTAATTTCATTTACTTAGTACTTTACTCCCTCTTTATATTCTAAAGAAGCCGTGACAAAGAAGCAGAAGTTAATTTGTGGGCATAAAATAACAATTCTTTTCCTTTCATCCTCTACTCTCTAACCACCCCTTCTTAGGAAATAGTGAAGAGAAATGGCAAAAAAAATTAAATTAGCCTCCAGATAAAAAGTGTTTCAATGCGTTCGCTTTATTTTTATCTTATTTGTGTTTTCAATGAACTTGTATGTTCATTGCGGTCGGCATGGGGGCGATAATCAGTGTACCGTTTCGTTGTGTCGAATACGCGATGTGGGTTTCGACTGTGATAATTGTTATCTCTTACATTCTCTATGACAAAATAGAGACAACAATATGTCACTATGAATTGTCACGGCAGTCGAAACCCAGTTATGACGCACGATATAACTGTACTCAGTTTTTTCACAATTCGTTTAACTCGCAAGCGATAATTGCTTTGATATCTACTTTACTGTAATAATTATATCATTCAGAGTGAATGTACACTGGTTGTTATTTTATCCGTGAATTAGATTTGTTAAAGCTTTTTAAATATTTAAGGAATTATAATTCTAGATGACTATGAGCAGCGTTCATTTCGCTATTTTATGAATATCAGACTGCTTGCTTCATGCGCGTCGCACTAGAGTATCTGATGATGTATAAGCAAAGAAAGCAAAAAAGACCCCAAATTTTGAGCTTAACTATTTAACTACGTCGTAGTCTTTGACTCCAAAAATCAAACAAATAAATGGAACCCAACTGCAAGCACTACCTTTCGGATAATTTTTTTTTATCAAAATCGGTCCACCAGCGGCGGAGTTATGCCGTTACACACATAAAAAAAAATCATTCAGACGAATTGAGTACCTCCTTCTTTTGGGAAGTCGGTCAAAAATAGATATAAAACCACTTCGAATAAAACCATGGTAGCTGCCCCCACCCCTAGACCTAGACTAGAACATCGGCTGGCGACGCCCATGGCTTGCTTTTTTGTACTAATCGGTTACACAATTACAATATAATATACCATCATAGTCATGAAGTACCTGGTGCAAGGTTGTAACGCAATAAAAACTTACTACATAAGGAAAATAAAAAACAAACATATGTGAAGACATCCATCACGATTATTTTAAATCAACATTGACAAAGACTGGATAGAGCCCTGAAGGGTAACATTTTTATTCAAATATTTTATTATCTATGTTTTTTTCTAAGATAATGAAAGGATCGACGACATGTTTTTATACATGTGTGTTGACAGTGCAAAACCAAAGTTATTCTAAGACATTTTTAATGCTACACACATTGTAATATAGCCAAGGACAGTTCAAGGTTATGCGGTGACAAGACACTGTTGACAAAGGTGAAGAAGGTCAAGTCTTCGTGTTCCTGAAGTATGTTAGCACCCGAGGCATGAGAATCATCTGTTACGTTGTTTCTAGGCCATTGTTACTATTGTTAGTCTGTATTCCCTTACCTACTTTTACAACTAAATCTGGTAGATGTTTTTACAGTCAGAAAATGGTCATAGAAAGTACTTAAACATAATATTTAGCGCAGCCATCTGTTCTAGGTATGCCTTGAAATTTGTTATTTTATGTCTGTGTAGAAATATACTGCCATTGGTATCCAGCTTTTTTTTAATTTACTGATCTATACTAACATTATAAAGAGGAAAGATTTGTATTTTTGTATGTATTGAAATAACTCAAAAACTACTGTACCGATTTTAAAAATTCGTTCAGCGTTAGTAAGGTAATTTATCTGTGAGTAACATAGGCTATATTTTTGATTATACGCAGGCGAAGTCGCTAGCAACAGCTTGTTTATAATAAAGTAGAGCGGAGAGGATAATTGAGAATGAACTTTCGTAACAAATAAATGTTCTTTAACAAAATGTAGTACAAGACGAAATGGCGACATAAATATTCAAGTAAACTAAACTCATGATATATCTTTAGAATAATATAGATAACACGGAATACATTAACATTGTTAATCTAACTCGTGCATGAAAAATGCAAATTCCACAGCTTGTTACCGCAAAATCACTACATACTATAATAACTCCATGTTTCGAAGGTTACTTATACTGGATAAGGATCAAACTATGTCTATTCAATATTCTGTGTATTCTTACTCTCAATAATAATAATAATAATAACTCTTAGTTTTCTGGGAGTTCGAGATGGATGCGTTGGAATAGATGATTCTCCCAAAATCTAATTAAGCCCGCATTATAATGTGTGCACAGAGCTTATTTGAAAGAATTTATTGAGCTTTCGTAATAACTTTATATACCTAGATAGTGATGCGAAAGTTGCGTCGGTGAATGTTACGGTTCAAGTATTCTGTTTGTATTAAACAATGCGTTCGTTATTCGTGTACCTGAGCATAGATACCTGGTCGTTATCTATATAGAGTAGGATCGGGCGCATTCGACGCCCGATAAAAAATGTAATCCATCCACACCACGTCCATACGAGTTATAAATAGGGCTGCCACCATATTCGGGTTTGATGTGACTTCAGTTCAGAATTTTTTTTTCATCGTCCGTCAAGAGATGGCACAATCATAAGGGTCGTTGTTTTATTTGCTGCCAGTTCCGATCTACGCCCATTGAAAATTAGCAACCCTAACTATAACGCTATTTTGTACAACTATTGATAATCATATCCGAGGAGTGTCGGTGGTTCAAGGGTTAAGCGCTTGACTAGTTATCTACGGGTCCTGGGTTCGAATCTATGTACCAGTGTGTTTTTTTAAATTTTTGAATATCATATGTTCATTATCATATGTTTTATTGGTATAGAAATACATATGTGACCTGCAAATATCTGCAAATAAATTCAAAAATATGTGTATAGTCAACCAACCCGCGGTAGGCCAATGTGGCTGACTATGGCCTAGCCACCCCTAATTTAGTGTAGGCCCAGAGCCCATCAATGGTGACGTATAGTAGGTTGATGATGATGAATCATATCCGTTTAACGTAAGTTTTATTGATAACAGTCGCAAATGAGTGTCAATTTTTATATATGACGGGTATAACAGCAAATATACGCATCAGTTTAGACGCGTACTTGCTTTAATGTCTATCTCTTGTTTTATAATGACAGGAAATATATGTTTAATTTGATAAAAACGAATATAATATAAAACTATCATTACATCTTTCGGTTTGGTAATACCAAACGCAATATTCCATTTTATGATAATACTAAAATTTAGTGTTATAGAACGAAATAAAAATAAAAATTTCTCCGGTCATACATAATCCTATGTGTAACATGTTGCAATCATCATTTAAATTCTGTCATTATAGCGGTGATAAACGCTTGTCAATTGTCATCATAATTATATACAGCCTCGGACGTGTTACCATTGCGATTAGGAACATATGCATAAAGGTGGTATCACACTGAAGTCAAAGAGACGAAACAGCACTGGGAATAAGTTTCACCCTTCTGAAGATTGAGAAATTATTTTCATAAAAAGAATTCCACTGGCTGTGTCTAAAAGAAATCAGGCAAATTACAAAAGCAAATTAGATCAGAATTAAGAACATTTTTACAAATTTTGGTATTAGTACCATGGTAAAAGTGATCTGAAAACGACTCCATGAAACTAACTAGATACTACTGATAACTAACTAACCTAGAATGAACTTTTATTCAATCTGACAGAAGGTACATGTGTTAAAATAGAAAAAAAAACTATGCCGTTTTTATGTAATACATATAGTTCAAGTGCGAACATACCTTAGCATTTACACTGTAACCGATGGCTTATTCCACGGTTGTTATGGTGAAATGTTTCAAGGATTGGTCACATAAATATGTGCGGAACTAATTTTAATGCTGATAAGTATGGCATACAAAGCGGACTTAACAAAAGGCCACCAGACACATGACAATAACGTAGTAGGTAAATTCATACCAAAAACTCATTTATCATGTTGCATGTTTTAATATTAACGCGCGTAGTATTGAGGGGTAAGCAGAGATGATCTGACACATAATTATTCCTGATCATCATCATCTCCCTTGCCTTATCCTACTCCCGTATGGTCGGCACACCGGGTTTTCGTCCTCCAAATAACTCTATCATCCGTCATCTCAGTCATCACTCCCTTCTTGATCATGTCACCTTTCACGCAATCCATCCATCACTTTCTAGGTCTACATCTACCGGTGTACCCCTCCATATTCATAACTAACGTCCTTCTTGTTACATGCGATTCATCCCTTCTCATAACATGCCCATACAACGCTAACCTTTTACTCCTTATTTTCTCAACCACTGGGGCTACTCTCGAACTTCCTGATGCCGCTTTTAATTGACTATAGGTTTTGTCTTAGTCTAAGTCGTCCTCTATCTGCTGTACTTTACTAAAGGGCCTAGAGCCCACTCTATGCGGTTTAATTGTTATTTGTGTTACCAGTAATAATACCATCACAAATTAGTGATACCATTGTGTTTTTACTAATTTTGTTTTTTATTCGTTAGCGATGCAAAATTGTTTGGTGTCCAACAAATAAAAACTTTCCTTCCTTCCATTAGTAGTGTAGTAGATATTAGATGGTCATTTTCTTACAAATAGCATTAGGTATTATGTTCATACATTGTTATCATTAAATTAATACTTGATTACTAAAGCTTGATTATCGATAACGTTAAAGTACTAAGTAAAACAATCAAATGATTCAATCATTGATAAATCACGTTGAATTCTAGTAATTTTGTAAAATAATAGTTCACACGTGCTCACAATATTTTATGTATCTTGTCATCAATAATGTCTTTGACAATTTAAAACAAAATAATTTTGACAATACATAAAACAAAAAAAGAATTATTCTTTTTTTGTTTTGCTATATTTTCGATTCATTATAAAATATTATTATAAAAAATAGAGTGTATTCGTTTATACGTTACGCTCTTAAAGGTTGATATAGTAAATTTTTAGAAGTTTTTTTATAGTAGGTAGTCATACCTAATCATTGCTTTATTAGTGTTAACTTAATAAAGTAAAACTTATTGCATTGTTTTCCAGAAGGTAATACGTCTCTACAGAAGCAATTATAGTTCTTACTACCGGGATTATTTAGATTGGTTAGATCTTATCTCTGCATACCATTTTAATGGTAAGAAATGGTAAGAAAACGAATTGCATGTTATCGCCTTGTTACGACGGACTTGTTAACTAAACTGCGATCCGGCGCACATAACCCAATCATAAAACAAACCGTAGCGTAACTACGTAGCTACACAGGAATATTTATTCTTATCAGCTTATCAAACCTTCCATGAATTAAATTTTTCCGATTGGAAAGTTTCAATAAATGTTTGAATATAAAATTACGCATAAATTGATATTTCTTCTTTATGTAACTGAATCATCTTATCTGAATTCAATATTTTATAAAATACTAGCAAAAGCTAAAAGCCAGCGACTCCGTCCGCGTGAAATTTAAAAATAATAAAAAAGAAATGAAAAAACATAGCCTATGTTACTCACAGATAAATTACCTTTCTAACGTTGAAAGATTTTTTTAAATCGGCCCAGTAGTTTTTGAACCTAATCATTACCAACAAAGTTTTCCTCTTTATAACTAATATTAGTATAGAAAAACTGTAGTAGCATAATACTAATATTATAAATGCGAAAGTTTAGATGGATGGATGGATTGATGGATGTTTGTTAGAGTTTGTAGCCTAAACGGCTGAACGGATTTCGATGAAATTTGGCATAGATGTAGAGGATAGTCTGGAAGAACACATAGGCTACTTGCATTTGTTTTTTTTAATTCCGCGCGGACGGAGTCGCGGGCGAAAGCTAGTAATAAAATAAAACTTTGTATCGTTCGAGCCTTCTTTGTTACAAAAGAGACATCTATATGTCTGTCAATGGAAAAATAAAGAAATTATCTATGACAGTTCAGTTGGACAGTAGCACTCAATAACTGGATTGGCATAATGTGAACACTATCTGGTGCCAGTGAGTTAATACAATCTCCAAAAAAAGGATCAGCGATACACTCTACACCTTTTGTGATCTAATTAGGTTAAAAAAAAAAGAGTTAATACAATCCATGCCTGGCCTGCACTACTGGCCAAGTGTGGATCCAAAACAATTTCTTACAGTAGCATATAGACGTAAAATATTTAGTATTTTATTGCTCCTAAAAATGTAACACAAATAAGAGGCTCTTTGTTATGTAGTAAATATTACGCTAATAAACTCAGCGGCAGTAATTACTACAAACATTAACAGTAGTTTCAAGGATTTACAACTAAAGTCAATGTAAACTAAACAATCAATAGTTTGTATATTGTTTATAAATTTCATACAAGCATTTTATAAACGCTGCATTAAATTTAAAAAAAATGGCCTTAATCTAATTAGGCTTTAGTAAAAAAGAGAAAACGTGTTGGCATATCAATTAATTGTATAATTTCGAAGTAAAATCAATAGTTTTATGTTGTAGTTGAAATTAGCCTTATTAAAAATGCACACATTTTCGTGAAAACAAAAGCCATATAAACCCTAACTATTCTATACAATGTCTCATAATATTTCAGCAACGTGAAGTAAGCCTAGGACACAGCAGTTTTGTTGTAATTAAAATATAACAATGGGCTCTTAATGAATACTGCAGTTTGTTCAACATTACATTTGTAATGCATGTAATTACAATTTACAGTAATATCAAGACAAAAACTACGGAATAGTTTCGTTTTTGTTTTCTAGTATATTTTAAAAAATTAAAGAAGACAAAAAAGTCAATTGTTTTTTCCAAATATGCGGGTAAATGTTCAAAAACATATATTTCTAATCTTGACTTAAATGACTTTTTAATACTATTAATTTGAGCCAGGGGTCGTTTCTGGTTTGTGCCACGGTATTCGGCAGGGTTTATTGTTTTTTTTAGACTCAATAAATTCTTACTAACAACCAATATATTTATTTTTTTTAAATGCTTCATTATGCTTAATCTACATTGTAGCCAAAGATAACATACACTCGTTTTTTCCGGTTCTACCTGTGTTTATTCTAACAACGGCAATTACGATAATGTTAGTTTAAAATGTAGCGCGGGTATAGAAAAAGATGTACATGTAAGTTACTTAACTGATGAGCATATAGAAAATAGGTTACATAAGTTTCATGCTATTTAATACAGTGTTTAAACTTTAAAAAAATCAGTTTCAGTCACCCGTCCACTTTTAGCAATCGTTTTAAGCTTTACTTTACCCTTACAACGTTATATTAAACTAGCTGTTCGCGTGCGGATTCATCCGCGTGAAATTATAAAAACTTTATTTTATTGTTTACATTTGTCAAGTTATCAATAGCAAATGTCAAAATGACATGACAAACACACATGATGACATGACACATTAGAGATTTTATCCAAAATATTTACCCTCTAAGTTTAATGGCGTGAAAATATATAGCCTAAAGCATCACGTAAGTGTAGGGCTTTTTATTAAAAAAAGGATTATTCAAAAATATGCTGTAATTGCAGACATCTTAGGCAACAAAGAAGTGTGTATTTACGCTTTATTATAATAGTATATAAGTATATAGATATAGATAGTATATAATAGATTCTGCCTACTGTTTAGAGTCACGCTCGCTGTATTTGTCAAAAACCGCATCAAAGTAATTAGCAATGCGGCAATGTTGCAGCCTGTAGCCGGCCGCTTGCTAGTTTGCCACTTTAAGACAGAAAATAAATATTATGTAACTAATGGTAAAACGGAAAGAATAATATACGACATATTTTCTAAATTGTGGGCGTTGTATAGAGAATAGTAATTTTGTTAGCACTAACTATCGATTGTTTAAGTCTATCCATGCGTGTTTTTCTGATAAACAAGCTAAATACAACTATAGATAAAAGGTATATTGAAGAACTGAAGACGCTACTTGAAATATGCGAAGCGATAACCATGTTTTTTCAATTTATTTAAGCGCCAATAGCCTAATGGTTTGGGGTACGGACTACCGATATTGCGGTCGAGGGTTCAAATCTCGCCATTTGACTATTGTCGTGAACCATATCCTAGCACAAGCCCAGAGCTAAGTTGGAATGGTTAAAGGAAATATTAGTTGATTAACAAAATTCTACTAAAATTTTATAAAAAAAAATTATTGTAATCACACTTTTTGTTAATTAAGTCACAAAAAAACCGTCGTTTTTTTCACTCGGGGGAAGAATACAAATCGAATGACACCTCACTAGTTGGTGTTTCACTTCAGGATACCGTTCCATCGGCCTGATGGGAATTTTGTTTCTCATTGCGTGAATTCTATGGACTCGATCGGCTCAATAGGAAGAAAATCCCATTGGATCTATTAAGTTTGCCGATCGGCGCAACAGGAAACACAACACTCATCAAAATCGGTTTTCGTTCTATTGGAAGTATCAATGGAATTGACTTACATCCAGACCCATATATGTACATAGAAACATACTCCTGATTGAGTCAGCAAAATACCAAAAGTGATCACAAATTCATCTTTCATCGGATGTCGTATCAGCGCTCCGGAATGTGTTTACGGTATTTATGTTTGTATTTTTATTTGTTGCGTTCAGATGCAATACATATTGAGTCACGTGTCCTGTGTTGTAAAATTAAGTTTCAAGATCTACAATTTTTAAAACAGTTATTAATTCCAAGTAAGACGCAAAATGTTTAACACACCGGTCAACGATGAAAGAGTTATCATTAGGGAAATGCCAAAATTATATTAAAGTATAAAATTATATTTATTACCTTTCTGCTTAATTCGACATTTAAATTATTTTTTTAATGTAATTGTTCCAATTTTGAAAGTATTAAATCATTTTACGCACTCTATAAAATAAAGTATCAAAGTGGGGCGATCGCGGTCAACTTTACAGCAGTTTGTCGTTCGCCCGACATCGTGGCTCAGGAGATTTTATATCTGGTTATTTTTATAACCTTTATTCTACATTTTCTTCGGAACGTTTATTTTAAGGCGTTAGATTAAGTATACAGTTCAGGAACATTTCTTTCACACCAACAAACTGTCTGCTTAACTAATTAATTTTACACTTTTGTAATATATTCTCAAATTGTGTAATTTATTTGTATGATAGATATCAAATAGCTATGATTATATTCGGATAGAAGCTAAAAAAATAGTAGGTACCTGGAAAAGTGTCGGGGTTTTTTTAACATTTTGAAATTTCGCGCAGTAAGTAGTTTCTGATTTTATTCGCAGCGATCAAGTAATTAAATTTTCCCTTAACGATACAAGTTTAGATTTGGGTATTTTCTGTTAATGCGAATTATTAAAAAATGTCATGAAAATATTATTAAACCCTGAAATTAATCAAATGCATCTAAAACTATCGGATGCAGTATGTTTTTAAACATTCTTATGTTTAATAGTGTCGTAAATGCAGTGTTAATTTGTCTTGCTACTTTCAGTGGAAGTCTAGTGACCCGGTTATGTGAATGTTACGCTTTGTATGTTTTTGCTTTGTGAGTTAGCGAGTGACATTTTATCGAAGGGCCCTTAGTTGGAATGGAGTGAACTGACGTGTAATGTGGCGTACGTTTCACAGGTATGTTCACACAAACTCAATAGTTAAATAGAAAGTTACAACGAATACAGCTTAATACAAGATACAAATACCACTTTGAGTAAAACTTTTACTAAACTATCGCATAACTGTTGTGCGATTGTCGATTGTTTAGTTGTACAACTTAAAAACGAGAAGTGTACTCACTTCCATATAAGCTCATAGGAATCGAAGTGAGACTAAACAGTTGTGCGATAGTGTAGTCAAAGGCGTGCGCGCGCTCTTGCATGATGCATCATTCAGTCGCAAAATTATCTGATTTTTATATACAAAATTTCACCTCACGTTTAAGCTCATGGTCTCTTTATTCGAAAGGTAACAACAGACTATTATGTAGTTGTACATGGTCAGAAATATAAATAAGCAGTAAGTGGTCAAGGTCATTTAATGACGTCATTAAATTTGATTTTATGTTAAATCAGTGCATGTTCGCAGTGTGAATACTCTAGGTTAAGATGTCAACTTATACATAGATGCGTTGTTTACATATAAAAATGTACCGTACACCTACCATAACAGAAAATAAGTGAACTCATACAGATTATCATTTAGCACGGTCTTTGTATATATTTTGTTTCTTCTATTTCAACATTTCCATTCTATACATGTATTCGTTTGTTTGTTATGACCTGGGCGAGTTTTTTACAACGCCCTCTTTTTATCATTTTGGGGGAAGGAATTAACAGGCTTATGTGAGACCGTACTTTGCTGACTTTGGCGCCCTTTTCAATCCAGCGCCCTGGGCGGTCACGCAACCGCGCCCTGGCCCTACCCTAATAATGGCTAATTAACATCTGGAGCTTGTCTTTAGATTGTCACTCAATAATATAAGCGATATTACCGTAGTTAATTAATTTTTTTTCCAAATTAATATGTTAGACATTTCTAAATATATTTCAGTTGAAAAGGTTATAATTAAAACAACGTGATGTAACATAAAACAGAGTATCTTATGGACGCTTAAAGGCCTATTTAGTTGCACGCTTTAGATAGCTTAGAGGACGGACACGAAAAATATTTATACAAAGTCGGAACATGTTACGTAAACAAACTGGCTGTTTGTTTCTGCGATCGATATTTACCAATATGCAGTGGTTCAACGAGGTTGTTACACTAGTTTAGTTACTAGTAACTACGTATATTTCTAGGCCATAGATATGGCTATGGCTAGGCTAATACCTAATACAAAGATGAGGCAAAAAAGGCTTTTTGTTGCGGTAAATCCCAATGTTGTTATTTAAAAGTTAAAATGAAATTTAGAAAATCGACTCTGTTTGACATCTTTGCATATAACACTCCTTCTATCGACAATACTATATGTAAGCATAAGACGAACAAAAAGATATTGCTAACGATTCCTCCTCTTTTTGTAATAGGCTTGATACCGTAAAATACCTTTGCTTGTTTTCTTTACTCTACTCTAAAAATATAAAAAAAAACACTGAGAAACACCGTTGACAGTTAACAATTTGACCATTTAGCACATTTTGTATTATAACTCGGGTGATTAAACTTTGATAACCTAACTAAGTGAATTGTTTAGTACTGAGGCGGAATCTGAAATTACTTTAGTAGTTAACTCAACTTTCCGATAGGATTACTTTTTAATCAAAGTTGTTATTAATTATCGTTTTGGTACTTTGTTGCTATTTATTCATTTTAGAAATATTAACTGATTGCTGTATTGTTTTGAATAACATCTACTTGCAGTTTGTTCATTCGGTTCTTTAGCCATGTAATAAATGGGGTTTGCAGAAAAATTAAAATTTATAACAATGTTATATTATAGTTATTAACATTGCTGCTCTTCAAGTACTGATAAAAATCTGTAACTTCGACCAACTAGCGACAATCTGTAATTCCGGATGTTTATGGGCAGCTGTCCCTTTGCTATTCGGCGAATTCAGCTGGCCACTTATAAAAAGAAACTAGAAAATTAAATTGGTAATCTGTAAATAATATTTATTGTTCCAATTAAAATAATGCTGTATTACATATTCAATAGCTTGAGTCGATATAAAAGACGATTAGAAACACAATAAACAATACTAACTCCAATTTAGAAGAACAATTTGGCAATGCATCGCTATAATAGTTATCAAAAATAACCCAGTTACCAATCGCACATTTAGTTTCGAGTCGTTAATTACTTAAGCAGCTAGTAGTATAAATTTCTCACACTAAGAGATAACCTTTGTGACTAATAAGGCTCTAGCGGCTGAACACTGAAACGAATCTTAAAAACTTCGCTTCAGCGCCGCCTACAATCTGACAGATGTCAACATTTTGAAGTTTAATAACAATAACATATTTCAATGTCGTTTTAGTATTCAGTCGTAGGTAGTGTTTGTTATATGCACAAGTTTTCAAACACGGCCGATTTTATGCATTTGATTAAATTATAGTCTATCATACCTAAGCAATGAGCTTCGAAGGAGGCTTTACACTAGATTATATAACATTTAACGTAACTGAAGCTTTCGCGCGAAATGTTCGGTAGTGATTACATGATCAATCATTGATTTTTTATTTCGGACTTCCTATTGAATTAAAATGTGCCTAACCTTATTCTAAGCCCCAAGATAACTTGAATCTATGCTTGAATTACTTAATGTTGCTTGAAAATAGGATTTCGTTATACTCATAACAATATGTTGTGCAAAAATATTCATCATTCATTTTCGAAGTATTATCGAGATCCTAGTATTACTAGGTAACAAGCACACCATATTATAGCTCAGAAATACTTCTTGAGAATGCGGTAATAGACGAACTTTACTTTGTTCCGATGTTCCGTCTCACCTCGTAACATCAAAAAGAAATAAAAAGTATCACTGATTCACCATTGGAGGAGCCTAATGGAAACGCAGAACAATATAAAAATAAAAATGAATTTCACAACGCGTGTCGGAATTTCATTTTCGACGACAATTGTTTTAACTGTCGATGAATCCGAGCCGTGGATGACGGCTTTGTTGGAAAATTATAAACAGTACGGACTGGACCGGACCGGCAATGTCGTTTGGTGATTGTAAACATGTGGCTAATGCTCGGATATCGTTCAAATGTATTATCACATTGTAAAACGTATAATTACATTGAAAAATGTACAATGATATATAAGTAGATTACGGAAAATAGTAAACAATTTCGTTGTACGATTTTCATCGCAGCACTTTCATTCTAATTTTAATGTCTTAACTATTGGAAAACGTTTATACATATACATTTCCACATAATATAAACAAGAATGGTTTTGAGTAAATTATAAAGTGTTGCTTTACGAGATTGATTTTTATCTATTAAACATTTTTGTTAAAACGTTAACTAAATCAAATAAGATAGTAACAGATAACGTTCACATAAATATACATAATTTTGTAGACTATCGTTTCGTTTGGAAAATATAAAAACTAACTTTGATTCAAAAAAATTATCACAATGAATATTCAGCATGAATTGAATTTAACATAAACCATCACCCAAAGGATAAGAAACATATGGAAACGTAAACACTGATTTTTACTTACGTGAAAACTATTTTTTCAGCACTTGTTTCTTTGTATTGAATCGTTGAATGGCGTAGTAAAAAGTTGTTAATAAAATATCACTTAAAGCGGACGTATGGTGATTTTTAAGTCATAATACGCGAGCGACGTGGGATCGGGTCGGGTGTACGTTTTGACAGACGCGTCGATAGCCGGTGAAGGCGCGCGCTCGCCGGCGATGGCGGGTCGCGGAGTATTGGCGGAGCGGTGCGCGCGCACCGGCCGCCTGCCCGCAGCCCGCTCGCGCATGCGCCTTGCCTGCACTGCATTGACGGTGTAACAGCGTGACGGCCTGACACCATGGTGGCCATGACGCAAGCCCTATGCACTCGCAAGCTGCATCGTGTACAACTAAAATTTTATGTATAGTCTATAGTTATCTATTAGGACTGTTTTTCGTAAATTGTACTTGTGATGCGATCTCTCCCTCTTTTACCAGCGATGTTTTCTTATTGGAGTGATCACTGATATGGCTATTGTCTTTTATTCAATGCTCCGGGCTCTAAGTATGAAATTCAGTTATTGCTCGACTATGTTCATTTGTGAACCATTGGCGAATGGACATCGAACTTTGTTGGTCATATCAAAATTCTTAAAACTGATTTATCTTTCACCTTTGTAAATAAAAATTGACGTTTTATGTTTGCTTCTATGTAAGGCTGAATGATAGGAGGAGGACCGGTAACACATTTTCCTTGAAAAATCTTTTTATCCAACCAGGATATTCTTTTGATGGATATAACCTATTCAATGAACAGTTGCTTGAAATTTTGAAGTGGAAAAGAGTTGTAACCGCTATTCCGCACGTCAAGGGACTGATTACAATAATAATCGCATATTATGTCTACGATGCCCTTTATAAGCAAAAGTACTGATGTTTTTGTTCGTAATTATTATTTCACCGCAGAAATAAACGGTTGTACTTACTGAGATGGTTTGTCTATTAGTGTAATGTTCCCATGAGACATATCGATGGAAAGGTTTTATTTAATAATTAGAAGAGAAAAATATATAGAAATAACTTCCTTATCTATACTATCTATCTTCTATACTTCTATCTATGCTATCTATACTATCTATATCTATACTATTATAATAAAGCGTAAACACACACTTCTTTGTTGCCTAAGATGTCAGCAATTACAGCATATTTTTGAATAATTATTTTTGTAATAAAAAGCCCTACACTTACGTCATGCTTTAGGCTATATATTTCCTCGCCATTAAACTTAGGGGGTAGATATTTTGGATAAAAACCCTAATGTGGGAAAGAGAGTTGTTGCCAACATCAAGAAAGAAAGATTGCGAAGGTTTGTCATGTCATGTCATTTTGACATTTGCTATTGATAATTTGATAAATGTAAACAATAAAATAAAGTTTTTATAATTTCACGCGGATAAATACGCACGCGAACAGCTAGTTCTATGAGAAAAAAACATATTGACAATTGTTTTTTGGTTTCCGAAATATTTATGGCGTTGCATGCAACATTACCGCCATAGGATATTCGTAAATAGGCTAAAACTATTTGCATCAGAACGGCTGGTCTTTTTATACTATAAATTATCATTATTTCAAATTCACATTAATTTTAGAATTTACTACTGACATATGAAGTTTCCACTTTTAATTTTACTTGATAATAATAATGGACAGACATTCTTAATTCAAAATGCGAAAATTAATTCGTCGGAATTTTTTGAAAGATAACCTAGTAGTAGTAGTAGTAGGGACTACAGTTTCTGCCACTCCACGGCTTGCGCGTATTTTGCGTGAAGTAAGATTACTCTATCAATTCCATTAACAAACGGTCATATTATTCCGTACCGATTACTGTGAAAGAACAAGAATATTTACTTCATAGTAGATAATGGTCGAGTTAGGGAAAAGCAGTGCATATTCAAATGCATACTTTATGCAAGCTGGTCACGCCTCCTAAATCATGACGGACGTGAACCGCTTTTGTTTTAAACCTACGGCGTAGGTCTACTTGTGGTAACAAAAACTAGTTACACTAGGTATTTAATTTCCTTTTTACTGTACAACTTTAGATTGGCAAGAAATCTTAATAATCTTACTAATATTACTCGTATAAATGCGAAAGTTTAGATGTATTTTTTTTTTATAATATAAGGTGACAAACGAGCAAGCGGCCACCTGAATCCACCGAAATGGAAAGCGACCGCTGCCCATAAACATCCGCAATTGCAGATGGATGGATAGATGGATGTTTGTTAGAGTTTGTAACCTAAACGGCTGAACGGATCTCGATGAAATTTGGTTTAGATGTAGAGGACAGTTTGGAAGAACACATAGGCTACTCACTTTTGTTTTTTTTAATTCTACGCGGACGGAGTCGCGGGCGGAAGCTAGTTAAAATAATGTTTTTGGTCTCAACCGACTTTAGGCCGATTTTAATGAGTAAGATGTCATTCGATTCGCAATTTTCTAACTCTTATTAAAAATTAATTATCGTTTCTATTACGTCTCGTCGTCATCGCGCGCACGCGTCGTATTACGTTGCGCTCAATTAATATGATTAAAACACCTCTGGAGTTTACTAACGTTACAAAAATAAGTAATAAACATCAATAATATTAGCGAATCAAAAATATTAATAGTAATAATAGCATCCTGAATAGTATCTAAAATGGCCTTTACCGATGGTTATTTTAAAACATTATTATAAGTTAAAAATAGATTACACAAAATTCTAAGATATTGATGGGCTGTTCACCTGTCATGTTGATCTTTTGCTTTTAAGCCGCCAACAGCGTTCGAATGAAATTAAAAAAAACTTGTCGATCAATTTGCATGGTTTGGTTGCTTGGGTTTTTATATCTACTGTCACAATTGTATAAGAACATAGGTTTTCTCTGCTTTTAAGTCTATTTTTGCCAAGTAGTTTTGGGAGAATTCTCAAAAGATTTTGCTTTAAAGAGCGATAAAATTCGTTTAATTCTGTTGATATATTTCGGATTAGATTCTTTTATAAACTATTTACAATGTTATCATTGTCCTTCCTGTTAAGTGCGTGAGAAATGAAATGTTACAATTGATTTGAACTGTCTATTTCAACTATATTTTATAAATAACGCTTACGAATGAAAGTGGTTTGTATAGTATTAGTGATTTGTAATTATTTCAACCGTCATGCGGCATCACCTTTGGTATTATGTTGAAGGTTTGCTCACAAGCCATGCAGTTTTGCAAGACATGACCTTTTTGCGACATACAGTTTGCTTATTTACTGCTTTTAATATAACCAATATTATACGATATCACGTCAGTTAAACAATTTTTACAAAATAACTATAAAAATAAAAGAGTGTAATGACTGCCATGTACAGAATTTGACGTAAAATAACTATTTATTCTAATATAACTAATGTCCGCGACTTCGACCGCGCGTAATTTTAAAAAAACTTAGTAGTCTGTGTGGTCTTCTAAACCATGTTCTACATTTGTGCCTTTCATCGATATATGGCCATTTTAGAGATACCTCCTAACATCCATCCATCTAAACTTCTGTATTTATATTAGTAAGACAAATAATAAGCAAGTATGATAGTATGATTCTTTAATCATACCCTTTGGTAAGAATGTGAAATGATAATATTTTCGCTAGCATACGTAGGGGCAGGTGCAGGTATCTTAATCTTTGATCAATTTGTTGGTTAGCAACTTTGCTTCGTTACGCGGCCACATAATCTTATCTTTAAAAGATTATCTATTAATTATCTTATTATTAATAAGATCAAATATGATTGTAAAGTTTTAGTAAGCCGTTAAATTAAAATTATTTGTGGGTAAATTTTTTATCAATGTTTAGTGACTTTATAATGATTAAAGTCAATAAAGTTTCTATTTTATATTATACTAATTTCCCCGTTCCCTTTCCACACTCATATAATTAGA
This sequence comes from Papilio protenor, assembly GCA_029286645.1. Lineage (NCBI taxonomy): Eukaryota > Metazoa > Arthropoda > Insecta > Lepidoptera > Papilionidae > Papilio > Papilio protenor. The sequence continues at coordinate 3,878,174 of JAGSMZ010000001.1, read as the reverse complement.
GTTTACATTTCACGTTTCCTTCTTCCATGTTTTTATAATCACCAACACATTTCATCATATCTAACTCATGTAATTCTCATAGTAAGCCATTACTATGAAATTTCCAAGCGCCTGCCGAAATATGAGCGGTGTTTTTTTATATATACTAAAAAACTTGAGTTATTGATAACAGACTAATCATAATCCATACATTAACAGTGTATTTAGGCTTAGACAGAAGCATTATATCGCGCTTGTTTATTCTACTATCGACAAAACTAAAAAAAACACTAAAATGCTGTTGTGAGTAGGAGTACCTGAGTACTTTATAATTACAAGCTGTCGAATTCGCGAGCTACATTTAGTTTTTAATAATCTAGTACCATGGTATAGGCATTATACTAACATTATAAATGTGAAAGTATGGAGAGATTTTTCTTTATGATTTTTAAAAACAGCGCTCGACCACGGTTCCAACAATAGTTAAGTGGTAATGTGGTCGAAGGAAGGTACGCGCTGATTTTATAATTTAGTTTGTTACTATGTATCTCCAAAACTGCTTATTTCGAGGCACAAATGTAGAACATAGTCTGGAAGTTCACATAGGCTACCGAAGCCGCGGTCAATAGCTAGTATATCCTAATTCTATAATCTTAGATAGTCTTATTTCTTAATCAAGGCACTTATCCATACTAATCCTTTTACAAGGTTTGTTGTGCAACAGTTGAAATAAAATAAACACAAAATTAACCATTGCTATTTATTTCTTTCCCTGAAATGAGACACACAAAATAATTTAAATCCCACATTAAATATACACTGGCCAACAGTGCTATTGTGACAAAATAACATGTTTCATAGTGGAGCTCCGTCTTAAATCATCCAAAAGAATTATTCTGTACTAAACTTAAAAGTAAGCCACAGTTCCCAAATGCAAATTAAATTCTAAGATACAGTCATATTGGGTAACTTCAAATGAAAATTATTCATAGTTTGTGATTAGATGTATAAACATCTAATATAAATGTAATATTATTATTGACCCTGGAATAAATTGATCATATAATTATGGGTCCCTTTGAGATTGTCACTGCGATAATTTCCTTTTAAAAGTTTCAAAGTTATCCAACTGGACTGTTGATTTTATAAATCACATACATATTTATTCGTTGCTAAACACTTCATATATATTAGCACCTAACAGTTTCATCTTGTCATTCAAGGTCAATTGTTGAGTTAACATATCTGGAATGTTAGATTTACCCTTACTCGTGTTCTTTGTAATCAGCTCATTTATAGCTGGTAGTAATTTTACAAAATGAATTTCAACTTTATTAACATCAACAAAGTCTCTCCCAGCACCTAGTTTCAACGCTCCGTTAGTTATCACATGATCTTCCGCAACTTCTAAATGATTTTTGTTCGTTGGCACAAATTTGGCTGCAAATAAATTGGCAACTTCATCTACAACAGTTGAAAAGCATCTCGTAACAGATGACATTGTTACTGATGACACCTCATCACTTTCTAAAACATCCATTGTCTCTTTCACAAGTGTATCCAACTTGCCATCAGTTATTTCAGTATGTTGCACTAAATAGTGGACCATCTTTTTCACAGGGTCCCCATCAGATGTATCTGTACATAATATAGTCTGTATCGACCAGAACATTTGTTCAACTTCTTGCAATGTTATCTTCTTTTTCAATGAAATTGGTTCCACAACCCTTTTAACGGCCTTCTCTATCTGTTTTACTAAATCTTCTACTCCTTGTCCAACAAAATGATGGCACAAAGACAGGTACTTAGCTTGTAACTCACTACTAATATTAGGTCCTTGCTCATCTACCGAGTCACGGTACAAATAACCACCAACAATGTTCAATTGAACTCTCAATGTGACTTGAAGTATAGATAAAGCATATGCCAAAACACAAATCCTAGTGAATATCATTACTTTCATCTGTTCCCATAACAATAGTTTATTTTCTGGATTATCCTTCAGTTTTTGTACAATTTCTTCGGTATTTAATATACCTAAAATACTTTCAGACACAATCTTTGATAGAGAAAGAATAGTCTGATTGCATGTTCGTTCAGTACTCTCAAAGTGTTGTTTCTTTCGTGTCATTTCAAAGAACTTTTTGGCTTCTTTCTCCTGCCATTCTCTTAGCTTCTTCTGGGCATAGCTCATTAATAAGTACAATGAACCAAAGACCGCACCCGTCACAAAGAACTTCCGTCTGTGACGGTGCAAGAAGTTTCTGACTGTAGAAAACATTATGAGTAATATATAGTTTTATTATTACTGGAATTCAAGAGGTGCTTCAGAACGATACTTGGTAGTGTTCATGAGACGTCTAGTTATGAAAGTAGTGGCATCAATAAACCTTTCAACACAGTTCATGATGCATGTTTCAGTTTTGGAATCAAGACGGTTTGACGGCCGTCCCATACATGTCTCCCAGCAAGTGTCTGTCAAACCATGCACCAGCACCTGAAATGTAAAAAAATTGTTGGTTAATTTTTATTCAGATATGAACCTTTTTAGGGGAAAGGAAAACCAAAATGCAGTGATGTTGGTTACATTTTTGAATTTCTTTTAAAGTACTGTTTAATATAAACAAGTTTTTGTTTAATTATTTTGGTTCTTTTTTAAAAATCTTTTGGGCCAATAATTAACATATATTCTATATTGAATAATTAATTGAATTCATAGTATAAAGGAAAAACATATCATGTCTTATGATTTTCCTGTTACTCTATTTACATGAGTTTCAACATTCTGAGTTTTCTGGTTTGTTTAGATAACTGGTAACAGCATGATAAAAAGTATTGGAAGTGGTTTGTTCTCTTAAATTAATTGTAAATGTTATTTTTTTTTAATATTTTCTGCTTTTAAATGGCATTAAATAAACTTATTGTTTAAAATGTTAATAATGCATTAATTTATTTATATCTCTTTTTGCTTTTATATGATATGAAATACTTGAAGTATTTTATTTAGTTGTAACCTACTTCTATGAAGACCGAGTTTAGGTCACCTTTTATAGTATGAAATTAACACAATAACACAAATGAAACAATAATCATATACCAAATAAAGTTAATTTATAATTTGAGTCGATGTGATAAAATAAAAATGGCGTAAAGGAAAATTTGACACCAAAGAATAGGGGATTTAGAAACTCAAACAAATCTGAAATAATTTAGTTATGTGAAGTATTAACTAACAATGCAACTAGGTTTTTTGTATAAACTTGCTGCATAATTTTTTTAATGTCTATATAATAGGCCATTACAAGATTTTATACCGATGTTTAAGTCTGTTTTTAACATGCAAAGCGAGAAAAGTAGCTGCGAAACGGGCAAAGGTCAAAGAGGTTCAAAGCGAACAAAATCCAAGATGTGTTGTGTTATAACCGTAATCTAATGTTCAAAGCGGTAGGATTATCCAGTTTTATCAAACCTCAAGTGTTTTTACAACTTAAATAATGATATTAACCTGGAAACGTTGTTTCTGCGTTTCAGCTAAAATGAAGTCTTCAAGTTGTGGGTCAACAGTTTCTTTTTCGTTCATAATCAGAAGAACTTCAATATAATAACTTCTTCGTATTATTAACGAAAGATAATTAATAATTTCACTGAATTTTATGAAAAGTTACACCGAACCGTATGACAAAAGCCAACAAGAACAAGAAAAAGACAAAGTTTGACAAGTGGTCAAGCGCCATCTATTTACATTAAAAATTAAACTTCCTTTCCTAATTAAAGCGGATGCACACACTTCATTTATTTATTTGTATTTTGATCATTGATTTGTGTTATAGAAGTCAGTGATTTTGCTTGTTTATAAAATTAGTAAATCTATAGATATTTTGATTAACAAAAAGATTATTTTACCACATACCAATACTGAAATAATAATTAAATAGAGTACAAAATGTAGATAAAGAACCGTTTCCATCTCCTGTCAATTGTCTAACTGTCATTGTCAACTGTCAATATCAAAACGGCATCTCATTCTGGTTTGTTTTTGTTGTAAATATTTCAAATAAATCATTTACAAAATCTAAAAACATGAGTGCTAGTCACTATTGGAAGTTTATTGATGAAGTTGATTTATCAGGATATAGTTTAATAATCCCCAGTGTTGCCGTGGGTAATGTTGGTCAACTTGCATGTGACTTGCTTATTTCGTCTTTGAAGATGAAGAAAATCGCTACAGTGTATAGTCCAGCGCTCATACCAGTTCTAGGATATGATCCATATGATTTAAAATCGAAGAGTTTGTCAAGTTCTTGCGAAGTGTACATCTATAATTCAAGAAAAATTATTGTCCTACAAATAAGGGCACCTTTGGTTTACAAATTCGCACAATCATTTCTTGAAAATATAGTAGAAACATTTACAGAGAAAAACGTTCAAAATGTTTTACTTTTGACTAGTAGTTACGCCCATGAGAAAAAACATATAAGCACTTCACCATTTCGCTACATCTGCACAGAATCAACTTTTTATGACAATGAAGTAAACGAATTAAAATGGACTAAACATGAACAAGATGAAGGAAGACTGAAGATTTTTGGTGGTGGTTTCGCATCAATGCTTTTTGAAATATGCAAAGAAAAATCATTTCCATGTTTTGTACTTTATAAATTCTGTTCAGAAGGTGACAATAGCCCAGATGCATATGATATGATTTATCATTTAAATAAAATATTACCAATATTTAGTCAAGACAAAGATTTCTTCACACAGTTAACACCACCTGTTTCATGGAGACTCTTATTTGGTAGACCGCCACCTAAAGATATTTATTAATAAAATTGTTTTTTAACTTTTTTTATTTTACTCATGTCCTATGCTCACATATAATGAATTTCAGAAAAAAATATCCATTCTTAATGAAATACTGCAGTAATTGTATAACAATATTTGTAGGGTTATGCAAAAATTATGGTTTTAATTTCATAACTATTTTAATATCTCTCTCTCTCCTTTTCCTATGTCCCCAAAGTGGGGCAGAGGGCGTCCACAGTACGCCGCCAGCTCGCTCTGTCCTGGGCTCTGCGTTTGGCCTCGGACCATGACAGCCCGATTGTCGTTCAGTGGCGGCCGACTTGAAGATTTTAATATGCATTCAACATATTCTTATAACTAATTTGTATGTAATATATTGTAGAAGAAATAATGGAAATAGTTAGTTATTAAGACCATCATTGTATTGAAAAGTATATAGTACATCATTGTAGATGCAGTTTTGTCAATCAGATCAATGAGAAACTGAAGTAAGGCAACATTGAGTAGCCCAAGACACAATGCTAGTCATAATCTCATCATACTTATAAGAGAAAGTTTAGATGGATGGATGTTTGTTAGACTTTGTAGCCTAAAAGGCTGAACAGCTCTGGATGAAATTTGGCATAGATGTAGGACATAGTCTGGAAGTACACTTAGGCTACTTGCTTTTTTATTTTTTTATTACTAATCGGACGGAGTCGCGGGCAAAAGCTAGTAGATATATAAATTAAAACAAAAAATAAAGGTAGAAGTAGTTTCACCGAATAAATCCATAATCTCTTACGAATACAAGTGCTATTTTACGTTATTTCGAATATAAAAAAACTTTGGTAATAAGGAATAAGGAAACAGTTTATTCAACTTGCAGTCACAGTACCGTAATACTAAACACTAAAGTTGTTGAGACGATAACGGTAATATATTCTGACGATAGGCGGCCATAACGTCCCTCGGACCCAACATTAACGTTTATTAGGTCTCCGAGTGTACTGTCGACTATTATAATAATGACTATGTACATTTTAATTATAAATGTTTGTATATCTCTATGAACAATATGTCCAGGCTGATTAAATAACTTTATTTATGTTTTTAATTATAAGACAGCGATTAGGAATTTCTCGATAGGATTTGATAGCGACACGGGTGATTGCCGATGGCCCGATCGGCCGATCGATCGTACCAATGCTATTTTTTTCCCATTGAGTCCCATCCACCCTTCGAGACTCGTTCGCTAGTGATTTTGTCTTTGTAATCAATTAAAAAAGTAAACTGACATTTTAAAAGCCCCTTAAGGCGGTACCAGGCACCGAAATCGGTGAACGATGTAATTAAAAGTGAACGCCCCAATCAAACATACGACTTTTTTTAGGGTTTTGAAGTTTAGTACAATATTTAATGGCCAAATCTATATAATAATTGTTAAAGAGAAAGTAATTTTATATGTAGACTAGCTTTCGCCTACGACTCCGTCTGCGTGAAATAATAAAAAACAAAAGTAGTAGCCTATGTGTTCTCCTATCTATGCCGAATTTCACACAGAACAGTTCAGCCGTTTACGCTACAAACTCTATCAAACATCCATCCATCCATCCATCTAAACTGATATGATATGATATGATATGATTAGTATGAAGTATGATTTCCGTAGGTCTTCACTCCCGAAACTCTTTTATACAAACTTATTGTTGTTTCTATTTATACAAATACAAAATAAGAGGGACGATAATATGTTAAAAGTATTATTCCCCAACTAACGTTCTCATCAACGACAGTATTGTTTATCTATGGAATTATGTATTTGGGACTCAGCACAATGCGAGTAAATTGCGCGAGATACGTAATGCCATTATTTTAGCTCGTAACAGTTTATTTTGAAAAGACCTTTACAATTTGTTGATTGCTTTAAGTTTTTTCCGAATAAGATTAACTTAAGCGTTAAGTAAACGTGTATATTGATAATTTTACTTTATATTCAGAGAGTATAAAATGTTTATGGTATAGAATATCTATCCATAATTCAATACTACAGTAGAGGTACAATACAAATACTCTACCGGTACAATAGTACCGGTAGAGGTAGACCTAGAAAGAGATGGATGGATTGCGTGAAAGGTGACATGATCAAAAAGGGGGGTTATGACTGATATGATGATAGAGTATTTGGAGGACGAAAACCCGGTGCGCCGACTACGGGAGTAGGATAAGGCAGGGGAGATGATGAATTCAATACTACAGTGCGTTTAGTGTACATAAAAGTTGTCTCACGAAAGTTGGCAAATCAATTGTATATTTGAAGAGGTATAAATTGTACATGTATTGGTAGTTTGCATAAAAATGCAAGGTGTTTTATAAAAGAAAAGAAAGGTACGTAATCCGACCGTATACGAATTGTAATGTTTCGGTTCTTGTTAGAATAAAATGGAAGCGGTTTAATCAGGCGACGGAACGGCAACCGGGGCTCATTCAACCACCTAATTACTAACAATGACAGGCTATTAGGCAGCACGGCAGATTGGATTGCACGTTTTATACCCTTCTATCCAATATAAAGGTGTTTCGTTTAAATTTAACAGGGAACATTTGTTTCACCCACAATTCTCCGAGATTTAAATATGAGAATTGTTACATATTTTTGCCCGAATGACAGGAGAATAGCTTTTTCCCCACGATTTACATTTATTTATGAATGTATGAACATGTTTTTCATTGTGATTTATAGCCTAGATAGCTTGGCTACCTAGGATTCATTCGATTCGTTTTTACATCATCATCATCATCAACTTGCCCTTATCCCTTATGGAGGGTCGGCACAGTATGTGTTGCTCTTCCATACATCTCTGTCAGCCGTCATATCTGAATCCACTCCTTTCTTAAGCATATCCTCTTTCACACAATCCATCCATACTTTCTTCGGTCTTCCTCTTCGTTTGTAGCCATCCACATTCATTCTTAACACTTTCTGGTTTATGTCCCCATCGTCTCGTCGCATAACATGTCCATACCACGCTAACCTTTTGCTTCTCAATTTCTCCACCACTGGCGCTACTTTCAAACTTCCTCTAATATACACATTCTTAACTTTATCCATTCTTGTCACACCACACATCCATCTTAACATACGCATCTCAGCCACATGCAATCTCCTTTCATCCGCAACTTTGGTGGCCCAACATTCAGATCCATACATTACGACAGGTCTAATGATGGACTTGTAGATCTGTCCTTAAGCTTAAGAGGCATTCTTGGATCACAAGTCACACCAGTAACCTGTCGCCATTTCATCCAACCTGCATTTATTCGGCTTTTCACGTCCCGGTCAACGCCACCGTCGGACTGGACTAGAGAACCGAGGTACTTAAAATCGGAGCAGGTTGGTAGAGGCACGCCATTTAAGGCGATTGGAGAGAAGCTGGTCGGACCGCCAAAATCGCAAAATAAATGTTCTGTTTTGGTCCTGCTGATTTTAAGACCAGCTCCCTCCAATTTAACTCGCCATTCTTCCAACCTGCTCTGTACCTCGCATTCATCCTCCCCGACAAGCACGATGTCATCGGCATAAAGCATACACCAGGGTGCCTCCTCCTGTATGTTTAATGTCAAAGCATCCATACAGGAGGAACAGATACGGGCTTAAAGCCGACCCTGGTGTAAGCCCACCGAGACACCGAACCTGTCACTACGCCGCAGCGGACCGGACGTAGGTACTGGCTCGCCAGTACATAGCCTGAAATAAGCTGCAGGTATTTCCCAGGCACTCCTTTCACTTTCAAAGCCCACCACAAAACATTCCTCGGAACCCTATCATACGCCTTTTCGAGGTCTACGAACCCATGTGCCGGGTTCTTTGCCACGCGCCTAAATTTCTCGCATAATTGGCGAATGGCAAAAATGGCGTCCGTAGTCCCCCGACCCGGCGTTAAATCCGAATTGGTTTCCGAGATACCTCACATTCTTCTCTGATTCTTGCATCTATCACTCTTTCCCAGCTTTCATACTGTGTGACATGAGCTTTATTCCTCTATAGTTGTTACAGTCCTGCACATCCCCCTTGTTTTTATAAACTGGCACTAGTTCGCTACCGCACCACTCGTCTGGGGTTATCTCTTCCTGTGACGAGTGGTGCGGTAGCGAACTAGTGCCAGTTTATACATATCATACTTAATACTATAAATGCGAAAGTTTAGATGGATGGATGTTTGTTAGAGTTTGAAGCCTAAACGGCTCAATGGTTTTCGATGAAATTCGGTATAGATGTAGAGGATAGTCTGAAAGAATACATAAGATACTCACTTATGTTTTTTTAAATTCCACGCTGACTAAGTCGCGAGCGAAAGTTAGTATTTAATATGTGAGTGTTACCCAGCAATCGGCTAATAATAGCTTTATAAAAAAATGGCTAACATTTTTATATTTATCTATAGTATCATAGTTTACTCTGAATATGATACATTACAGCAATGTTACAAGAGATTTCTCCATAATAGTCCTTAATGGTGACTAATGCGATACGTTATGCGCGAGGAAAGCTCGTATGATTTACTTCCTTTCTCTTGGAATTACACATCCATTACAAATAATGCAAACTTCCTGTTATTCTGCACCCGGAGACGCATTACATCACAATTGTTCATACGTTTTCGTTATTCACAACATAAATGAAAGAAAATATAAAGAGAATTACTGAGCCAATTTAAATAATCATACTTCATACTAATATTATAAATGAAAGAAAATATAAAGAGAATTACTGAGCCAATTTAAATAATCATACTTCATACTAATATTATAAATGAAAGAAAATATAAAGAGAATTACTGAGCCAATTTAAATAATCATACTTCATACTAATATTATAAATGAAAGAAAATATAAAGAGAATTACTGAGCCAATTTAAATAATCATACTTCATACTAATATTATAAAGAGAATTACTGAGCCAATTTAAATAATCATACTTCATACTAATATTATAAATGAAAGAAAATATAAAGAGAATTACTGAGCCAATTTAAATAATCATACTTCATACTAATATTATAAATGAAAGAAAATATAAAGAGAATTACTGAGCCAATTTAAATAATCATACTTCATACTAATATTATAAATGAAAGAAAATATAAAGAGAATTACTGAGCCAATTTAAATAATCATACTTCATACTAATATTATAAATGAAAGAAAATATAAAGAGAATTACTGAGCCAATTTAAATAATCATACTTCATACTAATATTATAAATGAAAGAAAATATAAAGAGAATTACTGAGCCAATTTAAATAATCATACTTCATACTAATATTATAAATGAAAGAAAATATAAAGAGAATTACTGAGCCAATTTAAATAATCATACTTCATACTAATATTATAAATGAAAGAAAATATAAAGAGAATTACTGAGCCAATTTAAATAATCATACTTCATACTAATATTATAAATGAAAGAAAATATAAAGAGAATTACTGAGCCAATTTAAATAATCATACTTCATACTAATATTATAAAGAGGAAAGATTTGTATTTTTGTATAATTGAAATAACTCAAAAACTACTGCTCCAATTTTAAACAATCTTTCACCGTTAGAAAGGTAATTTATCTCTGAGTAACATAAGTAGGTTATATATTTTAATTTCACGCGGGCGAAGTCGCGAGCAACAGCTATACTCAATATACATAGTTGCAATATATCAATCAAATTCAATCTTGTCTGACACAAAATCAATGCTTTTAAGTCAGTCAATCCTTGTTATCGAAGATTGACGTATTTGAAATTGTATTAGGTTTCAAACCTCCCCCTCCCCTCTCCAACCCCCACCGCGTCGCAATCCACTCAGTAACTGATTTGAAACGCGATAATCAGTTTTCGCGACTAGAAAATTACATTTTGGACGTCAACTTTAGTAATAGGCGGTGTTAAATTTCATTTCAAATGAATTCCAACTGGATTTTAAACTCGATTACTTTTAAAGTGATTCAATACAACAATTAATTTACCATGTAGGCTTTTTCTTTCCTTTTTCGTTTGTTTTATATGTGAATTTGTGTTCTTGTGAAAACACCTTAACGTGTTGTGTGGCATAACCTTTATCAAACAGAATGAGATGTTATTTATGAGTAATTATCGATGGCCCAATGAGCTGGAAAACTTGTCTGCCATGTGGAAACCCACGTCACCTTGTATGACGCGTTATTAAATCTTTTGCTATTAAATTGTTTTCTTATTTATTACTTAGATCGTTTTCATAATGTTTGTCAATCTTATTTATAAAGCATTTTCAACTTGGAATAGCTTGTTTACCGTTTGCTCAACTTCATTACACAGGAAATGTACTCAGGATGTTTGTTTTATAGATAAATAAATAGTTACGGCACGTGTTTGGCACTCGAAAACAGATTTCTTTGTTAACCGAATTTCGAGTTAATATTTTCTTTTGGCAATAATTTCTTCTTGAATGCAAGGAAAATAGAAATAGGCATTTATAGATTTCTTACTTGTGCTTGCGTAACTACATATAATTTGTTAAAACTTTGATAGGTTATTTCTAGGACACTAGAAAATGTTTGTAGTTCGAAAAATCTAAATAAAAGTTATTAAACGATATATGATAGATTTTCTTCATAAATAATTATTTTATGGCTATTACTCACGTCTATTTTTTTCGGTGGCGGCACCAAAAAAGAATAGACGAGAGTAATTATATATAAAAAAGTATGTAAAATGTGTATTTATAAAAATGTCTCACGAAAGTTTAAATAATTTGATTTTCTTTATATTAAAACATCATAAAGTTGGTATATTCTCGTTCTTCAAGTGTATAAAAATTCATGAGAAAGCCTAAGCGCTTAGTATAAACTTTATCTAAATGGTTCTTTCACGCTAGTGTTGAGCATTCTATAATACGTGTTATCGTTTCGGACGATTTATAGCATCACTCTACACCCGGACCCCCATTTGTCGCTCTCTGAAATGTTATCTGGAACTTGACAGCTCATATAAATGTATTTTAGGCAGAATATCATTTTCAAATATTGAAATATTAGTTTTTAACTATTATATTATATGTAACTGTCGTCCTCAGAATCATGACTATAGTGTGTCTCAGGCTAGCGAAACTTCGAACAAAAAATATTTTGTATGTAAATACTTAACGGACTTTTTGATGGCAAACTTAACAAAATTTTTTTTTTTTTTTTTTTTTTTTTTTTTTTTTTTTTTTTTTTTTTTTTTTTTTTTTTTTTTTTTTTTTTTTTTTTTTTTTTTTTTTTTTTTTTTTTTTTTTTTTTTTTTTTTTTTTTTTTTTTTTTTTTTTTTTTTTTTTTTTTTTTTTTTTTTTTTTTTTTTTTTTTTTTTTTTTTTTTTTTTTTTTTTTTTTTTTTTTTTTTTTTTTTTTTTTTTTTTTTTTTTTTTTTTTTTTTTTTTTTTTTTTTTTTTTTTTTTTTTTTTTTTTTTTTTTTTTTTTTTTTTTTTTTTTTTTTTTTTTTTTTTTTTTTTTTTTTTTTTTTTTTTTTTTTTTTTTTTTTTTTTTTTTTTTTTTTTTTTTTTTTTTTTTTTTTTTTTTTTTTTTTTTTTTTTTTTTTTTTTTTTTTTTTTTTTTTTTTTTTTTTTTTTTTTTTTTTTTTTTTTTTTTTTTTTTTTTTTTTTTTTTTTTTTTTTTTTTTTTTTTTTTTTTTTTTTTTTTTTTTTTTTTTTTTTTTTTTTTTTTTTTTTTTTTTTTTTTTTTTTTTTTTTTTTTTTTTTTTTTTTTTTTTTTTTTTTTTTTTTTTTTTTTTTTTTTTTTTTTTTTTTTTTTTTTTTTTTTTTTTTTTTTTTTTTTTTTTTTTTTTTTTTTTTTTTTTTTTTTTTTTTTTTTTTTTTTTTTTTTTTTTTTTTTTTTTTTTTTTTTTTTTTTTTTTTTTTTTTTTTTTTTTTTTTTTTTTTTTTTTTTTTTTTTTTTTTTTTTTTTTTTTTTTTTTTTTTTTTTTTTTTTTTTTTTTTTTTTTTTTTTTTTTTTTTTTTTTTTTTTTTTTTTTTTTTTTTTTTTTTTTTTTTTTTTTTTTTTTTTTTTTTTTTTTTTTTTTTTTTTTTTTTTTTTTTTTTTTTTTTTTTTTTTTTTTTTTTTTTTTTTTTTTTTTTTTTTTTTTTTTTTTTTTTTTTTTTTTTTTTTTTTTTTTTTTTTTTTTTTTTTTTTTTTTTTTTTTTTTTTTTTTTTTTTTTTTTTTTTTTTTTTTTTTTTTTTTTTTTTTTTTTTTTTTTTTTTTTTTTTTTTTTTTTTTTTTTTTTTTTTTTTTTTTTTTTTTTTTTTTTTTTTTTTTTTTTTTTTTTTTTTTTTTTTTTTTTTTTTTTTTTTTTTTTTTTTTTTTTTTTTTTTTTTTTTTTTTTTTTTTTTTTTTTTTTTAAATTTTATATACAATGTCGATCATGAAACGATTTATAAATGTGAAATTTGTAGTGTACGATCCTTTAATAAAATAGGACAAAAAAGAGATTTTACGGCGCAATTCCCATTGGATGAGAACCGGTAATCATTTATTAATAATTTAATTATTAAAAAACGTAAATGTAAAGCTATCATGGTAGTTTTAATTAGTTGTATAAAGTTAAATTTGAAAAATTTATTTTGTGCTAGTGATGTATCTAGTTTACAGTTGTCATTGTAATTTTATTATCGATATTTTTTGTTTCTCAATGTAATGGGGAGTTTCCACTGTCGATATGCTTGTATAAAACACGAGCCGTTGCTCGCGACTTCGCCCGCGTGAAATTACAATATAACCTATTACGTTCGCCCTTTTTTTCAACCTATTACCAAAAGTATTAACTTAGTAGTAATCTACGTAATAACAGATATCTACCGATGCAAGATTCCAAATTTCTAAGTCCGGTAACTTGTAAGCTAATTTTTCGGTTACCCTTATTGTTTGTGTTCGCGATATCTTCTAAATTATTAGTCCAATTTTAATACTGTAAATGACAATTTTATTCTACATTAAATTCTCCTGATAACAAACGCATTTATTTGGATAAGGATTAATATTGAAACCAGTAAAAGAACGCTGCAAATGGCGTTGGATTTTTAATTCATTTTGTAAACACAAAAGTGGTTATTGTAAGAAACCGTTAAAGATAGATATATGCTATCGCGCACTTTTCTGTAGAACTTTTTAAGATCTACAATTCTTTCATACATCATTTTATATACCTCTAACGGTTTAGGCAGCGTAAGCCGAGAAAAGTTAAAGTTTAGTGAGTTTTTAACGCCGGCGTCCAGAAACACGCTGTTTATTAATAGTTCCTGAACATTAGTAATAATAAAATATAGCCTATGTTACTCACAGATAAATTACCTTTCTGATGGTGAAAGAATTTTTAAAATCGGCGCAGTAGTTTTTGAGTTATTTCAATACATACAAAAATACAAAAATACAAAGTTTTCCTCTTATAATATTAGTATAGATATAGATTAATATCCCTCACATTTTCAAAAACGAATTACACTCTCTTTAAAAAAAAATGAGACATGTATGTATATACCGTTAATTGAATCCTTCACATTTTACAGAAACGCACGTGTAAACATAATTCTAAGGTACTTTTAGCAGTCCCACAAACTTGAAATTTTGAATATAAAAACAGGTCAACGTATAATTAAAAGGAAAAAAATGTAAAATACCGGAATCTGGGTGGATGGATAGAAATTGTTACCTGAAAATTTTTGAAGGAAGGAAAAGGTTTTATCGTAAATTCTAATGTATCTATTAGGAATGAAGCCAGGTATACAAAATTATTATTTGACAGTTACCTAGACAATTATCATTTCACAAAAATTTCTTTTTGTTTTCATTATACTTAAAATATTACTTGGCGATGCCTTGTAAATAAAACAAATAAATGTAATTTTGGTGATTATTTTATTTATTTGCTTCCCTTTGGGTAATTTAGGTTCAATGTCAGTAAATGAAAAATTACATTACGAATAATTTTACATTGAGCCTAAATGCAAAGTTATTTGAAATATGAGATTGTATTAAGAAGGGCCACCCAATCACCCCACATTTAATCGATATCGATATCGAGGTATCGATTATAAGAGCCCTTCACTAATGATTTTTGTTAGGTTGGTGCACATGTTTTTTCATTGTGTCGGAAAAATTGAAATTAAATATTTTTATCCTGGTAACTTTTTGCCACGAGAAGTGAGTTTGGCAGGTGTCAGACCGAATTCATTCTTTGTTCTAAGTCCCGACTCTTACTTATATGCTCTTTGGTGTGTCTAAATAAATTAGATTAGTTTGACAATTCACTTCAAATTTAGTAGGGATGGTTGTGTAAAATCAAGCATGAATCTTTTCGATTTTCGATTTTTATTCTTATGGAAGTTGGTATCGATAGATTCATAGTTATATATTACGTAATCGAGTTGGATTTCGCTATTATTATTGTCATCGCTAAATTCTCTACACCATAATTAATACTAGAATTGTCCTCTAAATTAGTTAATAAGAAAATAATAATTTTATTTAAGTTCGATAAATTTTATTTAAACAGAATGTCGATAGTTCATAATTGTTTCGTCACTACGATACCTGTCTATTAAGTACGGCATTTTCCTTCATACAAATTGAATTCGATACTTCATATACATCATTTATCAAACTAATCTATCTTATTTAGACACACTATAGATCAGAAAATGAATAAAAAGGGTAAAGTTTTGTCAATTCTCGTCTTTGATATCTTGTTACATAAAAATCTCTTTACGTAAGTTCAAAATTCTGTAACTCTTAAAAATATTGTTGTCTTTATTTATCCCAGAAAGAATGAATAGGATGACAGTACGTCAAAATTAAAAGACAAACATGCTGCTCTACAAATACAAAGGTAACAAGGAAGCAAGTTACGTCATTAAATAGTTTTTACAAATACGTATACAGAAAATTGGCAAGCCGTTTGCATTCCTTTGCCAACTGCTTGTATGCCTTTGTAAGATAATCTTTGCTGCATTCAAATATACATATATCCAGATATAATTTTACTAGATTAAACTCTTAAAGTAATGTTGACTTACAGGCTTTACAAGTTTAAAGGGAAAATAAAATAAAACGACTTCTGTGGTGTGTTATGTAGTTCATCTCGAAGTATAGGACGATCACAATAGCTAAGAGATATTCGCATGTTGCTGTAATCATACTTCATACTAATATTATAAATGCGAAAGTTTGGATGGATGGATGGATGGATGGATGTTTGTTAGAGTTTGTAGCCTAAACGGATGAACGGATGTCGATGAAATTTGATATAGATGTACAGGATAGTCTGGAAGAACACATAGGCTATTCACTTTTGTTTTTTTTTTAATTCAACGCAGACGAAGTCGCGGGCGACAGCTAGTTTATTATATCTTAAGAACTACATCAAATAAATGGTCAAATCTTAGAATGGTAGTATGTAGTTGATAATGTTAAGAGCGGCTGTACACCTTTTACTAACTATCGCACAACCGTTGTGCGATTGTCGATAGTTGTGTAGCCAATTCAACTGTTTGGTTGCTCAACTAAACCTAAACGATTTTCTTATATTATAAGCTCATAAGAATCAAAGCAAGTTGTGCGTTAGTTTAATCAAATGACTACAAAAACAACTTTTATTCAATTTTACTTCTTACTAATATTATAAATGCGAAAGTTTAGATGGATGGATGGATGGATGGATGTTAGAGTTTTTAGCCTAAACGGCTGAACGGATCTCGATGAAATTTGGCATAGATGAAGAGGATAGTCTGGAAGAACACATAGGCTACTCACTCACTTTTGTTTTTTTTTATAATTCCATGCGGACGGAGTCGCGGGCGAAAGCTAGTAAGAAATAAATATTGCGGATTCTTAATATCATGTGTTGAATGAATTCAATCAGTGAATTCATAATAAAATTGAAAATAAGATATAAATATCAATTTTTGTAATTCATATCAAAATTAAATTCAAAAATGTACAGTTATAAAATATTTGCCGATATGTGACCGAGTTGGAACGCTGCCATACAGGTCGACCGCTACTCGCTATCCCATAAATACCTACAAATCATTTTTTAATTTAACGTAAGTTATATATTTCTATCATTACTTTCACATTTGGTTTCCTTTATTTTTAGTTGTTATTAACGATTATAAAATGTAGAAATGTTGTTAATGTTGTAAAATTAAGCTCCCACAATAAGTTCATAATCTACTTCAATAGTCGATATCGATTCGATTATTTGATCGAAACCCTATTACACATATTGCCATCCTTTTCATTAGCATAAAAAAGACAGATACTTTTGTCTTATTCTTACAAACATATTTTTATGTTATAACAGAATAAATTGATACAAAATGGAGTGTCTGTTATGTCAATACTAAACACGATTGATGTATCAGAATTTATTATCCCCTACATTTACTCCGCTGGTAAGCTCGCAGAAATGTATATCAATTCGTCTTGTTTATTGATACGTTATTTGAACTAATACAACGTATTTTTGAGATATATTAATGATCGAGTTTATTACGGACATTTATAATTGTTATTATTTTTATATATATATTTTATATAAAATAAGGGGCAAACGAGCAGCGGGAACGACGCCTATGGACATCCGCAATACTGGAACTGCAGATGCGTTGCCGGCCTTTAAAGTGGTATGCTCGCTTCTTGAAGGACCCTAAGTTTTATATTCTTGTAATACACCAAGCTTTCACATTCGTGAGCGGTGGTGTGTTAAGAGTGATGCACAAACTTGTATAAAGCTAACATTTATTAGGTTTAACTTTAGAAATCTCAGTGAGAAGTTTTGAAAAATTTAATATTACAAGCTTGTTTATGCTCATTTACGAGTAGAGGCGTGTAGAAACAAAATTAACAACATAACATTTCAATGATTGATAGAATCTGTTGATAATCTGTACAACCATAATATTTTAATAGGGTAAGTAGGTAACGTGTTATATTTTATACTACGAGTTAGGAGCACATTATGCGCGTTATGTATGTACATATGTTGATACTTGTAGATTATTAAACACGGCCTGGCTTCACCTAAGCTTAGAAAGGATTTCGCATAATATATTGAAAAGCCGTTTCAACATGTGTATACCATTATTACTTATGGTATTAAGATGTAATTTATTAGGTTAGCAACCACAATAATCTTTTTATTTTCCGTCTTCGTTGAAATTGAAGCATAGCTATTAATTTAAAAAAACACAAAGAATTGGTTACTATCCGTAATTATTATTAGTAAACATTCTGAAATTGTGAAGAACAGTCCATTTTACATCTATGTAGCAAGTAATCTACCTCATGCAGTGTCCCTACAAACAACGCCTATAACCTTTTGATCTCTTCGATATTACGTCTACTCTTTGCTTTATGCAGTCACCAGTCAATTTAATATCGTAAAACTTTTAAAAGAACGCACTATAGGGATATAATAGTTTCACTATTTCATAAAAGGGCTGACTTGCAATTTCGCTTATTTCCTTGACGAGTAGCCGATAAATGTTTTATGATCGGCAATAACTTGGGGTATCCATTTTAATCTCATCAATCAGTTGCCAGCAATTTCGAATTTATATCCGCATTAAATGTTACATAGACATATTATATGAAGCAAGAGTATTTTTAGTATCTCTTCATAACTGCGAAGATATTCAAAGATTTGTGTGAAGTCAACCAACACGCAATGCGCCAGCGTGATTGACGATGGCATAGTCACATAAAGGTAGGCTCCGAGCCCCTCAGTACGTAGCTTTTTAATGGAGAAAGAATTTTTGTAAATTGTCTAGCAGTTTTCGAGATTATTCATGATAGAAAAATACTAATCTTTCCTTAGAATATCGGTATAGAAAATATAGATTAAACTGTGAAAAAATTATATGAACTTAAAATTCATCATTATATATCAAGCGCCAATAGCCTATTGGTTTGGGGTACGGACTACCGATCTTGCGGTCGAGGGTTCGAATCTCGCCATTCGACTATTGTCGTGAACCATATCCTAGCACAAGCCTAGAGCTTAGTTGGAATGGTTAAAGGAAATATTAGTAAATTAACAAAAATCTACTAATATTTTTAAATAAAAAAAAAGGTAGATAGAAGTACAAATACAAGTGAGCAAGTACGTAGAAATTAAATGAATAAGTAATGACAATGGACAGACATTGTATTAATTAAAGCCGGGATGAGTTTCCATTCCGCTGGGATGAGTTTACCGTACTGTATCTAATAACAGACAGTTTTACAATTATAATTTACGTTCTATGAGAAATTTATTCTATTCCTTTCACATCATACTTCATACTAATATTATAAATGCGAAAGTTTAGATGGATGGATAGCATAAAGGCTACAAACTGTAACAAACAGCCGTTTACGGCTGACCGGATTTCGATGAAATTTAGCATAGATGTAGAGGATAGTCTGGAAGAACACATAGGCTACTCACTTTTGTTTTTTTTTTAATTCTACGCGGATGGAGTCCCGGACGAAAGCTAGTATAGACATAAAGTATTAAAAAAGTACTATGAGTTTGTTGTTTTTTTACTTAATTATCCTTTTTTGGAAGACATTTAGATGTGTTAAAAAATGTAATTGATATTAAATCCTAGCCTGGAAGCGCTTCAATTTGCTTCTCTATTTACATCACTTTCTAATGTACGCGAAGAAATTAGTTACATATTTACCGCAATATGAAGAGGGTTTTATATTTCTGATTATAACTACAAATACATTCAAATAACAGAAAGTACATTTGTATTTTTCAATTTATTGCAATCCACGCTAAGCCGTTTCGGACGTTAATCTTTTTATCAATACATTTTATACAAAACTCCTAAATCTGTTAGAATATATGACCGTGTTATCTTGTACTGTGATTAATACGCAAGGATTCAATACATTTGGGAGCTTTAGAGAAGTTCAGTGATTTATAATGCAATGGGTAGCATTGTTTATTATTTAACAGAACAATTTATATGATTTTTATACCTCGTTTAACTGATAAAATTGGTCTATATTACAATGGTTTACATATTTACTTTAGTGAGGTTGTAATTGATTTGCGAATTAAATAAAAAATCTGGTTACTGTTAGGAAGGTACCGCGCTGTAGAATGGGCGCAACACTAGATAATTGGGATCGTTTATGCCAATAATCTAGTGTTGCGCTAACGCATCTCTAACTGACAGCTGTCGATGTCATTAGAAGGATTGAGGATTGCGCGCGATCCTGGCGGGATCTCTAGTTCAGTGTTTAAATTAATATCGCAATTATATGAATTATCTAAAATTACTAAATCTTACAAATATCATAAATGCGAAAGTTTAGATGGTTGGATGGATGGATAGCCTAAAGGCTACAAACTGTAACAAACAGCCGTTTACGGCTGACCGGATTTCGATGAAATTTGGCATAGAAATAGAGCATAGTCTAGAAGAACACGTAGGCTACTTACTTTTGTTTTTAATTCTACGCGGACGGAGTTGCGGGCGAAAACTAGTAGCTTATATTTTGGATTTGTTACTCTTTATATATTAGAAAATTATAGTAACAATTTATTTACACGTCTATTTTTAATTAATATAATGCTTAAGCGTTTCAATATTTTACGTTTCGCTTACTACATTATTTATTACATTACATTCATTAAACTACTGGTGCTTTAAATTGAACTCTTTGTATCTCTGCAACTTTGTGATTTGCATGCACATTTTATCTGCCGACACTTCGTTGAGCTCCATGTGTGGGTATAAAATATTTACGAGCGTTTGCACTTCTTTTCAGCTTTTATGCAAATGTCGCCGCCAACGTAAACTGTATAAAAGCCACATTATTCATTGAAATAATTATACTGAAATCCTAGGACACAAAGTGTATTTTATATAGAATATAACGGTTAAAAGTCACAAAGAAACGAGTAACGGGGTACCTAAATTGTTCGCCTTTTTAATTGATTAGAAAGTTACACATTTTACACATAGATGGCGCTGGCATGATTGCCAACAAATAAATTAATAATTATAATTCTGTTTTTCCAAGTTTTAACACTGTCATTCTATAGAGATGTTCTTTTAAGAGTTATGAACTATGTCGAATTATTAAAAGCCAAAGTAAGATATTAATAGAATAATGCACTTCTGAATAAGAAAATGTCATTTGAAGATCATTTTAATAAAAAACAACGTGGAGCGAGTATTAATAAAATTTATTATTTCGATCCTTTGCAGATAGTAATGGCGTCGTCATTAGTAGAAACATTTTTATTGCACATGCTGACATAGATACCGTTAATGTGAATGGAGAAGGAAAAAAAGGGTATCATTTGAAAGCTTTGATATACAGTGGCAAGTATTCATTAAGAAAAAGCTTCCACAAAGTCTTTGCTATGTATGTTAATGGGTTATCTTTTTAAAGTAGAAATTGTGGCCACTTTTTCTGTTTATTAGCTGCAACAGTTAATGGCTGCGGACAATTTTTTTTTGTTTTATGTTACAAAATTATAGAAATTAATATTAAAAAGTATAAAATATCATCTTTATTTTAAAATACCTCCACTGAGACCAAAACACAATATAACATGCTATTAATTCTAAATGTCGGTTTTCACTAACGATACATTCATGAAAAAATATATTTTATTCCTCCCATTCTTAAACAAGAAGTAACAATATGTTTTTATATATATTTCGGAAGTGGAAGACCACTGTAAATTCTTACAATATTTTAAAACATCTACGTATGTAGACTTAGAGAGCGCGCACACCTTTGACTAAACTATCGCCCAACTATTTAGTTGCGCTTTGATTCCTATGAGCTAGTGTGGAGGTGCACACACTACTCGATTTTTATTTGTGCAACTAAAAAGTTGAATGGCCAAACCTTTGACATTCGCATAATAGTTGTGCGATAGTTTAGTCAAAGGTGTGCGCCCGCTCTTAAAATTAATCGCACACTATATTTGACTTAAACCGGAGTAAAATGTACTTTCAATTGTTTTTCTTACAGCAATAAAACCTACTTTTAACAAGTGCCCAGGTTACACTTTCTCTCCTATCGTAATGTAAGAGAATTCACTCGGTTGGAATCTTTGCACACATTTTTTTCAAGTTTATTGCAGCGTGAAATCCGGACGATAAGGGGCAATTTATATCCACTGCTCCACTCAAACATATATTTGAAGATATACGCATATATGTATGTACCGTCGTCCTTCTTTCCATTACACTCGCTATTTTATGAGTAATAGAATCGAAATGTTCTTTTTATATAGGAGTATATTTTTGTTATATGTTGTATTATCTATACTATTATAATAAAACGTAAACACACACTTCTTTGTTGTCTAAGATGTCAGCAATTACAGCATATTTTTGAATAATTCCTTTTTTAATAAAAAGCCCTACACTTACGTCATGCTTTAGGCTATATATTTTCACGCCATTAAACTTAGGGGGTAAATATTTTGGATAAAAACCCTAATGTGGGAAAGAGACCATAAGTTGCTGCCAACATCAAGAAAGAAAGATTGCTAAGGTTTGTCATGTCATGTCATTTTGATATTTGCTATTGATAATTTGACAAATATAAACAATAAAATAAGGTTTTTATAATTTCACGCGGATGAATCCGCACGCGAACAGCTAGTCATTTTATATGTTTTCAACAGAATTCTGTAAATATCTTAGCATACTAACACACTTACAATATACTATAGAGTTGAATTTCAGCTGTGTGTCAGTACTAAAGGGTAATCCCAAGTGACAAGATGGCCGAAGTTTACGCTCTAAAAAATTTGTTTCAATTCACCTTAGGATCAGTCCAATATCTTTGTACCAATATTACGAAACGACATTTAAAAAACACTAATAGTTAGTATTGCACACAGTTCAAAAATGGTCATTTTAAATAATAAATTTTAAATATTAAAATTACTCTAAGAGTCTCCCTTAAACTCGGTTCAGCAGCTAATTATACAGATACTAATTTTATAAATAACATAAAAACCATTTGCAATCTCATTTATTACTGTTATCTAAAAACCAGTTCACGTTTTTCATCCGTTTTCCGCTTTAAAAATAGCAAACAGTTGTTTATAGCAGATAGCAACGTGTTGTTTTAGCGCTTCATAAAACGGTTTCAAGTCAGAGGTGATAAAGTGCGATTTATAGCTTTAACACAAAGCCTTTTGTTTCAAAGTTCGCGGTTAAACTGCAAACGTACTCTATATTTTTCAATCCATAAACC
Organism: Papilio protenor; assembly: GCA_029286645.1. NCBI lineage: Eukaryota > Metazoa > Arthropoda > Insecta > Lepidoptera > Papilionidae > Papilio > Papilio protenor. Next base: position 3,855,124 of record JAGSMZ010000001.1, on the reverse strand, counting down.
TTTTAACTTTTGTTCACTGAATGCACCGTGAAATGCAGTGATTTATTCCATAGACAGTGTTGCTATGAAATTTAATTAAATTATTAAAATAGGAAAAGAATTGTCATTGAAAAATATTTTAAGCATATGCAAATTATGGCTTTACAGAACGATATCAAAAAGATGTTAACGTAATCCTGTTTGACGGTTTTTACTTAAACCTAAGTTTATTCCATTGTTCTCATACTTATGTTGGTATGCAAATGTTAGCTATTTTATCGATTTTGTGTATACTTATTTTTTCCTTCTTCCTTTGTAATTCTGTGATAATTTCAGCTGTTGTATATACTTGTATGTACTTAAAATTATATAGACAGATAAAGACATATCTATATTATTTAATATATAAGTACTTATTACTTCACAAATTTCATTTTCCGTGCTCAAAAAGACGTGAAATAATATACTCATTATTAACAAAGCTACAATAACAGAGTATGGAATCAAATTATCGCTCTAATAAACACAATTATCTACCTTTTCATTTCTGAGAAAGTTACGTGTTACGTGTACCTATCATAATAAAATTAATTGTTACGAAAATGTATGTGTTTACGTATTTCAAATTACATTGAATCCCTGATTCACAGAGACAATTGTTTTTTAACATTAATAAATTGAACAAAGTATATGTTTAACACGAGATTATAAGCTGTCAGAAAATCTTACCTAAGTCATACTAATACCGATATGATTTTTAGGGCCTGTCCCACCACTGCTCAGATAGCTTAAAAATGACGTCACTGTCAGATAAGGTAACAAAATCCGATATTTCCATCACATATTCTACACGTTGGATTGTGATCAGACAATATTAACATAATATTTGAATGAGATTGTGATAAAATATATGTAACGGCGCGAAATGATTGTTAATTTTTGAACGATTAAAGTTACTACATTTTAAATTGATTTGAATTGGTGTGGTAATTAGAGTTTTTGAACGGAAAACCTCGAATGGATTGATAGATGTCAAGACGGCGATCGAATGATAGATGACAGTTGTTATTGAATGGTGGTGTAATGCGCTTTGGTTGTGCCCACGTAGTTATAAAGTGAATTGGTGAATCTCTGTAAATCTTTGTAATCCGGTTACATCATGTTGTGAAGTTTTTACTAAAGATTAAAGGACTGTGTTTATGATATTACCCGATTGTTATTTAATTATTAACGACATACGCACGCCTACAATGGAGGGTAAGTTACCGTGTATATGATCTACCTTCGGAATTAACTTCTGCAAGCGTCACTCAGACATAAAAACCTGTTGTTATAAAATTTCTCGTGTTAACTTTTTAAATCGTTTCAAAACAAAGTGTCTATGGAGTGACACATGCAATTATTTCCCTACGGTGAGTGGCGGCGACTCGACTCGAGTTTTGAACAAGTTTAAATTAGCAAATACCTGGTCCGCGTGATTGTTTGCGAAATTGTTGCATACAATTTAACATTCTGAAATAAATATGCTAAACATGAATACATTTATAAAATACTTTAATAGACTTTTAAAATGATGTATGATATTTTAAATATAAATTACAGGAGGTGTGATACAATTATTATTGTTTTGAATTTAAAAAAGCTCAGATTACTTTGTATACTTTCAATAACTTTTGTTTATAACATAAATATAACTTCAATGTACATACATAGTGTAAATAACTCTAACGAATGTCGTTACTCTTAAATATCTTTGCAGTTGTGTACCGTGGGGGAGGTACTTCCGGAAATAGGCAATTAATATACATGTACTCTGTCTCGCTCACTCCCATAAAAATTCATCTCCCCTCAATATATTCCTATGGCCTCGCTCTGAAGATTAATTCTTTCCCTTATTGATGGAGTAATGTCTACTTTATATCGATTTATACTTGACATTATAATACTTATGTTATCATTACAACCAAGGAAATGAGTAAAAATGTTTAGTGTAACCTACCAGCATGACTGCGTTAGAGTTTTATTAGTTTTAATTAGTATTTTGATTCAAATAAATGCAATGAAAGATTTATATTTTTGTATGTATTGAAATAAGTCAAAAATTATTGGACCTATTCTAAAAATTCATTCTCCATTAAAAAGCTACGTTAATACTGAGTAGGCTATGTTTTTTTTTAATTCGACGCGGACGAAGTCGCGAGCAACAGCTAGTTACTCAATAAATTCATGAGCGATTGATGAAATAAATGAGTGTTTTATAAAATAAAACAACCGAAATGCAAGCAACATGAACGTAAAGGTAAGTAAATAAAAGTGTCCATATGAAATAATAAATGTAAGGAAATCATTTGTATTCATTAAATTATGAATTCATTTGCTAACGCAATAAAACAATAATCCACTCAATTTCCAGGTAATCCACAGAGTGACAGCCGGTTCATGCACGTACTTTTGGGACACATACATAATTCAGACTATAGAGATATTGGTAAGATAGGTGAGTACAATTTACATTGCTGCACTTAACCTTTTTCACATAAACACACACTTAAGTTAAGAAGCAATGTACTCGTCACAGTATTCGACAGCCAGTGGGCATTGATTACCAAGTGATACATGGTGAAGTGGCCTGGGATACAGGGTCGCATCCACTGAGCTGCGGCAGTCGTCTACGGAGCGTAGCAGCGTAGCTACGCGCGTGCTACGCCTTAACCTCGTAACAAAACACGTGTACTACGGAAAACAAAGTGATTATCAAAAATTATTATTTCAATTTTATAGTGTTAACAGTTACTTAGGAGAAAGTTAGAATTTTATGTGATTAGTTTGTCTTAAAAATTATTTATGTAATTTTATTTTAACAACAATTTATGTATTGAATCTTAAATTATTTTTAATGTAACAATTCAGCTAAAACTGGTCTGTAATACAAAGTAGCACATTTAGACAGTGTAAAGAAACAAATTGTCCCAGTATTACAATAAAGCGATGACAACAGACTGGGGAAAGGGATCTTCTCACATCACAAGAATTGTTTAGATTTAATCCGGCTTGTATGTTTGTATAGGCCAATATTACTGAACGTCTAACGCATATTTATATCAGGAACATTACATTAAAAGTTATTGATGATATTTTAATAAAATATTTGTATATGTATTATTAATTCGTACATTTAGTTTAAAATTAGTAACTAAAACGTGACTATAAACGTTGTCGTTATTTTATTATACTATTTTTAAAATTAAATCTTTTCGTTATTCAATACTATTTAATATTAGATAGCAAATTAATAACAACTGATATAAGCTTGCGCAGTTTTTTGGACAAATAGTAACATAGGCTACGTTAGATTAGAAAATGCAAATTTACTGATTTATGTGTGAGCTTTTTTGAGACAATGAGAATAGAAAGAAAGAGGGTTTTAAGTGACTACACTAATGCACTGCTAATTCAGTCATAACTTGAATTTTCATAAAGTTCGTTGTACTTCTTTGCTCAATAATGCAGTTTTATGTCCTGATCGATGGTGTCATGCAACACGTAACAAATCAGTATATATGGAAATGGCAAAAACATATACATCAAATTATATTTTTATCTATTGATTTAAGTTAATAATTAAATATAATTTAATATTTATTTTTAGGATGTGGACGTCAATGTGGTTTACCAGTGTTCTCGCAATCTTGGTCGCTGACATAAGAACTGGTGCTATTCAAAACAAAGGTGAGGAATTAAATCCACATTAAGACCGCGCACACCTTTGACTGAACTATCGCGCAACTGTTTAGTCGCGCTTTGATTACTATGAACTTATATGTAGGTGACACTACTCGATTTTGAACAGTTGAATTGACTGCGAAACAATCGACAATCGCACAACAGTTGTGCAATAGTATAATCAAAAGTGTGCTCTTAGAAATTAGTACTAATTAACTATTTCACGAATTAAATTAACAGCTTAATACTATATTAATTTGATAAGTATGATAGACATCCTTATACTTATATTTATGTACATGTAAGTTTATTTATCCTCTATAAGAATACAAGAGACAGTATCTCTGAAGTCCTTAGACAGTCTTAATACAGTGCGTCGTTACCAGTAATTGGGTGCCCGTAATGTTTACTGAAGCAAGCTAAACGCGAATGGAAAGCTGCTATCTTTTATTACGTTCCTAGATTAATAAGAAATGATGTTGTTTTTCTTCTAATTACTGGAATTGTTTGTCTTTGAATTATTAACGATGATCAACTTATATAAACCGGCTAACATACGTTTTTATCCGGTATCGGCATCGACTACTTTCGAGTCTATAGTGTAGAAGTAGGCCCCTAGGTCTAGGTCCCTTATTCCGGGTTAGGGGCGTTAATGCTTAAATATTACCCTTTTCATATTTCATTTATAAAATGACCCTAATTTAAACTTATTTTGATAAAAAAATATCCGGACAATTTTTAGTTAATAAAATAAATTATTACTCGAACTCCTTTATTCAATACTTCAAGTGTACCCTTAACTTGCTTTCTAAATGTTGATCTACCTAAAAGTATTTATTGAGGGTTTATTTAATGAGCAAGCCAACACAATCAACGTTAAGTTCGTTTTCTCGTAAAATTTGTAGCAAAAACCTTCGCAAAACAATTAAAGAAAGAGGATTACACGCATTGATATGTTATTTTATTTTCTTACAAGGATTATTCTTTCTTTTGCTCAAATGTTTTCTTTATGTCTTTGCTAATGATATTTTTTCTACAAGTATATTAACTTTTTTTATTTATTTTATTGTAAAGACACGACATGTGTAGGATTTAGTAACAGAAACTTTTTTCTATAAATGTTTTAACAACAAACATTTTACTGCTCTAAAACAGTATACAAAATACAGATGATTACAATATTTTAGAGGAATCAGTTTTAAAACTAATAGATGATAGTAAGATAGACAAAATCAAATATAAGAATTTACCCCAAAAAGATTGGATCAACAAAGATATAATCAACTCTATAAACATGAGAAACGACTTGAACCTGCAACTTAAACAAAACCCACAAAATGAAGATTTGAAGAAGGCATACTCTAATGCACAGAAACATGTTCACACCCTAATCAAGACCAACAAAGAAGAATATTACTTTCGATTATTTCAAAATTGTACTAATCAACCAAAAAAGATGTGGGACATTATCAATAGTTTGGCAATAAATAAATTTAAGGAGGACAATGTAATTCCTAAACTAATGATAAATTCTAAAATTATCGTGGATGGTAATGAAATATGTGATGCATTTAACACCTTTTTCTCGTCGATTGGCAAAGAACTAGCTAATAAAATACCTCAAAATTATCACAAAACTAATACTCCAATGGACAGTTTAGATTACTCACATAAAGTTTTATTGAATGAATTTAATCCTTGTAGTGCAAATGAAGTCATTAATGTTATTAATAATTTAGACAATAATACAAGCACTGGACTAGACCGCATCAGCGCTAAATCACTAAAATGTCTTAAAAACGTTATTGTGGAATCCTTGGTTAACTCGATTAATAAATGTTTAGAGCTAGGATCATTCCCAGATTCCCTTAAGATAGCTAAAGTAAATCCTATTTATAAATCAGGCTGCAGATCTGACCCCAATAACTATAGACCGGTGTCGGTACTTCCCATGACCTCGAAAATTTTTGAGAGAATTATTTATAAACGCCTAAATACTTACCTTACAGATAATAATTTTCTAATTGATGAACAATATGGTTTTCGCCCTCAATCGAGTACTATCACAGCAACAGTAGATTTAATCACCAAAATCAAAGTGCATATTGATAAAAAAGAATATGTATTGGGTATATTTATAGACTTAAAAAAAGCATTTGATACCGTTAGTCATCAAAAGTTGTTACTCAAATTAAATAATCTCGGTATTACTGGAGCAGCTCTAAAAATGCTTACAAGCTATCTTAAGAATAGGAGTCAGGTCGTTAAAATAGATGATTATAAGAGTTCAAATCAGGAACTGAACGATTTTGGTATTCCCCAAGGATCAATATTAGGTCCTTTGTTGTTTTTAATATACATAAACGATATTAATACTGTAGGTCTCACGGGACATCTTACGTTATATGCGGATGATACATCCCTATTTTACTACGGCAATTCATTTGATTCTCTATTAATTGATGCTCAAAATGATTTAGACAAACTTAACGAATGGTTCTTGGGTAATTTGTTAACGATCAATACAAAGAAAACCTCTTTTATAATATTAACAGCAAAAAATAAGTCCATACCAGATTTTCCACCCCTTAATATAAATAATGACACTATTCAAAGATCACACGAAGAAAAGTATTTAGGGCTAGTAATAGATGATAAACTAACATGGAAGCCGCACATAGAAATGGTTAAATCAAAGTTAAAAGCAGTCCTAGGAGCTCTTTACAAAGCCGCTCACTGTATTCCTAAAAAGGTTAAAGCAGTTATATATAATTCCCTAGTAAAATCACATATTGAGTACTTGATAGAAATATGGGGGTCAGCTGCATCAACTAATTTATTACCATTACAAAGAACACAGAATAAAATTATAAAAGTATTATATCATTTTGATTACCGAATTCCAACTAAACAACTATACGCCAAGACAAAATTATTCAATATCGCTCAAACATTTAAATTTAAAATTTGTACTCTTATAATGAACATAACAAATAACAACATTAAATCTAACATAAAATTCGAAAAAAGAGATCATAAACATAATTTACGTAACAAATACAAGCTAAAAACAATTACTCCAAGAACTAATTATGGAAATAAAACAATTTTGTTTGAAGGTGTCCAAATGTTTAACAACTTGCCAGACGAGATAAAGAATTGTAACAGTATTAATATTTTCAAAAATAAACTCAAGTTACATATTATTGCCGAACTATTATAAAACTTCTCAGTTGCCTATAGGTATATACATACAACTTTGTTACTTGTCATTAATGTTAATTTAGATTATTTTAAGGCTTGTTTTGATTTATATTAATTAGTAGTGTACCTAGTGTCTTTTTGCGTTTATACTATATCATATATTTACCCGCAAGCTCATACATTTTCTCATTGTAAGCGAAACGTTGTGTTTTTTATGAGAATAAATATCTTTAAACCTAAAACTTGTTTAAAAATATATTGTTATCTCTGGTAATTTTAAATATAATCAGATGATGAAAATATATTTTCTTTCAATTCTTACAACAGCAGGAAACCCACTGTTATGATGTCTGTTACTAATAATTACAGTTGTTTTTCGAAGTACTGTTTTCAATGACCTTTGTTCCTATTTTTATAATGACTAATTTTGTTTATTAGAAGTCGAGGTCCGGCGATGCTACCAGTGTCCGGGCGGGAATGCTACTGAGTGCTCTCAACAGAAAGTCGCTGTTGCGTGTCCTCCGGAACAACCATACTGCGGCACCGTCGCTGTTGGACCTCGTAAGTTTACTGCTCAGAAATTTTTGTATTCTTTTTTCTTATGTCTCGTAAGATATGCCGATATGAAGAAGGTTCATGATCTGCCATTGTCAGAGAAACTATTATTGACTTTCTTAGATTTTTATTCCAAGCTATTCATTTATCAGATATTGTACATATGTATTAGCTATTACTTTATATAATACTAGCCGTTACTCGCGGCTTAGTCCGCGTGAAATTAAAAATTAGTAAGAAAAACAGTCTATGTTACTCATTGATAACGTAGCTTTTTAATGGTGAAAGGATTTTTAAAATCGGCCCAGTAGTTTTTGAGTTATTTCAATACATACAGAAATACAAATCTTTCCACTTTATAATATTAGTATAATATAACTTAGTTAAAAATATCTATGTTAACAACGCACTTAAGTAAATGTATTAATTAAATAAATAATTACAGGTTTCGAATCGTTGCTCAAATGTTTGCCCGAATTCAAGAGTTCGTGCTCAATGAAACATAGCTCGAATTCGATATTCGAATTATCCTGCACTTGTTCCGGAGCATTGTGCAATGCACCTTTCACACAAAGCACTCAAAACCGATTGATGGAATTCGCAAAATCCAATACTGTAAACAGTAGTGATGTAACTGAAGAATTTTACAAATATTTCAACATAGAGAATGCTACTGATGCTTACAATGTGGTAACCAATAAAGAAGTTAAGACTACAACTAATTATGCAACAATATCAACTGTTACGAAATTAAATGATGTATTGATTATAAATGCGAATCACACGAATGAAATCGATCTCCCTCACGCTGAACCATTGAAGCATGAAGCGACTGTGCCTCCTGACGATGATGAAGATGAGACTGAAGGAAGTGGCACGTATGACGACACTAAAACTCCTAAAAACACAGTCTCTGCGCCAGCCGCACCAAGTTCTTTTCTGCCGGCAGAAGAAAACAAAGCTTCCAAAGTAGTTGAAAACATATTATTTATTATACCTCTGTTTACTTTATTCTAGATTGTAGGTTGTAAAATTTAGAAACATTTTCTCACTATTAAATGGATAATTCCTTATTTAATAAAATTTAATATCCATTTGTAGGTGTCCTTGTAAAAAAGAAATGGGAACAATATGAATGCATTTCTTTATACCGCTTTTATTAAATAGACTTAAAAAGATATAAATTAAACGATAAATCTAGTTAGGCTTTTAATAAATTGTAAATTAAAAGATGTTTTGTAGATTATCGCACCATTCAACCTGTTTAGATTTATCTCACTACTTCAAGATTGGATAACCGAATGATTTGATTGAACATTGTTAAGGAGAAGGAAATAAGATTTTATTCATCAATTGTATATTTATTACATTTATCTACACTTACAAGTAGTTATTAATAAAATGTGAAAGTAAAGAAGAAGCTTTATTACGTATCGACTAGAGTTTTATTATATTGTTTTTTTAATAAAACTTGCTGTTGCTCAAACCTATACGTTTAATAAATCATTCTTCTCAAACAATAGAATGTTTTTCATATCTAAGATATTAAACTAAAAGCTCATAACCAATGAGTTATCATTAATTAAATCATTAGCCTCAATATCAAAATATTATCGTTAGAATTATATAAATCTGAATAACGAAATGCTTTTATTATTTTATTTGAATGTGTATTAATTATTCCGTTTGTATTATTTTTATCGACTTAAGAACCAATTTTTGTTTGAAAAAAATATTATTTTAATGACGTAACGTAGTATTAAAAACGTACAGAATTAAATTTACTCTAAAGTGATTATTTGATGTTTTATTTTTCTTTCTAATCTATATCTATACTAATATTATAAAGAGGAAACATTTGTATTTTTGTATTTTTGTATGTATTGAAATAACTATTATAAAAAACTACTGGCCCGATTTTAAAAATACTTTCACCGTTAGAAAGATAATTTATCTGTGAGTAACATAGGCTATATTTTTTAATTTCACGCGGGCGAAGTCGCGAGCAACAACTAGTTTCTTATATTTGAATAAGTAAAAAGTAAATATTTTGTTTTGAAATAACACTTAAAACGTCGACGGACATGTTAAATATCTTGATCTTAGTTCCTTTTTGTACGAAACCGCGTAAGGAAATTATATGAGGTACGTCTAAGCACAATAGCGACCCTTAAGATCAATCGAATTATTATTAGTTACAATTTCTTTGTATGAGATGGAATACGAAGTTAGATGGACCTTTAAATGATAGATTCTTTGCTTCTTATTTGCAATTCTTCGATCGATAATATAAGGCTTAGGGTATCACATTAACATATTTACTAAAATAAGATAAACAAAATGTATTTGGGTTTGGCTAATTTTTTACATAATATACTAGCTTGTGCTCGCGACTTTGTCCGCGCGGAATTACTCAAATTATAGTAAATTAATTATTGAAAGCGGCTTACTAGTTTTTGAGTTTAATTCTTACTACAAATCTTTCCTCTTTAGAATTGTACTATATATAAAGACGTACATACATAATATATATTTGTATATTAAGAGCGCATAAAATGTATTCTACAACTACAATGTGTATCCATGCACAAATTACGCGACATAAACTCATTGTGTCTCCATTTTTCTTTCGATTATAAATTTTATCGTCAAGAAAAAGCTTACAGACATAACAACTGTAAAATTGCTCATCTTTATTGCGCGGCAGTGCTTCATTTTACTGCTGGCTGTTAGCTTGGTTTATTTGGGTTTTTCCCCCTTTTTAACGAACAGACGTAAGAGAACATTTAGAAAGAACTCGTTTCAGCAACACGATAAAAGTTCTTTATATTTTTAATCTTGGATAAAGGTTACGTAGTGTTTGAATTTGCACATTTTTAAAAGTAGCGATCACGCGTAGTTATCGTTACATTTATTTTATTCAAACACTAGCTTTCGGCTGCGACTCCGTCCGTGTGCAATTAAAAAAAATCAAAAGTGAGTAGCCTATGTGTTCTTCCAGACTATCCTCTACATCTATACTAAATTTATCGAAATCCGTTCAGCCGTCTAGGCTACAAACTCTAACAAACATCCATCCATCCTTCTAAACATTCGCATTTATAATATCAGTATGAAGTATGATAGAGTAAATTATGTAACAGAAGTATTTTGGTTTCCATTGTTTGTAGAATTAGTATGGAGTTTCTTTACTGCGAAAATCTTGTGTAATTTTCACCGAGATTCTGTCAGATTTTATCGAGTTACAATCGTTTGTCTAATTGGATTATTTACGTTATGGTAAAAACAGTGGGATATATGCAAATGTGGGAACTATATAAATTATTTGATTTATACGGAGAGTAGATAAACTTGTTATTTATAAATAGACTTCTCGTAGGTAGGAAACTAATTCGAATTTTATCCTTATTGGATTTTAAGTTTTACTAGTAATCGTTCGTTTCCACTGCTCAAGGTATTTCATGAAAATATATTGCCATCTCTATTTTTCCTAGTGAATGAGTAGGATAGCAAGTACAGGTGAGGAAGTAAGAAATTGTAAGACAATGTTTTGTTTGACACAAGTTTAGATTGTTACCAACATGTTTGGTTGCTTGTCTATACCCACTTTAAAGGTTGTAAAGTGTCGGTGGCGCGAGACAAAGGCTTTGAACACGCCCTGTTTCAGCAACTCTTGTGCGGTTAGAGTGTAACTTGACACAATTACGAAATTTTCACTTCGTAAGAACAATGTTCTTAGAAAACTTCACCTCATTAAATAGCATCGTAAATTGTATTTTTTTACACAATCTAATCTCTAACAGGTGCTTAATAAAGAAAATATTAAAATAATCAATTAGCTGTTTCATTAAAGTAAGGGATTCCCGTATGTAGATTTAAATGCTAAAGCTACGCTAAAGGAAGCCCTTCGTAACCATTAAATGACCGTGAGTGACAGTTACATTTTTAGTAATTACTTAACTAATTTACAACTTGGAACAACATAATTTATAAACATTTATCTTTCTCAAACTATGATCATTAGACTACAAGCTCGCTAAACACTGTGTTCACTCGACAAACAAACGAATCATTTCGTTTTTATATCAATATGAACGTGCATTGGGATCGTATAATTGTATTAGCTCCCCCTTTCAACCATTAGGCGTCTAGACGCACAAGCTTTTGATGTAAATGTGACTCATATTCTTCTTTTTCAGTTTCGTTCATGCGCACTTACATGATGGTACTTTCAACTTTTGTTGCTTTATCACAATATGCTAATAATATTTTTATCATGTAACATTATTTACACGTATAAGAAAGATTTATATTGGTTTTTATTTAATAACTAGCTGTTCCCGTGTGGCTGGATCCGCTTGAAATTATAAAAACTTTATTTTATTGTTTACATTTGTCAAATTCTCAATTACAAATGTCAAAATTACCGTTACCATAATAACCTTGCTTCCTTAGTGTTGGCAACTTGTAGTATATGGTCCTTTTTCCTCATGAAGGTTTTTTCCAATTTGTTTACCCCTAAGTTTAATAGCGTGAAAATATATAGCCTAAAGCGTGTCATAAGTGTAGGGTTTTTTACTAAAGAAAGGATTATTCAAAAACGTGCTGTGATTGCTGACATCCTACGCCACGAAGTAGTGTGTGTTTACGCTTTATTATATTAGTATAGATGTAAATAATATACATACACTGAAACAAATTTAAACTCAAATACATAATAATTTATACGAAGTATCTTGGAGCTTGGAGTTATTTAACTGTACTTAACATGTCAGACAAGTTAAACTTTGTGTAAACGTAGTTTAATTTTCTTGACCTTTACTTTGAATTGATATTGAATAAACTATTTCGTATCAGTATTGGCAGTATTTCGTTCTGTCTTAAACTTATTGAGCTTTTATAATATCGGAAAACATTGTAAGTTCCACAGATATTACGAAATTTATAAGTTTAGTAATTTCTTAACAAGTTTTTCGTTTACAACGTAAACTAAAAGAAAATTCAATAAAGCCTTGACATAACTTGCTTATTGAGAAAAACTTCAAAACATTTGCGGCTTTAACGTTATTCCAGTTAAACTTTATTAATCTCAACTTTTATTTGTTTTGTTACAATTGATGTTTATATTTTTGTTACCGTATTTCTAAGGTTATTTCTCTTATTTGTAAAGGTTTTTCGACCAAAATAGTCTGCAACATATATTATTTTAATTAAATAGATTTTTATTTGTTTATTGTGTAGACGAGCTTTGGAGAGAAATATATTTGTGTTTTAAATGACGTCACTTGACGTGTTAATGGGGGTGGAATATTAAAATATTCGCCTGCTTTATATTGAATACTAGCTTACGCCCGCGACTCCGTGCGCGTGAAATTTAAAAAACAAAACTAAGTAGCCTATGTGTTTTTCCAGACTATTTTTTACATCTATGCCAAACATCGAGATCCGTTCAGCAGTTTAGGCTAGAAACTCTAACAAACATCCATCCATTTAAACTTTCCCATTTATAATATTAGTAAGATTTAAATGACGTCAACTTGACGTGTTAATGGGGTGGAATATTAAAATATTCGCCTCCTTAAATATTGAATATAATCAATGTTACTTGGAGCAACCAGAGACGAGGTCATGACCTATATAAGTGTTATGAAAAAATTTACATACTTATAAATAGAATACATTTGTACATTTTAAATAATGTGAGGTTAATGACAGCGGATTTTAGACAAGGCATTGTTGCAAACCTAACACTATTTATAAAATACGTTTAAAATGATTGCTTTTTAAGAGAAGCGGACGGATTTGAGGAGAAATAAAAAATCAAAGCGATCGAATATCCTCTGTTTTTAACCTTTTTTTCAGAATCGCTTTTGACTTCTCATATAACTCACATATTGCAGCGAGTTTGATCGGCGGCGGGATCCGTTGCAATCTATCAACATGCAGATGCGATCCATCTTTTCAACGGAACCGGACGTTGGGATAATTGGAATCATCTATCTTGACTGAGGAGTTTCAATAAATCGCACCCTAAAAAAGCTGCATGCAAATGTAAACAAGAAGGTTTTGAAAAGCCACCAGAAAAAAGTTGTAACTATAGAAAAATTGGTTGGCTTTTGATTATTATTATCATTTAAGTTTGAAAGTAGCGCCAGTGGTGGAGAAATTGACAAGCAAAAGGTTAGCGTGGTATGGACATGTTATGCGACGAGACGATGGGGACATAAACCAGAAAGTGTTAAGAATGAACGTGGATGGCTACAAAGGTAGAGGAAGACCGAAGAAAGTATGGATGGAATGTGTGAAAGAGAATATGCTTAAGAAGGGAGTGGATTCAGATATGACGGCTTATAGAAATGTATGGAAGAGCAGCACATACTGTGCCGACCCTCCATAAGGGATAAGGGCAAGTTGATGATGGTTGGCTTTTGATTCAATAGTTTTTGCTTCAAGCTTGTATTATAAACGATGCATATTTATTAAATTCTTGGTCACTTGTTGCTTCCATATGTGAGTAAAGTAACTAAATCATAGTTATACTATACAAAATTATTTAAAAAAAAATTGAGTCGTATTCTAACCTATTTTAATCTGAGTAATATTAAATCGTTAGAAAGGCGTCGATGAAAACAGAACTTAATATACTTACTTTAACTTAAACAAAAACAAAGTTAATGATTGTTTAACTTTTGTTTGCTACTTTAAATTGGGTTCGGGAAAAAGTGGACGTTTCTGCCGGCTAAATAATTTTGTTATCGCCGTTTCGTTCGGTTTATTTTGGCTTGTTATAATGTTTTTGGTAAATCGAATATTTTTGTATCTGTAAAATAAACATTAAGTAATGATTAGTTGCAGAGATTTAGAAAGAAATTCTAGACTAATTAACCATTTAATAAAAATGGTTTCAAATTAAAAAGTTCTAGGTTCGTTTTATCATTTCATGAGATACATCGAATAAATCGGTCTAGTTAGCTTCTTTTAATAAACACTAAATATAGTTTTATGTTCGATTTATCTTAATTTTCTTTCTAATTAACTTAATTGATATTGTTTTATGTCCCTAGTGAACCGAAACGAATTACGAAATGTGTTTTTGGACAAATTCCAAGCTACATTTCTATTATAAAAGCAATACACGATTCGTTTGGTCGGGCACCAGTCCAACTATTATCGGAAACTAACCGCTAAAGCAATCTAAATATTGGTTTAATTTAAGTTCAAATTTCGATATCACTATTAAATAATGCCAGAAAAGTTTTAAAGGTATTCCGTAGCATCGCGGCTACGGCGTAGGAATTCGTAGGTAAGTTTGTCTTTCATTAAACAAAATATAAACGCACAGTTGCTGAGGATTTGATTTATTTTATAATTATCTAGTGGTTCGTTATTCGCTCGACTTAAGTTTCAACGAAATAAAACTCAATTTACGTAGTTTGGAATCGCATGTTATGAAATTATCGAACAAAACACTAACGAATGGTTCAATATAAGTGGGAAACTGAGAGATTTAGTGTTTTAGCCATATAAAAAAATACATATGACTCACCGCTATACTACGAGGATTAATTCAGAAAGGCTATTAACAAAATTTAAGTCAATTATTCTAAAAGCTCAATTCCCAGCGCAGTGCTGTTTTAGATTCCCCTGATCGCGGTCGTTGCTTAACTCCGGTATCGAGAACTTGTTTACAGTTGAATGTTGTTGTTTTAATTGTGCTCGAACTATCAAAGTAACAGTACAAGTTTAAACCAACTGAACCTAGTTCATTAAAACTCCTTGCAATAATAATGAATTCTTAAAGTTTTCAGTATGCTATTAAATTCACTTTGATTTATAATAGATTTATCAATTTGGATATTGAGATAGTTTTCTTATTTTATGCACATTTGAACTTTAATAAATAACTAGAGGTTATTGCATGAAATTAGACCATAATTCATATAAGATATTTTTATTTAAAAAAAAAGTTCTCCAACCTCTACCTGTTTGGAATTTTCCGTTCATCCGTTGGCGCAATTTCCTTGAAAAGGGGTTCAAAGTAATTGTTTTACGTGTCAATACAATGATTGCTGATGTATTTTACAGTCGAAATTAGAGATAATTCAGTTTAATCTTCTTACTAATGTTCTTATTATAAATGCGAAAGTTTAGATGGATTATTGTTCCTACGTATCTTCAAAATGTCTTAAAGGACGTTGGTAAAATTTGGCACACAGGTAGAACATATGAGTAGTCTGGAAGAACATACAAGCTACTTATTATTACTACTTACTATTTATTTTTAATACCGCGCGGACGAAGTTGTAGGCAAAAGCAAGTAGTATATTATATTTCTGATAAAGACTGTTTGATCTTTGCCTTTATATCGATCTCGTTTGAACCTTCACTTTAAATAATTTCCAATCAAATCGGAATCCTACTTGATACGGTTCGGTTGAATTCCGGAATTTAATCAAATTGCCGGGACGTCTTTCGATACTTAGATTTAGATTTAGTTTTGTATTTATTTTTAATTCAGTATTTGTTAAGCTCTAATATACGAATGTCCTAGAATATGTTTTTTACAATACATACTTCGAATTTGTACATAATATTGAAATGTTCTTAAGCAAATACAAACTTTTGATTCCTTCAACAAAAACAATAGTAGCTTTTATTTAATGTAGTAATAAACATATATTAGAAGTTCAGTATTTCATGTACCGAAGTTAAATTTTGAAATCGTAGACAAATCTAAACTCGTCGAATTATAAATTGAATGCACTTTAAATCTTTAGCAACAACGATTCGCAAATGGTACACGATTGGAATCATTTAAAGTTTAGCAACATTAACTACAGTAAAAGCTCCCCGTCTGTCTGTTCGTGTTCTCAGTGTATTTTAGTTTCGAGTTTAGCAACAGGGAATTGAGAGTGCTCTGCATTTATAGCTATCATTAGTGTCTATTATCAAGACTAATTGCTACCTTACGAATACTCTAATTAAATATTAATTAGCAAGACGAATCAACGTTATTATTCCAGAGAAGCTGTCTTATTAATGTTAGATCCTAGTACTATGACGTCATAACGCTATATTAGGTCCGTGGTACACAAGGTGATGTAAATCGTATTATATTATTTACACTAAGCGACTATCTGTACACAGGCAAGCATCGTCGACATCTATCTGGCATCGTCAATGCCAGTCTCTCACAACTTGTTTGTCAAGATAGTCGTGAGAGAAGTCGTTATCATGTTAAAGATGGTCGATTAAATCTATACAATTGACATTTTGTTAATATTCGTCAGCTGTGTTGCTATGTGCTGATCGACCATGTGTACGGCGTATGCTACGCGATACTCGTGTCGCAAAGATTTACGTCCGGTTCGGTTCGTACGGACATTTATTTTCAAAGATTTACGCTGCATTGTGTACGAAGACCTTATAAGTGCAAAAATGTTGGTCGACATTAACTGATTTTAATTTGCTTTAAGATTCCGAGTAATGAGGTTTTTAATAATTTTTGTACCTGATATCAGAAGGTAATAAAAGTACTTCTGTTACTACTCGTACATTAGGACTCATAATTATCTTAGATATGCACGTTCAAATTATTGGGAGTTTTTATATTTAAATAGATTAAATATCATTGCGTAAAAGTTGTATTGGTTTTTGAAATAGTTATATTTAATGGAAAAGTAGGGTCGTGTAATCTAATATATCTTACAAATTTTAAAAACTTAAGCAACTTTTGGCAACGGAATTAAATGTAAAAGAATTCACTTCCGAAAAGTAGTTTAAAAGCAAAGATTTTAAACTTTCAAGTGTGTACTTGATCCCATTTCACATTTTATATATTCAAGAATTTAAAATGCACGGAACTTTTATTAAAAAGTATAAAAAATGGATTCTAAGTCCTCTATAAGTTTGTGAAGGAATTTACTTTGATATAACTGATATTATAAATTTTTAATTTAACATAAGGAATTGACGATGCATACGTAGTATCGCATATGATTTTAATTTTAATCACTATAGTACAAGCTTGGACAATAAAAACCCAAATACACATAATGTTATAATAAACTAGCTTTTCCTTGCGACTTTATGCGCGAAACTAAAAAAAATCAAGTAATAAATGTAGCCTATAACATTCAATGATAATATAGGTTTCTAATAGTTTTTGTGCGAAAAAAGCAGCGTACAGGGAGGAGTGGCGGCGGCTTGTGAAGCGGGTCACTGATACGTGATAACCACGACGAGTCTGTAAAGACTTAAACGACAAAGAAGAAGAATAGTAAAATGTTTTTGAAATCGGCCCAGTAGTTTTTTAGTTTATTTGTTACATACAAAAATACAAATCATTCCTCTTAATCGTCAATCAATTACTATTTTGGGCTCGTTCATGAGCTATAATTATTATTGAATTGGTAACTATAAAAAAAAATATTCAACAAAATTACGGCAGTCTTACATAAAATGTATAATATACGTATATTACGAAATACCCTGACAAGAAAATCGACTATTTGCATTAAATATTTTAGGAGGTTGACAATTTGAATGAAAACTTTCCGGGCATTCTTTACTGAGGGAATATCTTATTGCTTTTGAAAGTAAGCATTGAGTGGTACATTTCCTCGTGTAAATGTTGGGCCCCTTCGTCTCAGTGACAAAGGTCAGCTCAACGTCACTTCTCATTATTTGAAATAGAAATTGTCAAGAAAGAGTCACAAACAAAACTTTAAAAGGAAACTTCGACCAAATATATCTCTTTTCACAATGCGAAAATTATTAGGAAGGAGACTCTACTACTACTAAAATGTAATTAAATTTTATGCCATAAAATTTATACATCCAATAAAAAAAAGTCATGAAATAGTTTACCTTTTCTTTGTTAGATGCCAAATTTATCTACTCGTTAAACTGCGAGTATATCATGTAGCATAAGCTAACACGTGTATATACGTATCTTTGAATAAGATCTCGTGACTGCATCTAGTTCAATATTAACATTACGATATCGAGGTCAGATATCGATCACTTTAAAGTTAAGTGTAGCAAGGATACGCGCTTCACTTCGATATTTGATGGGATCATGGCTGTACTTGAATTTATGATTAAGTGCTTTTAAGCTTCAATATTTGCAAATTTAAATGAGACGATATTTTTATAACGTTACATTTGAAGGTGACGGGATTGAAAGTGAAGACTGTTGAAGAAATGATGAATGGGATATCGATGTGAAGCACAAAAACTAGTTGCCTTGATCCCATATCAAGTTCCCACTCTGTAAAGGTAGATATTATGTTGCTTATTATTTAGATCTTTGCAGCTTTAACCTATTTAAAAAAAAACATTAAACACGTTCTGTTCTTGTACGGCAGTTTTTACAGATTCAAAGCAGTTTTCTGGCATTTGAAATTCGTCTATAAAAATGTTTTTAGTGTCTGTCGATTCAAAATTCAAACAGCTTTGCAGATTTTTTATATTTAAGCTATAAAATAAGTAATTTATTGTTCTTATTAATCTTTACGATTATCAAAGGAGATTAATTAAAATGAAAAATTGATTAAGCTCCCAATTGGCTTGGTGTTGAATGTTTCACATTGTAAGCTCGAGTTGGCGCCCGGAGCGGTTTGCGGTACAAATTCTACGAAGTAATTTCCTCTTAAACGAACTATGCGACATTACATTCTAATATTTAAACATCAATCTCTGTTTTCTTTACTTTACTTGAATAATTGATATGTTTGAATTATTTTTTATTGCGTTATTTTATTCTGGAATGAATTTCATATTAAGTCTACACCTTTTTTAGAATCCAAGAAAAAAAACATTTAAAAACCTTACGAAAAATTATGTTCTGTATAATTATTATTAAAACTATATTATTGTTAAGTACTAGTACAAAATAAATTATCAATAGTGTTTACATAAGCCGAACAAAATAGATTTATTCAAAGTAAACCAAATTTACATTTCCAGTTAATAAATTCGTTCACCGTAAAATACATTCGGCATAATGTATTAATTACTCTGTAAACATTTGTTTTACCAGTGCTTTGAATTAATTTTATTTAATTTTAACATTTATTGTGTTTAAAAGTTCCATTGTTTTATTTTAATGCAAAATGAACCTAGTGTTTTAAACTGGTATCGTAAATATATGTTAGATTCTAAAAATTGCTTCGTTATAATTAGTTTGTTTTATAACTTTAATAGAATAAAACCTTTTTGTAAAATAAAGATTAAAAGTCGCAATGAATGATTAAAAATATATTCAAAATGGATACAAAACATACTACAACGCATATATATTAGTTACACAGATTTTCAGCACTAGTACCTTTAAACTAAATCTAAATAAAATGTTGTTGCGGTATTAATCTCGTTTTTGCGGCCGTCAGCAATACTCGTATGAAGTTGGCTCTCTGCAATCGCCCACTTTGATATACGAACTGGAAAAACTCTATCAACAAAATTGTTTAATTTTCGGCTGAGTTGTTTATTTACCAGGTATGTGCGTTATATTAGTTAACATCGTATAACCTCTAATTTCACGTACGTACTTTTTTTTTATAAAATATTAGTAGATTTTTGTTAATTTACTAATATTTCCTTTAACCATTCCAACTAAGCTCTAGGCTTGTGCTAGGATATGGTTCACGACAATAGTCGAATCGGTAGTCCGTACCCCAAACCATTAGGCTATTGGCGCTTGAAGACTTTGAAGATGATAATTGATTAGAAGTAAAAAAAAATCTTCACTTGACATGTTATAAGATTCTACAAATAGTCGTATGATGTAATACTTGTAATACATAGTATGTTAGAGGAAGTTTGAGAGTATTGAGAGCCCCAGTGGTTGAGAAATTAAGGAGTAAAAGGTTAGAATAGTATGGGCATGTTATGAGAAGGGATGAATCGCAAGTAACAAGAAGGACGTCAGTTATGAATGTGGAGGGGTACACCGGTAGAGGTAAACCTAGAAAGAGATGGATAGATTGCCTGAAAGGTGCCACGATCAAGATGGGCGTGATGACTAAGATGACGCATGATAGAGTTATTTGGAGGACGAGAACCCGGTGCGCCGACCCTACGGGAGTAGGATAAGGATGATGATGATGATGATGATGTAATACTTGTAATAAGTTGTAGTGTAGTTTACTAATGTTAAAAAAAATCTGTCTATAGCTTATAGTATTTCCTCCTTTTAAATATTTGTTATATTCCCAGATAGATAAAAGTGTGTTTCTGACACGATATTAATTTGATTCAGTGATGTGAAAAATGTTTTCCAAAGAATTGACGGGCCGTAAAAATGATTGCGAAACACACACAATACAACACCTGAATCGATTGCTATCTATTGAAATATATTGTGAACTTAATTAACTCAGCATCGATTGAAGGACTATCGATATAAAATTGACGATTTGTTGTATGCTTACAAAACATTTATGTTATTACAGTAGGTTTAAATGTTGATATAAAAGTTTCCCAGTCACTACGAGCACGTACCCACTGTATGAATGCTCGCCGTGTAACGCGTTACATTACACTGTGTAACGTTAGTCAGTTCAAACTTTAACGTATTTTACATTCCAAAATCAATTTCTAAACTCGTCTGAATACTAATGATTTAATAAATAGATTTGTTATTTGGGATGTTTTCCTACTACTGTACTCTAAAAAAACCACAAAAGCTAACGAATGAGAGTTGTAAACTTGGAACAGGGGAGTTATTTGGTATATCAGGAGTGAAATGAATGGCCACCACCTGCAGCTCATTTATTACACAACTTCTTTCACTTGTTTTGACTCGCCTGTTACGTCCGCTAGCTCGATGAATAATTTATCAATTTATGCTTATAGTTACGTAACGTTGTTTGCGATATTTATTATTATTTGTTTGGACACGAACGTCGGAATATTACAAAAACCAGTAACATTATATAACCTTATGCCGTGTAAATTATATTGAGCATACTACGTTTTTTATTACCACCACCATTAGAGAATGAATAGTCTAGGCATCACAAACAAAAGAAAATTTGGGCCTGTGTATCCATTCTTAATTTTTACTTCCTTTTCTTAATTAAAAGTAGATACTGCTAAATCATGTATTTACTAAGGTAACGTAGACATAGAATGCTAGTTTTTGTTTATTTTTATAACAAGCTTTGTTCTATTTCTGTTGGTTTCAAAACGAAGTTAGTCGGCTTGAGATTCTTTGTAATTCTTCAAAGAATTTCTGTTACAATTAAGACAAGAAAAAGCTCGTCGCCAGTAAGGTCAAGTGGACAATTATTTTTAAAAGTTTGATATAAAAAGGCTTTACAACAATTTTTGCGTAGGATTATTTTAAAATTGACGCTTTTTATCTTGGTTATTGTTTTCGGTTTTCATCATTTATATCTGAAATAAATTTAAATTTTTTACTAGTATATAAAAATAAATCAGTACTATTTATTAGATTTCTGAATCTGACGAAAATACTGGATTAGAAATATCGACTGCAAAGGCAATACCACACGCCGTTACTTACAAGAAATTCTTGTATTGGTTAAACAACTTTCAAATTCGGTTTAGTATTTTAGTCGAAGAGAAAATATATATAATCTGTAACTGGATGTTACACCTATTTTAATTTTAAAAGAACGTTAGAAATAAATATGACAAAGACTGATTTAATTTTCAAAAGAAAGGAATATAAGTAACAAGAAAACGAACAGTAGTTTCGATAAGAAAATATTCCAAAAGAAGGGTTCGTAGAAATCGTGTGCCATCAAATCCTCGAATCGTATCGAATTCAACCCCGGTCCAGTTCTATTGAAAGGCACTTATGTTACTATAAAGGGAATGGTGATAAATTTCCTGAGGCTGACTTCGGAGTTTCACCCTTAGAAAAACTAGCCAATTTCTTCGTGGAGTTTTATGTTATTTGTAACAATGTTACCCGCAAATTCATTTCATTTTCAACATTTTACTTACTGTCCCACTTAGAGTTGTTGATTGGTCACTAAGGAAGTCCCTTAGTATGGATTACGAATACTAAATGTGAACTAAGTGAGACGACTTAACAACTATGAGTCATGAGCGTTGCCACAGGTGACAGGCAGAGCAGCTGCCACCTTGAGAATTATGAAGATTTATAAACTACGTTGAAATAGTAAAATGCCGAAAATATCTAATAGATTTGCATACATAACGCAAAAACTTGTCAGTTTTTCAATAAAAATTTGAACATCGTCTGGCGACGCCTTTACCCTGAGTTAAAATACATTCTAAAGAACCTACCAAAGTATACAAAAATAAATATTTACCTTCAGAACTTCATACCCTTTGATGTCAGGTAATTCAATATTAACGTCCCGAGCAGGAGGCCTTAAAAGTTCAAATATACGAGGAAAATTTATACGGCTTATTAGATACTTTAAAATACAACTTTAAATTTACCACGAAAATAATTAATTCATTGTTTATTGAGAGAAAATTAAAATAACTTAGAAAATAAATCATTACAATAAATTATATGTAAGCTAATATGTTGTTCATATCCTCATCATCATCATCATCATCATCATCATCATCATCATCATCATCATCATCATCATCATCATCATCATCATCATCATCATCATCATCATCATCATCATCATCATCATCATCATCATCATCATCATCATCATCATCATCATCATCATCATCATCATCATCATCATCATCATCATCACCAGCTCTCTCTACGTCTTCACTAAGAGGCTCGGAACCTACCCTAAGTTAGGGATAACTAGGCTTTAGTCCACCACGCTGGCCCAGTGCTACTAAGCTCACTAAAAATGTCATAAAAATTCTGTTTTGTGATTTTAAAAAAAAATCTGTACCTATTTAACTTTGTCATTTACTATGCAGTAACGAATATATATTTTTAACAAAGGAATAAAACCTTTTGTGAATTTACGTTCAGCTTTTGACTTTCAATCGAATTAACAGTTTCAACAGTGCTTCAACGTACATAATTTTCGACTACGTACTCTATCAAATATTTAAGCAAATAAAACAATATCCCGTTCCCAATTTATTACGTAGTAAAGTTTCTTTTTTAATCAAAGGCAAAGTCATACTATTATGTGTTTTATTTTTCCTAAAAAAAAACATATATTTGCAGTTCTACTTTTAGATTAAAATGTACGCTTAGTTCACATTTATCCGACGTTCCTACGGTGAAGGGAAACATGATCGGCAAAGAAATTCAAAGATATGTGTGATGTCAATCCGCACTGGCTTAGCGTGGTTAACTATGGCTTAGTCACCCCGAACTTAGGGTAGGCTCCGATCCATTCAGTGGGGACGTATAGTCAGCTGAAGATGATATATGTACGTCCTGATCTAAGATCTCGAATCCACCCTAAATAAGGTCTTAGTCACTCTAACCCAATTCTATCCCATTAGTCGAAAATGTAAAAAAAATGTTATTAAATATGTTCCACAATATTAGTTTCTAGATTAACTCTATTAGGGGTCAAAGTATAAACAATATGTTACAAGGGTCTAAGTAAATCGAGGTCGCAGTGCAAAGCATTAACCATCTGGTGTCTAAATATCGTCGTGATTGCCAATAACTTGAGAATGTAGTTTATACTAAATAATTCGCACAGTGTTAACTCTACTAACGGTTTAATCAATGTTTAGAGTTCGACTATTTGATTTGTATCAAAATTATAACGCCTTTTTTTTCTTCTAATTCACTACTTTCGATTACTAATAAACACTGTTACGTTCTTCTTAATGCTATAGTTACACTTTGGACTTTATCGCCTACATTATAAAATAGCAAATAGCCAAAACGGCCAAGGCCTCTACTGATGGTTCTAACTGACAGTTTCAACGAAACAATCAAACTATTTGTTACATTAATTCCAAAACTAAGCTGTAAGCATAACAATATTAAAACCGGAAAACGGGTGGATACTGTTTTGTAACATGAACTGAAAATATTTCACAAAAATTACTAAAGTTCAACCATTATTTAAGCTATATTTTTTACTTAGTTTATCCTTCTTAATTTCCCAATGGAGCTATTAAGAATTATACATATGGCATATTACAAGTTCTATTTTATTTTTTGATTGTTATTTTTCTTTCTTTCAATATCCGTTACTACAACATCCACGTAAAAACGCGAAGAATGACGTCACAGATCGGTCTTCAATTTGTTACCTTTATTTAAAAACATTCCAAAATTCATTTGTTTCGTAACCAGGCCCCCAAAAACAAACACGCGTGTAAGTTAATAACGAGCTTTGTATACAAACAGCGGCAGTCAAATAAACGAGGGCCACACCTTTACATCATTTATTAAACCTCTTCTGGCTGTTTGTGCTCCTTTTTTATTTAACTCGAGTACATTTAATATTTCACTTCTATTTAACCTGCCTTTCGTCTGTTGCGAGTAATTGAATGTAATTTCGTTCCGTTCATATGTTTCTATTTCGTTTATGTAAATTATCAAGACTTTGATATCTTTTTCAGATAAACGATTAAAATGAAATTATTGAAAATTACAATATTTATTTCATTGCTTATGCTAAAATTTAAGTATTGTTTGAGTAGTTATAAATAAAACTAACACACTCTTTTCGTGTATAGCTTAGCTATAATAATTACGCGTGAAATTAAAAAATAATAAAAAATATTACCTATGTTACTCAATGATAACGTAGTTTTTTAAAGATTTTTAAAATCGTCCCAGTAGTTTTTCAGTTATTTCAATACATACAAAAATACACATCTTTCCTCTCTATAATATTACGAGTAGAATAGATTAGCACCGCTGCAACAAAAACTCTTAACGGACAATCTAAAACACATTAAAAATGCAAATGCAGTTCAACTATTACTACAGTTGTTCCAACGAATCAAAAGCTTAAACTCACTCGGGCGAGTCGTGAAACTTTTCGGACACTAATTATTTCGATAACCGAGCTACTGCTGCCAACTTAGCGGAACGGAATTACCTTCGCTGACATAACCTTGTTTTAAATGTTGGCGATACATGTTACGTCATTACCTACCGTACTTAGTCACAAATTGGTGAACGGATCCACGGTCTAATCTATCTATACATATGATAAAATTGGAGTGTCTGTTTGTAATATCAAAAGAAAAATTCCAAATTTCGGGAAGATGATGTATTTGCGTTGCTGATAACGAAATTCGCATTCAAAATTTTTTTGTCTGTCTGTCTATCTGTCTGTCTGCAAGCCGCGTTTGTTCCGGGTAATCTCTGAAACGGCTGGGTCGCTTTGACCGGACTTTCACTGAAGGGTAGCTGACATAGACGGGCATATTATTACATAATATTGCGTGGACGCAATCGCGAGCGAAGGCTAGTAGTATATAAAGTAAAAACGAGGATGTGAAATCAGTCGAACTTACCGATAATTACATGCGTACATACAGTTGTCTCAAAATAATTATTTTGCTACAGAAAAAGCAGCACCAGGCGTATAATCTGTACTACCCGGTCGAAGCCGGGGCGAATCACTAGTAACGATATTACAAGGAAAAGGCCAATAAGTTAACGCGATTTAACTCGTATTAATTAAAAAAGAAGTCAACATTTTTACTTTGTTTACGTCAAAAAAACTTTGATCTTTTTCCTTGTTAGTTAAATTCATTAGGAAATTGTAATCTTTACAAACTTCTCCGAATTTATAAATAACAAAATGTTTTTAACGTAAAACTTTACTTTAAGAACGAGAAACAGGAAACCGGGAACAAGGCTTCAAGGTATTCATTTTTTAAAGTTAATTAATTTACAATGTTTTTATAACACTTAAGTTATTTTGCTATAATTCAAAACGAAAAAAAACTAATACCATATAATTAAGAATCTATACATATAATATGTCATAAAAGTAGAAAAGGAACTTCTACTACAATAATTCACATTACGTAATATAAATCTAGTATATTACAGCAAAATGTTAATTAATACTTCATACGGAAAGAGCTAATTTGCTGTTCCATCTTGCAAATTCGGCTCGGCCTTATGAATGCACTCAATATTAACTCTGCAATCTAGGTCGAGTATCGATTACATCAAACATAGTAGAAACTAGACAATATTTAATGTATACTCCAATTGTTGGTACATTAAATATGTTGTAGTTTCCAGCATATAGTAGTACGTAGTAACTTAGGTTTATTTATAATTTTTCTTTTTTAATAAAGAAATAAAAAACTAAATACTGAGTTATTTAAAGATGTGAGAGTTATCTTAGATAGATACATGTTTATTTTTAATTTATTTTTTACACCCAAAGAGGTTTGGCAACAGACAAACGACGATAAAAAGAAGCATGTGAGCCAACCCCACATGAACGAAATAAGGTTATCCCTGGCCACTGGTTCACGTAAATCAGGTGATGATGGTGGTGATGATGATGATGATGATGATGATGATGATGATGATGATGATGATGATGATGATGATGATGATGATGATGATGATGATGATGATGATGATGATGGAGATAATGATTAGAGGGGTATGCTAGGTTCGCGCCAAATGTTCACCTACCACTCTAGGTTACAGGTGTGATCACATATGCATTATGCATAATGTAAATCTTATATGAATTATATATGTTTTATACTCAATCTGTGATATTTCAACCGCATAATATTTTAGGGCAACCATAAAATTTTTCCATCGCCATTTCCCATAGCTTCAACAAATCAATTCAAAGTCCATAAGAAAGACAAACACGCCGTAAGAGGGCGCAGGTGCGGGATAACAAGGTTTCTTCGTCTTCATAACGACCGACCATCTAACTCCCCGCTAACTTCTATATTTGATCCAACATGATTTACATGAATTGGCATTACTTCATATAAAATCCTATAAATATTCCCTTACTTTTTTAACTTCTTAGAATTGTATAGTTATCTTGATCGAATTACTTGTTTCTTAAAGTAGTTGAGGGGAGATAAACAAATCAATTATAGTCAAGTTACAAGCTATTAGAAGATCTATGAATATATCTAACGCTGGCTTTTGATCGCCAATTCGTCCGTGCGTAGTTAAAAAGCTAGTAATAAATAATACTCACTGATAAACTAGCTTAACAATTTCATTTTTTCTCACCAGAATCATTTTTTTATCATTCATTTTTTTTTCACTAGACTAAATAACTAAAAAATAGCTATTTTTGATTTTATTCGTTAGAGCTTTTATTGATGTAGTACTAGATAAGTAATTAATACAAGACTTTGTGTATAAAAATTAAGGTCTTAAAAGGTTAAACATGTATTTTAAAGTTACTTAAGTATTCATTTTTCCGGTATTTACGAGTATCTTTGCACTAAGCAGTACAAGTGTGCCATATAGAATTTCAGAATATAAAAAGTTATTTAACAAAACTGCAGTCTATTTCGACTTTTTAATCTTGTGGCTATTAAAATGCAATAAACGTTGGTAAAGGGAAACGAAAAAAGTTGAGATGAAAGTTTTATAGCGACCGCCGCACGCTTTCAACGACGCTAGTGAATTTTCAATGCGATTTGAAAGAAAATTTCATATTTTACAAAATTAACAATATGAACAATAGCACATTGTTTGATCTAATACTAAAATAATCATTTACATTTTACTCTGTGCAAAATTTTTCAACGAATAAACCATGCAAAACTGACATTGGTAGTCGTTAAAATATAAGCTTCTACCTAAATGAGAGACCATCTGATGTTAAAGTACGAAAAAACAGTAGCTTTCTCTGTAAAAATACACAATGAATTATTTTCATTCTTTACAAAAAATGAAACAAAAACATTGAACCATCTATTTAGCATTCTTATTATAATTAAAAATACAAGGCAGTGCGAATAATTAAAGATGCAAGGAGCAAATCTTATTCATGACTTACAGCTCATGAATATTCAGGAGGATGCAAAATCGAGACCCGAGCTCTCTGGCGTTGTGTTTGTACTGAATAATATCGTTATTGTAAGATATCGGTCGCTGAGCAAACTCCAAATGATTCCGAAAATCATGCTTATTGTATCGATTGTCAGATCCGATTCCCAGCATCTCTAGTTGCAGTTAGTATAATTAAAGCTCGACTAACATATGATAATTTTTTTTTTATAATATAAGGTGGCAAACGAGCAAGCGGACACCTGAATCCACCGAAATGGAAAGCGATCGCTGCCCATAAACATCCGCAATTGCATATGCGTTGCCTACCCTTAATTGACGGAGAAGGAGACGCTCATAAAGAGGACATTTCCCCTTCCTATGCGTCTCCTCCACCGTCAAATCCACTTTTCCTTCCCATCCTTTCGTCTTAAGAAAAGGGTGGAAAGGTAAAGGGACTAAAATTAGGCCTCCGGCACCACACTCATCAGACGAAACGCGGAATTGCTTCCACTTCACGCCTGTTTTCTGTGTGGTCGTGGTATTGCACCGGGCGAGCCGGCCCATTCGTGCGAAGATGTTAAAGCGGGCTCTACCACTGTTAAAATAATCATAAACAGTGAATAAAATAACATAAATTGTCTAGAGAATATAAGGCTATAGTTATCTATGTTTTTCCGCGACCAAAAATTTTCCGTCTGATTTTACTAAAAAAAATGAAAACAGACAATAAAAGTAATGGATGGTAAAGCGAAATACATTATATTAACATCATTTGTATAAAATAGCACATACTATATCATTCGTAATGTATTCCACACCGTCATCACATCCTGACAGGCCTTTTATCTAAGTGTAGTTTAACAATAGTTTCACTACGTGACCGTAAAAGTCAAATAATATTTTTCAACTAGTAAATATATGTCTGGGCTTAACATTTCTACTATTATTTTGTATACGTTTAAGATATCATTATTTCATTTCATATAAAATGAACCGTTTAAATTAACACTACACTTTTTTAATCTTTAATTTGAGATATTAAATTTTATTATAACGGGATAAAACTATCTAAACAACAAAAATATTAACGCCTTTATGTAATTTAGCAGCAATTGTTTACTGAAAAATCAAGAAGTTACTTGGCCCGAAGCATTCTGTTTTCTATGCATGGGATTTCATAGCTGTAACTAATAATAATAGGTTGTTTTGTTTATAATTATAGTCTACCCAGGAAGTATAGTCTACCCGTGAGCGCCTCTATCGCGTTCTTTATTACGTCACTTGCTAATGTGCCCAAATGAATTAGTTCAACTTGGTTTATTGTAATTCTGATAAAATTAAGAGTACGTTTGACTTTCTTGATTTTTTCAGTAAAGATATGCGACACTAAAAAGTAATTCGTTTACGGTTTCAGTTTAAATAGACATTATTTTTATCTTTCGTTCGTCTATCCCTTTTGATATCAAATTGCAATCCACTAGTCTTGAGATAAGCGTATCGGATGAAGAGACTTATGCTGTCAATATCTCAACGTGGAGCGCTGGAGACATTTTCCCGATACCACGCCACCAGCTATAATACACGGAAATGAACTTAAAATCATTATTATGTT
Organism: Papilio protenor; assembly: GCA_029286645.1. NCBI lineage: Eukaryota > Metazoa > Arthropoda > Insecta > Lepidoptera > Papilionidae > Papilio > Papilio protenor. Next base: position 3,825,140 of record JAGSMZ010000001.1, on the reverse strand, counting down.
ATGCATAATGTTGTGTATTTTATTAGCTTTGTCCCGCCATGTTTGTCAAAGATTAGATATAGTCAGTTTTTACATTTGTTACCATAAAATTTAACTATTTTGCCTTATCATAAAACTTTAAAATTTTCAAACTTAACAGTAATTTTAACCTTTTCTTTCAATGAATAACATAGGCTGGTGATGATGATGATTTAAATGAAAAAATGAGATATTAACTAATAAATATTATAAACCCAATTAGTTGCGAAACCCGATGGCGCGAAAAAACGCGGGACACAAAAAAAGAAATCTATCTTTTAAAGAATATTCCAAGGTCAATATTATATTTTTAAACTACTATTTTATTTGAATATCCCAAAAAAATTATAGCAAAAAATGTTTTCACTTCTGTCGACGATTCTCAACGAGTTCCAATTTTTTATGTAAAATAAATGGCTAAAGCATGTTGATTTTAGTAAACGTAAAATTAAAATATGCTTTTAACTATGTTAACGAATACCAAATACATTTAAAGCAACTGCAGCGCTAAGAGAAACTGAATTATTTACGCTACCTTAGTTTGTCAAGCTCGACGTTCTTACTTTAAAGTTCTACATTTGAGCTAATTGCAAAAAGCAGCACTTACTTTAGCAAAAATATTCGACACGAGCATTGCGCGCGGTCTTTCGCTCATTTCATACTTATTTTTTACATTAGAGTTCTTAAGAAAGAGTTAAAAGAATATGTAACTGTATTAATTAAGAGATATATGGAAAATTGGAAATTACACTATTTGTTTTAACTGATGAGATTTTTATAGGTTTATACTTTCTTATAATACTTTACCAAAATCTTACGCGCTTACTTAAAATTGCCTAGATATAAATACGTGGATGGTGGAAAATCAATATCTGATATTACAAGTTTGCAAATATTATAATCCTGCGCAAACTACTCTAATTGGCGGAGGCGAGATCGAAAAGTTTTTCTTACTTCCCAATAGAGGTCGTGACGTTGCAGTCTTTATTGAGATGGATTGGATTTATTCGAAAAGAAAACATCTTGGAGAAAGAAACTTAGGGACAACGCTTTTGTTTCTACCCTGAAGAAGTCGATGCTTTTCAATTTTTTTACAAAACGCATAAATATAATTGGAATATATTCTATAGTAAGTGAACTATTCACTTATAAACCAGGAAGTTTATAATCTATGTAATGTTTAAAACACAAATAATACTACAAAGCGACCGCTAACAATGCTTCCGTTTAGCTAAAACACATATTTTCGTAAGTGTTTACCGCAAATTTATTTAACAAGTTTGATAATTATTTTGTATAGTTTATATAATTATGGATGCCAACCGCTTACATACATTTTAATTAATATTTGTTTTGCCAATAATCATATGGTAAACTTGTTCAATGTTGACAGACAGTTTGTGTTGCTATATTATTTTTATTGTTCTATCTACACTAATAGATAACTCTGTAACAAAAATTTTACAATTGTTGTTAAAATTGGTTAGCAAGTTCATAATATTTTAATGTTTTTAGATGTCTAGTAGATCAAAGTCTCTCAAATATCTCATCCGCCAATTCGTTTATAGTTCGACCCGCCCCAGAGCAATAATGAATAATGGATATAAGTGGCACACTTGACCAACCTATTACATACTCCCTACAGATTATATTACCAAAATAGGTTTGGTCAAAATTTGTTTTTGTAGACACTTGTTTGTCCCCGCGTCATCGGTAATCGAATTTCTCTATACCGAGTATTTGAATTGATTCTGACTGAATGGCGACTCGATCAACTTTTGAAAAAGCTTTTTCAATGTATTTTTGTAGGTTTTATTTATTCACATGTGATATATAAAGTACCTAATGTTTTGTGCTTTTTCAACATTCTGTCTGCTAATTGCCTGAAAAATATTTTTCGCATGATTGAAATTATTTCATGTTGCAGATTTTTAAATGCATCTACCGTAAAATTATTTACTTTAAACCTACTAAAGAGTCATAAATAACAGTCAAATATTGTATTAATAAAATATTTACCACCTACAACTATGAGGGGTTACATATAATGCATTCTACTATTGCATTACTGGGTGGGCCGGCCATATTTGCCCGCAGAACAGACGGCTGATGGGGCCGCAAAGTCCTGGAATGACGACCCCGGACAGGGCGATGCAGCATAGGTAGACCTCCTGCAAGATGGTCCGATGATCCTGGATGCGAGAAGCACACGACCGATCAACGTAGCAATCTGAGGGGACGGCCATGCCCAGCAGTTAACGTCATATGACAGAAAGGAAGAATAATGCATTTCTACTTAATGACAATCCCACTTATTGTAAGTGACAGCGTTATCCTTAAAATATTATAGTATAACAACTGACTTTTAATATGTTTTTAATGTATCTAAATTTTTGTCGTAAAATATTATGGTTCAAGTAACACCAACGATTCGAAGATTGGTGATGTAAATAGTTTATTGAAAAATGAGGGTTGCCTCAATCAAATCATACGAATCAAGACAGATTCGACTGCTCTTCTCTCGCTTCGGGTTATTAAGTTTCGAAAGCACACATGATTGCCAATTTGTGGGTACGATGCAATTCGATTTTCTTCTCGCCGGCAAACAGAAGGGAACTTTTCGAGAGTGCATACATATGCGTATAAAATAATTCGTATTAATGTATTCTATGACTAGACCGATTTGAAATAATGATATGTCAATCGATTCTTTTATTCTCAGGTAAAACAAATTGAAATTTTAAGCAGGATCGTATTTGTAAATGACTGGCGTTGCTCACTTTACGTAGCAAGCGTTAGTAAACACTATCTGTAATATTTCACACAGTTAATTTAACGAATGGGTCCCACGATGCGTCGTTGAGGTATAAAGTTATTGACAGGGTAACAAATTATCTACGTAACCTGCATTGCGATGTTATTAACTATCCAGGTAACCCATAACTATAAATCTTCTTTATAGTATGTTTGTAGCAACAGTTTTTAACTTAATTGACTTCGAAAATATTTTTCGATAAAAAAGAAAGATGTACATAATTATCCCTAATACTTATTGTCGTTTAGTGATTACTAAAGGCATGCTTAAGAATTGATATACCAACTATGAGCGTGGTAGTTAGCTCTACCTTTGTAGCCATTCACATCCAATCTTAAAATTCTTTCTTATTTATGTGAACATATCTCATTATCTCCCCGCATACGTTCATACCACGCTAACTTTCTCAATTTCTCCACTAAATTAATGTAATATAACGGTTATAATTATGTTCAATAACAACATCAACTTTTATACTCTCGTATCTTGTTGAAATTATAAAAGCTACGCTGACGTTGACAAACGACGGCCGTGTTGCGGCCTCCTCTGAATAACGATCAACTTGTGAAAGTGCATTCGCTTAATGACATAAAATTTTCATCACTTAGAAATATTGAAAATTGTAAAACAAGATACGAAAAACAAATCATTAAAACACTGACACAAAATTGCTATGTGCATTTTTTTTAGGTAATATTAAATAATTGTTTAAATCGAAAAAAATCTAAGGAAAATATCTTTCCTATTAACAGAACATTTAACAAAATAGTATTTGCATCCAGAAAAACAGGCTATTTACTGTTCTTTTGTTTTTGAAAAGGATTTCTTTGTATCGCATGATTACTCTGTGAAAATGCTAAATGAAGCGTACTATTTCAAGTTTCTTTGCATAAGTTTGTTTAATGGATTCCTTTTGTAGCGAAAGAGCAGTTCTTTGTGTTCGGAGAAAGCTTTAGCCGTACATTTTGCAATTTGTTTTAATATGACATCACGAAATCAACTAATTTTTTAACAATTTTTCATATGTTCCTACGTTTAGAGATTTTGTAACCATTGTTTGAAATTATCGAAACGTTTGGAAGATTTTTTTTTTTACCTCAAAAAGTTCTGTGAGCGAGTGTTTTGAGATTTGAAACTCACCGTATGAAATCAATTACAAAAAATTACATAACGTAACATTTAAACCAATCAATTTACTTTATTTTGTTTTTTCAATTTATTTTATTTTGTTAATAATTAATTGTTTACGATATATTTATAATGTTCAAGTCAAAGCTACCAATCATTAAAAAATACTTATCCGAAGTCCCGAAGATGTATTAGATAAATTTATATTTCAACTTCAAAAATAATGAAATACGTGACTATAATAAGAAAATTTCGTTTACTATAATTTATGTTTAAATGTTATTTAATTTACAACTGTAAATATATTAATCATCTCTTTTACTCACTGTGAGTTTTGAGCAGTGGAAATCGACGTTTATAATTTTTGTCAAATGAATGTATTTTGTTTGTATGTTGAAGTTCTATGATAAACGTAGTTGTATACTCAATGACATCTGCCGCCGACACAACTCATTAACCTCTTCGAATATGAGCCTCATTTATATTGGGGAGGTTTAAAACTTTGAAATAAATTGTACAACACCAGAATACATGAAAATAGTTTATTTTTTACTTTAATTATTAATTACTATTATGTCGCTGTAAGATCAGAGTTTTGAGTAAAATATTCCAACAATAATATCTAGCATAAGATTATACTAACCTCGGTTTATATGAACTCATAGTACTTTACTATCCGAGAATACGGAGACATAGCGAGATCTTATGTTGCCATGACAACACACAACATAACACCTAACATAACCCTGTCTCTCCTCTCATAATTCTCCCCGATAACAAAAAAAAAGGAATTACACTCGCTGTCGGTAATAAATAGTTGAAAAAGTACATTTAAAATCGTTTAAAATCAAATCAGTAACTAGTTTTATATCTTAAATAGGTCAGACGATTGCAAAGGATATATTTTAACTTGAAAATATAAAAACTTTTTAATTCCATCCTTTGTTTTCTCTATCAACTTTTTCAATATCTAAATTTGGCACATATATGAATCATATTTGAATGTGCCAAAAAGTTTTTCAATTTTTGTGAAACATTTCGAGCTCAAATAACAAAGTAAACAAGCTGCAGTGCGACACTGAATATAACTTTGCATTGCTCTCTCAGCGGAAACGAAATTCTGATGTCCGAGAATTTATTGGACCGATCATCTACACATACGTCGGAGGTTTAGATTTACAATTCATTTGATACGATAATAAACGTTACTAATATTATAAATGCAAACGCTTAGATGGATTGACAGATGTTTATTAGAATTTGTAGCCTAATCTGCTGAACTGATTTCGATGAAATTTGGCATAAATGTAGATAGAGAATAGTCTGGAAGAACACATAGACTACTTACTTTCGTTTTTTTTTAATTTCATACGGACGGAGTCGCGGGGTAGTTAAAAATAAAACTCGAAAAATAACTCTGAAATGAAATTTTCTTATATTGATGGAATTTTTCCACGTTACAAAAATATTGTTTTAATGTAATATTTGAACGAACCGGAGTCAACATCGGCACGTACTCGTTCGATATTGTTCGATGTTAAATGAAATTGCTGTATGTACCAATAACAGGATATTGTTCACTGCCTTTATTAAATTTACTATTACATTTTTATACTTTTTAATATATATTAAAACCTAATATATATTAACCTATAACTAACTTTTAATATAAATGTGAACTGTGCAGTGCCAATATAAACATTGTATGTTTAATGGCACCAAGCTGTGCTAACACAATCATGTAAAAATGTTTTCGTTGAAATAAATGAAAAAAAAATACTCCCAATTTTACTCTTATAAGAGTGAGGACCAAATAAATGTTTACATAATGAAAAATTTGTAAAAACTATAAGGCTTTCGTGATTTTAACTCCGGAATTGTCATTTGGATCACTTTGTGTTTTAATTAATTTATTATTCTTAAATGGTCATTAAGATATTACAAAACAGAAAGAGAGGTTGCATCCATAGCTGATGCCTTTTGTATTTGTAGCACAATGCAGTTCGGTTGCAACCGGCCCATTGTTCCGTCTGCGGTTGACACAAACTTATAATTAATGTATTCAAGAGACAAGAAAATCTCTAGAACAATGTTATAGTGTAATTAATTGTTTACATATTATACCTTAATCTATACATATAATAAAATAGGAGTGTCTGTAATATCAAAAGAAAAATTCCAGATTTCGGGAAGATGATGTATTTGCGTTAATGATATCGCATTTAAAATTTTTTGTCTGTCTGTCTGTCCGCAAGCCGCGTTTGTTCCGGGTAATCTCCGAAACGACTGGGCCGATTTCGACCTGACTTTCACTGAAGGGTAGTTGACATGGACGGGCATGTAATAGGCTATTTTTTTTTTAACTCCGTGCTGTCAAAATGGCGTAACGGGTGGTCGAAATTTACGCTAACGAAGTTTGCGGGCGACAGCTCGTCATACATAAAACCGCAATCACTTATCACTTTGTTTTTTGTATTTTTGTATTTTTGTATTTTTGTATTTTTGTATTTTTGTATTTTTGTATTTTTGTATTTTTGTATTTTTGTATTTTTGTATTTTTGTATTTTTGTATTTTTGTATTTTTGTATTTTTGTATTTTTGTATTTTTGTATTTTTGTATTTTTGTATTTTTGTATTTTTGTATTTTTGTATTTTTGTATTTTTGTATTTTTGTATTTTTGTATTTTTGTATTTTTGTATTTTTGTATTTTTGTATTTTTGTATTTTTGTATTTTTGTATTTTTGTATTTTTGTATTTTTGTATTTTTGTATTTTTGTATTTTTGTATTTTTGTATTTTTGTATTTTTGTATTTTTGTATTTTTGTATTTTTGTATTTTTGTATTTTTGTATTTTTGTATTTTTGTATTTTTGTATTTTTGTATTTTTGTATTTTTGTATTTTTGTATTTTTGTATTTTTGTATTTTTGTATTTTTGTATTTTTGTATTTTTGTATTTTTGTATTTTTGTATTTTTGTATTTTTGTATTTTTGTATTTTTGTATTTTTGTATTTTTGTATTTTTGTATTTTTGTATTTTTGTATTTTTGTATTTTTGTATTTTTGTATTTTTGTATTTTTGTATTTTTGTATTTTTGTATTTTTGTATTTTTGTATTTTTGTATTTGTAGCACAATGCAGTTCGGTTGCAACCGGCCCATTGTTCCGTCTGCGGTTGACACAAACTTATAATTAATGTATTCAAGAGACAAGAAAATCTCTAGAACAATGTTATAGTGTAATTAATTGTTTACATATTATACCTTAATCTATACATATAATAAAATAGGAGTGTCTGTTTGTAATATCAAAAGAAAAATTCCAGATTTCGGGAAGATGATGTATTTGCGTTAATGATATCGCATTTAAAATTTTTTGTCTGTCTGTCTGTCCGCAAGCCGCGTTTGTTCCGGGTAATCTCCGATACGACTGGGCCGATTTCGACCTGACTTTCACTGAAGGGTAGCTGACATGGACGGGCATATAATAGGCTATTTTTTTTTAACTCCGTGCTGTCAAAATGGCCAAATTTAAGCTAACGAAGTTTGTGGGCGACAGCTCGTCATACATAAAACCGCAATCACTTATCACTTTGTTTTTTTTTTTAAGGTAGACGCTGGTAAAAGACAACCATTTTTTGCCACAAAACACCGCTGCCTACTTATTGACATCTAATAGATGATAGAAAGTTCCAGATGCATCGCTTACCTAGTCAGTATGTATGCCTCATCTTATAGACAATGATCCTATGCCTGGTGGATCTTAGAATATAATTTCAGAAATCGAATAGTATGACAGCTGCACACTTCGTTTAGCATTTTCTGGCTTTTAAGGATTTATGTCGTCACATTGGAATCTACTCGTACATACAAACATATACATCGAAACATACTTATTACGTACTGGGAAACATATTATATCAGGCGATTCGATTTTTTTAATCAAAAATCAAATATTATTAACAAACAAGAGTGTTTTTAAAATATCATATAGTAAAAATAAGAGCTCTTTTTAAACTCGAGACTTTTGATGGTAATAACTTATATTGTTACTGCCTACAAATTCGTAAACGGCTTTTAAAATTGCCTGAATCGTAACGAAACTTTTTCCATAACTGTTTTGCTTTCACAACGTTTATTGTGTTTTAATAGCCACGAGAGTAATAAAATAACTTGTACGGATTTTATTTTGTGTTTTTGAAGACGTTTAAGTTTGTTGTGTTGTTGTAAAACCAATTTTTTATAGAAATTATATAAAACTAGCTTTCGCCCGCGACTCCGTCCGCGTGGAATTAAAAAAAACAAAAGTGAGTAGCCTATGTGTTCTTCCAGACTATCCTCTACATCTATACTAAATTTCATCGAAATCCGTTCAGCCTTTTAGACTACAAACATCCATCCATCCATCTAAACTATCGCATTTATAATATTAGTATGATATGCATAAACATAAAAGTTAATGATTTTTACTGTAACGTAAAAGAGTTACATGCTCTTCGTCTTTGCCAGTTTAACTATTTTTTTATTTTATAATTTACAGAGAATTATTTTGTTTAATGAAGAATAATCCTATATATGAAGTTATTGTTATGAAAGCTCTTACTAAGTGAACTCGGTCAAGACAGTGAAGAGCTTTCAAAAGTTTCCAAAGTTAAAATCTTTGCTAGTGCACGTCAGAAGCAACTGTACACCACCTCCTAACCTCCTCCATTCCTCTACACAGATAACAATCTCCTCTTATAACAATTTCTTTAAAATGAAAATAAGGATGTTTTGCAATTCCAGAACAAAAGTCCGTTTTACGTTTTGTGTAAAACCTACTTCTTTCGATGGATGGATGTGTGGATGTTTTTTTCACAACACACTTTCTGAACTTATGTGGTAAGTGGAAAAAAACATCCACACATCCATCTATCGAAAGAAGTAGGTTTTAAGTAGATTTTTAGCAAAGAAGTAGGAAATTCGAAATAGACTGTGGTCTACTACAATCTATTTCGAATTTCATCTAAATCTGATCACACTTTCTGAACTTATGTGGTAAGTGGAAAAAAACATCCACACATCTAGAGAACAGCACATAGGCAAACATTTTTTTTCTTAATTCGACTTGGTTGAAGTTGCAGGCGACAAATAGTAAATAATACTTAAAATATATTAAAACCAATTAAGACCTAAAAAATAACATAATATAATTCAATGATATCATTTCTGAAAGTCACAATTAAATTTTAATAAAATTCCCTTTGAAGTTTAAATCTAAATTAGCATCGGGGTTTCGAAGCCCCAAAACTTTTTCAAAAGGTGTGTATTTATTATTTACTACGCACTCGTGAAGCCATCAAATTAATTCTTTGAAAAAAGTTAATTGATTTGCTGTCCACTAATTTTCGATTATATGAACAGTAAAAGAATCTATATAAGAGAATAACTATTTGTTTCTACTGTCCAAAACAAATGTGTAAAATCCGACATCCCCTTCATACTCCTATAAAAAAGATAAGACAATATTTTTAAGTGTTTTTAATATGTCTACTGTCACTAATTACAATAAGTCCATCTATTCTCAGTCACATTAAAATAAATCAAATATTAGTCAAATAAAATAACTACAAGTATAATTTTGCCGGGCTTGACACTATAACTTTGTTACAAAATACGTTAAAACATTATCCTAAAGTTACAACCAGTAACGTTAATTATTTTCTAGTAACAAAGAGGTTAAAAGTGAAATAGCCTCGGGAATTTAACGGCGTTACCGCGTTGCTTTGAAACTGACCTCCGTGACTCGTCTCGGTTTCCTTGTTAAGTTTTACCGACAGATTCCGCTACCAAAATGTAATAAAATATACTTAATTAAAATATTCTTTAATTATAGTCGTCTACAAGTCATATGTGGACTGTAACGTAGCGTAAATGCCCCTCATTTAAGTTGAGTGTTAAGTCTAGATCACACACGCACATCTTTGAATTTCTTCCCATATACATACATGGAAGTTTAAAGACGACGAATTCCTAACTCTAATAAATTGATATTGAGACACAACTTTATAAAACGGCAAAACAAATGCTTTAAAACATATATTTTTTTGTTTATATTAGATTTTCCACTTCACTTTAAATATGAATTTGCTGTTTCAACAAGTGTACGTGACATTCGAGAACATTCCGTTAAGCAGTTGAGCAAACAAGCGCACCGACGGGATCGATCCACCGCATTGCACTCAACTTTTAACACGTGCTTTGCTCACTTTTTACATTTAAAAAGATAAACGGCGTATGCAAAGTTTCCCGAACCACTTATGTCCTCAACTGTGAACTTCGATAACCTATAATAAAACTAGGATATCGAAACTGGGAGTAATTTATTAAAGGAATTAATAGTTTACAATTTGTCATGAAAAATAAAATAGCAATTTTGCTTGATACATTTTAATCTGTTAAGCTCAACCTATGTCGATAGTGTTTCAGTAACTGAATCGTCAGTTTGTGGCACTCGTACACGTACATATTGGCATCCCTTTTGTTCTCTAAACAAAAACTGAGATAACAATACGTTTTTCTACGTCTATTTCCACAATGGTAACCCACGGTTAATAAATTAAGCTCACAGTGAATTCGACGCGACGACGTAACAATTCAAATAGCAATTTCGAAAATCTCCTGCAAATCCAAGAGATTTAAATTATTTTAATTAAACAAATTCACTGAATCGGAGCCGTAGCTGCAATGAATACAATTTCATGATAAGTTACGGTACTAAAATACCAAACAACAGCCTTTTGTTAAATCAAAATTAATATAATAATAGAAAATGACGATAAACACTCAATCACTCTATTTTTAATACCGAAAATCGGAAATAAACTAAACTACATTAATACTTCATTGTATTATATTTTAGTTGACTAAAACTAACTTTTACATTTCTCTGGAAAACATTTCCGTTTCGTAGAACAATATGTGTAAATAAAGTATTATTTAGTGGTTAGCTTTCGCAAACCCTCGTCAAAGATGACAGCCGCCGCAATCTAAAACAATTTCACCTGTTTTCTACTTTATAAATAAGAATATAACTTTAACGACTTAAATTATGTATGTAAACTATTTTAGAAATACCTTGTGGTTTGTAAAATATGTTCAGTAATCTTTACTGGAATGAGTAACAAATAAACAACTAACGTATGTTACATAACAATTTCTTAACAATTAAGATAGTACTCGTACAATAATTATTATGGCATGACTATCTATTGAATATTTTTTACCATTGATTCTAAAAATAATGTCGACAATCGACTATTAAACAATGATAATCAAAAATATACGAGAAATGTAGAATTTCTAAAGTACTTACAATAAAAACAAAGTATTTTATATAACGCACATCATTCAACATTTCTAAATGGCTTTTTAATTGTTCTAGATACAAAAGCTATACGGAATGTATGACAATCGGCTAGAGGCCGAGCTTATTAAAGGGCTCGCTCGCCGCTGGCTCCGCTGACGTAATTACAATGTTTCAAACCAATAAGGCAATCAACCACTTATTTGCGCTGCTGATGCGATTTTTTTTATCGCGCGGAAATTTTCAATATACCTGGGGGAATGACAAGGTTATGTGAGACTTGCCCCTCTAAAACCACCTCCTTCTTCCCGTTGCGGGAAGTTCCCTTCTTTCAGTCCAGGGATCTTCGGTACACTCTGCACTGGGCTTCTGCACGATTCACAGGAGACGGAACTCCCCCGTGCCTTTACAAACTACGGCAACTCAGGACCACATATTGTTGCCGTGTTCCCGGGATAGTAAGGAAAGGCGAGCCGGGCCCCGCCCAAATTGTCTACGACCCCGAAGGTCCCTTTTGCTACAGCTGTGACTTAAGGAAAAATGCGATATTGTCCCAAAAAACCATTGCGATGATTTTAAACTTGAAGCTACGTTGTTATAATACTACGTGATTCTTCCACTGAGCATCAAAAATATTGAATTTATTAAATTAGCTGTCGATATTCATACAACGTCACTGTGCTTACGTAGTTTTCATCTATTGTGGTAGCAAATCACAGAATATGCGTAGCGATGCACCGACACAATTGCTTCAAAATACCATCGTGTGCGACCGCCCTTACGAGCCGCGTCGTCTGCAGATGAGACTCTGTGCATAATTAATTTCCTTTCAACACAACAATACGAATGCTTATTACAACTTTCTTCTTAGTAAATAACGTAGGTACAGGTCCTTGATATTACTAAGTACGATTAGAGTATATACATTTAATGGTAGGTAGAAAACATAACTGTTTCGGTAATTGTTAAACATTTTTCATACTAGAGACTGATTACAATTGCCAGACTTTAAGCACAAAAATTAACACTCATTACCATAACAGTATTTATAGCAGTTCTACAATAAATAGACGAACATCCACTTCATTGATTTACAAAATACTTCCAAACATTAGCTTGTAATTTATTCTATTTTCATCAAACCTCGGAGAAGCAGATCCAAACAAATGACGTCATTAGTTTACAGCCCTCAACACTTCGCTGGCAACCCTAGTGAAGATAAAATGCAGGTCTGTAAAACCGTCGAATAAATCTTCCCATCATTCTTTCGTCCTTGCGGTTTGTTTAAAATTAAACAAAATTCTTTGTTTTTCTCTGTACAAAAATTAAACGAGCAAACCCATTATTTTCATCGCCTGAAATCTTATAAATTAAAATAAATACATATGAAATAAAGCTGCGAGAAGGAGGGTGGGTTTACTCGTTAAATATTTATGATAAGGTATTGTCATTAAAATTCGATTTGCTTATAATTGGAGTTTAACGACCCGGATCTTTCGAGATATATTAGCATCACATTTATGTTACTACGGATTACGCAGATAAATATGTAACGTTTTTTAGACTTTTAATACACATTTAAAACTACCACTCTCAAATATATGTACATCACTCTGGCCACAGAATCCGATTGGAAGATCCGCGGTATTAACCCAAACCTCACAGACCATAGACCACAAATCTAACATTCACTACTCTGATCATAAATTTCCATGTAATAAATCTTGCGAACGATTTGTAGTATAGGTATACAAGCTGCCACGTTGTTGGCAGTGCAGCCAGATTGAATGGTCGTCGCGTCGCTGGCTCGTAATTACTGTATTCCGTACTGGCGACCGCTGGCGTCCTCTGCAGACGATACTCCGTAATTAATTTTCTCGTAACCTTATTCCAGAAATTCTGCGAAAATGTAATTATATCTGTACTTATTAATGGACGGTACGGGCCATGGATAAGAGAATTTTCTCGACACCATGACAATTACCTTGTTAAATAACTTGACAACAACCGATAAATGAATAACCACACTCGTCCACAATTAAGAAATATGTTACTAACATAAGTTTTACTAAAACTTATCATGAAGTTAAATAATCATATAATACGTATTACTTAAAAGCTAAATGAAAAATATACCAAAAAGTACATATTGATTATAAACGGTTATTTTTTTTTTTTATAACATAAGGTAGCAAACGAGCAACCGGCCACCTGAATCAGCCAAAATGGCGAAGCGACCGCTGCCCATAGACATCCGCAATTGCAGATGCGTTGCCTACCATTATCCGACGGAGGAGGAGACGCACATAAAGAGGACACTTCCCGTTCCTATGCATCACAAGTATAGTAAGCGTTCTAACTATAAGTGTAATCGTTCGGACATCCGTGTCGGCAGAGAAGGACTCCTGCCTTTTTAAGATAACTGAAAATACAAATTAATTTTAATTGTCTAACCGAAAATATCTCGTTAAAAGACAAACAAAATCCGATCAATATTAATTTGGAAAGCATTATGCTTATTTATACAATGAGGTCGGGCGCTGTCGGACATAAATTAGGAGTACCGCTAGCAGTTGTCATTGACTGCATCTGTCGAGTTATGTGTCGCAGTAAATTGTCGGATACTGGAACAACAGCTGTTGTCTAGCTCCGTGTCCCTAATGTGTCATGTTGTCGTAAAAACTTCTTTAGTATGTAGTAAAATGTCAGTATCACAAACGTCTAGAAGACAATGATTTTGATGGTGAAAAATATGTTCTTTACTAACTCGTATTCCAAATGGTTAATTGGTCTATCTTATGTTGCAATAGATATCTACATTTAGTATATCTCTTAGTGATCAAGTAGCAACTATGAGTACGACTCCTAGTTTCAAAATGAAGGAACACTTCCAATTCCTGTTTCTTAACTGCATCTCGGCGGCTACATTTTTTTAAGCGTAACTCTATCGATATGTCCCACTCCCCCACTTACATAAATGGAACATTATCATATGAATTCACGTTAATACCTTTAAAAGCAAATAACGCTAAATTGAATCGTAATGTAGATGTAATCAGGACGGAAGATGTTTAATCAAGTGAGGGGTTCGCGCGGCGACGATTTGCTGCTATGCTTTATTTGATTACCGTCTTACACGCCTCAAGGTTGCTTAAAGACTTGATCTGAAATATCGTAAAACGAATTTGGTTTTATTTATAATAAGTGTATTTGTTTTTAATGGTTCATTTGTTAAAAGGGTAACGTTTTCGTGGGTACCTGTACATACCCGTTCTATTATAACTTACTTATAGTTTAGCAATAGGCAAGCAAATTTAGTTAATTTTATAGATTAAGACGACTTTCTATTTGTATTCTTTGTTGAAGCGACTAACTGCCGCATTAGTCGTTAAGTGGTGGTGTTCGTCTTGTTTATGTGTCTCAATAAGTAACCAATTAATAACTCTGAGTGCGACAGATAGAGTTAATCAATTAGTTTGGTATTAAGTTAAATACTATTTTAATAAATAGTACTGTTAGAAATGGATATTCCATAAAATACATATAAATGTTTGAATTTTCTTTCAACACAATCGTATATTTTTCTCGGCTTTATTCCAACAGCAAAATATACGGCTGCGGTATTCAAAAGCTGCACTCTCTTAGATTTCTTCATCCAGTTTAGAAATTCGTAAGCGTTTCAAATTTATTCACTTTAACACCTTAGCATGAAGCGCACGTACTGTTCGTCCCACTTTATTTTCGCTTACCTCTTTCTTAAACAACAATTCTTTAGTAACACAATTACTCTTGAGTGACTGAATTGTAAAATACTTTAAAGCCTTATCGAAGTTTTAAAAACATTGGCTTAAACAATGGAGCTAATATTTAAAGCTTCTCGAATAAAGATTAAGAGTAGACTTAAAACAATTTATAAATTTAAAGACAATAACTACACAATTTGTGCTGAATATGCTGATATCATAACGGAGTTCAGCAGACGAATATATGAAGAAATAAAAAGACCGCGATTTTTTATTTTTATTTTATTGGTTAAAAACAAAATGGAAAAAATACAATAAAGAAATGTTATGAGCGGTACAGAAACTCACAGGATTTATGTGTAACCACTGGTCGCTTAGTTTATATAATAACATATAAAAAGCAATAAAGAAACTTAGACTATTTTACTCACAAATAACGTAGCTATTCAACGGTGAAAGAATTTGAAATCGGCCCAGCAGCCTCCCAGCCACTGAAATCAGCCATCTGAAAAATTACATAGTATATTGTATGTTTCTGAGATTAACGCGTACAATGCACATGTGTAGGATTGTTACAGTAACGCAGTACACGTCCGGCGTCCGGCGCTGAGTGCGGGATGTCCGACACGTAGCTGACAGGCCAAGGCCTTGCCACCTCAGGATACGTACTATTGCCGCTGTCAGTTATTCTTAGTTACACTTGCCACCTGACACGTGCCACACAACGCTCGTTTAATAAATTCGTAGAAAGAATAGATCAATAACAAGATTAACTTGAAAATATAATGTGATAAACATTTTCGATTCCGTTCAGATTAGGAAATACGTATTTCAATTGTTTTATTTAAAAGGAAATCGAACAAGGATAATACGTCAAATAAAATGTGTTATATTTTAAACAATGTAAACTAACACACGAGTGCTGAAAATGTTTATAAGCATTCTAATGTGGTTGCTGCATTCTGCATCAATGCTCTGCCCTCGTGTGAAAGTGGCAAATAACAACTCAGTTGGTAACAAATTTACAAGTCAACGAACGCTCTCTTAACAGGATAATTTGAATCACAAGGTTATAGTTCTCGCAAATGTATCGTTATGTACAATAATAGTAAAGAATCCTACATTCAAAAATATCATATGATCTTTAAAATATATGGTTACTTAAAGAGTCCTGTTCTATTACTGTCTAAAGAAAGTGTCGATTTCTACTACTTCTAGATTTTCTTCTGCGTAACTCAGAGTATTTCTAATGTTTCCTTAAGAATTCCGTTACCTTAAAAGGAGTTATAAAATACTTAAGGTTTTAACATAATCCTAAATGAGGTCGCAAGTCGGAGCGCGGACCATGAACTATCGTAGTAATGTATAAACAATATTAGCATAAACCTATGTAATATTTTCCCTCTAAAGTATTTCAGTGAGCAGAAATTTTCAAGGATTTCCTTTTAATCAGACGTGTAAGAATAATGCGCTTTGTTTCAAGGTGAGGCTAAAACAAATATATTCGTGAAACAAAATTTCAGGATTTGATATTTGTTAAATAAAAAAATTTAGTTAACTAACTGTTTGGGGTAAAACAGTTTCTATCGATTTTACTTTTTGATAATAATTAGATAATAATCAAGATCAGTTAAAATCTGTAGTTTAAAAGTTACAAACAAAATTATCTATTATAACTCCAAAATTCTTCGTTTGAATATTATGTTATTAATGAGTTAAATTAAAATACTCATTAAAATGTCTTAAAGCCACCATTTAAAATTATTTATATTTCGTTTCAGTTTTATTTAACTCAGCATTTTGTTAGGGAATTACGATCCTCATTAATATTCAAATTGTATTACCCACAAGGTCTATTTTTGCTTTTAACGGTACGAATGAATTTCAAATGCACGCCGCAAGGGTTGCCGTCTAATAAAACAGGGCTGAACGTAAAGATTTATTTAAGGTGGGAGGAAAGTTGTATTTTATCTTCATTTGCCGACCGTGTAGTGTCGAGCTTTGCATGAAATGCTGCTTTCAATTAATTGCAATATTTGTTTGTATTTTCATTTAATAATATTATGTTGTCGTTTGATTTAAAAAAAATGATGTTCAATAATCTTCCTTAAGTAGACATCGAACTGTGCAGTTAATTCTGACGTGTGTAGGTACAACTGAGAACTGTTTAACTGCCAGGTATAATTTTGTCTACACTATGTCAGTTAAAACTATGCAATTAAAAACGAACGTGTGTAGGGGCTTACATGTAATACTGTATCTAAAAATAAACAGAGGTTACCTAGTTGTCAGATAAAAATACGAGTTAATACAAAACAAAGGGAAGCTGTGACCGCAAGCAATTGAGATATTTCAGGCTCGACGACAAGGTTACTGTGCGGCGCGGCGCGGCGGTGGCGGCGAGAGCTAAGTGGGCCACTGCAAATTGCAATCAATAGGGAGACGGGACACGCGCGCAAGTTCACGGTCGCTGACAATTGTCATTCATGCGCACATACATATATTATGCATTGAAATACAAAAAAAAAGATATGATATCTTTGAGTTACGGTGATTGATAAACAGGTAAGGTAGATAAGTGAAAGTTATCTAAAATGTTTGTTGTAAGCTATAACCAAAAAATGTAGAAATGTTTTGAAATTAATGTTTTCGAGCTAATGTTTAAATGTTTTCAAAATATTGAACCTTATCATTAACTTTCTTGAAATTGCAAACAAACTTTTAGAGAAGAAATATACAATTCTAGAAAGACAGTTGAGGAGAATTTTCTTTTAATGATTTATCATTGTTTGTTGTCGCTTCATAACCAAAAAATTAGAACAATGGATTATCCGCATTCACGAAATATCAATCGACCTGCTTTCCTTGTTTTTAAAGCTACTTATGACAAGATTCCCGAAACTCGAACTCTTTATTGCATTATTACGTGAATGAAATGTATACGTAGTTTTTATTTCTTATTAACAATAGATAACTAATAAAACAATATAATAAAACTTGCTTTTGCCCGTGAATTCGTCCGCATAGAATTAAAAAAGAACATAAGTCAGTAGCCTATGTGTTCTTCCAGACTATGTTCTACATCCAGCCAGCGGTCTGAAAACCAGCGCGGCCTTCAGTGATAAGCTGGAGACCGCATCAGCTGAGCCTTCTCCTTTTGGCCAAGAATTTTTTTTTTGTTTCATTAATATGTTTTGTGATTTTATGGTCAATAAATAGTGTTTTATTTTATTTATTATTTTTATATCCATGCCAAATTTCATCCAGATACGTTCATCCGTTTAAACTACAAACCCTAACAAACATCCATCCATCCATCCATCCATCTAAACTTTCGCAATTATGATATTAGTATGATAATAAGCTGACTACAAATAACGCTGAACCATCATGACAATTATACATGTAATGTAATGTATCTAACCAATTCAACCGGACAGATTGACTAAGTTGTAGTCATCATACTTAGGCTGGGTGGGGATGTATATGATATCTTTATAAAACAATAATAATATCGGCAGACAAAGCGTCGCAATGCAGAACGCCGCCGCGACCTACATCTCGCGACAATGCCTCTGCAGTTCACCTCGACCTCTCCACACCGGCCCTTAAATATTGCCACACTCTTGATATTTATACTACCACTAACATGTAATATTTATAGCACCGCACAGGCATATGTAAAATAAAAATAAGAAATATTTTATATCTCCATTTGAGTCATCTAATGAGTGAGGTTACGTTAGTGTGAGTCCACATCCCCTTCATACTCTTTGTTAATAAAAAAATATGAGATAGTTTATTATAATCTTTAACTGACAATATTGATATTCAACCAAGCCACGCCAGGCACGAATAGCTAGTTAATATTTAAATGTCACGTATTTTATTCCAATAACTATAAAAGTTGAATATATTTCAATATTCTGCTAGAATCAATTTATTGTCCCTGAACGATCGTATTTTATAATTTAGGGAGATATAAAACGTTTGAAACTTAAAAGAACACGTCTGTAAATAAATTATGAGTACCGCCAGTCGTATTTTAAGTTAGTCTCTTGGTTGCTATTAAAGTACCAGGAATACTAAAAATATAAAATGAAATCTAAAGTAAGGATGAACCGCAATTTTCCTGAGCTCATTTTATATTATAAATGCGACAGAGAATTAACTCTTTGTTGTTACATCGAAAATTATTTTTTAATTATGAAACTAAAACGAATCCGAATTCAAAATAAGAAGTTGGATTAACAATTAATTTGAGCTTTCTGCTTATTAATATAAAGAACTTATTTCTTTATCTGCTCCATATTCGTGGGGTTATATTACTTAAATGTGTCGCAATTAGAGAAATTGGTCTTCACCTTTTGCCTGGAAATAGAATAACAGGACCGCGAACAAGGAGCTTATTAATGGGCACCAAGGTCGGAGCGGAGCACGCAGTAGGGACCGCAACAAATTGCAATCAATGAGCGAGACAAACTGCGCACAAGTTCACGGCCATTGTAAATCGACACGCACTTTTTAAATCACTTACGGCCGATTACTGAAACGAATCTTAAACACTTCACTTTGTCAGCGACGCTTACAATCTATCAGAGACACCCAAATATTCGTGACAGACCCTCAGTTTTATAAACAAAGCGACCCCAGCGTACCTTTGCGGCGATAAATATAAAACTATGATAGGTATATGTGACTGTTCGTATAAATCAATTTGTTGTCCCCCGTACGAACGTATTTTGTGGCAGCGAGCATTTTCCCAAGTTAATATGTTGCGGGAAAAATAACAAGTTAGAGAAATTGTTTACGTCCGTAAATAAAATATGATCAGCGCAACTTGTATGTAGACCAAACAAAAACTTATAACTCACGTACATACATGAATTATATGATATGTTGCCGCATGTTTTATGTTTCATGTTACATATAGTAAAGATGCAAAACAAGCAACTTACCGCTTATTAAATAAACAACGTATTAAATAAATTCCACAACTTTTTAAGATTAAATAGCTTATTTTTATTTATCCATAACTAAGACTTAAAGCTTATGAATACAATTAAGTTTTTATTTATGTGTTGAAAGTTTAATAATTATATATTTACAAGTTTCTCTTTCGTCTAATTACTTTAAAAAAATAATCGAATAATTTATCGTAATAATTGCCTATGAAAAATATAATGAAAAACGAAATCGGAAGCAACGCTAGTATAGCTTTTACTGTCATACAATCAAACTTGAGGGTTATTAGTTTAAACGCTGGCTATTAATAGCTTCTACGTCACAATGAGTGCTACGTCACCGCTACGACGCTACGCGGCCGTAGTTGCCGCGGGACAGCGGCCGCGTAGCCATCAACTTCGGACGAGCGACGCTGACAAAACTACAACTCAAGTTTATTCTATTCTGCTTTGTCGTTGGATATTTTCGAGGTAAAAAAATTTACGTTTTTTTCTTTACTTTTTTAATTGTATTAAATTTTATACATAAATTACATTTAGTTATTAGAAAGTTACAACGTAGCTGTTGTGAAATATTATTTCAATAATTATACAATCTTGTCATGAATATAAATCCACTTATAGATTAAAAAAAATCGTTTACAAAAGCTTTTGTAATAATTTAAACATTTTGATTTTTTTTATAGTATATAAAATATCATCCATTATATTTATTAATAAAAAGACAGATGCAGAGAAAAAGGACATCGCAAAATAAAATCTATACCACAAATGTAAAGAGCAATTCCACACGTTTATTTCCTAAAACAATATTTTATTGTAACTCAGATGGCGACGAGGCGGGGGAACTTTTTCATTTCATCGCGGGGAGCATTTCTCTGGAGCACGACTTTCATTATGTTAAGTGGTGAGTGCGTTTGCTTTAAATAACGTTTTCAAATGGCTGCAAACGAGAGAGTGGTAACGAGAAGCTATCGTTCCTCAGAGACGCTTACACTCGAATCTATTAAATAATTCAATGTGCATTTGAATGACACGTACTTCGTAGTAATTAGCTAGAGAGCCAAGTTTGTCTTTCAATGGAGATAGTAAAATCTACTTTGTATTAACATAAGATTCATTACTAAACCGTAGATTTCTACTTCAAAAATCATCATCATCAACATGCCCTTATCCCTTACGGAGGGTCGGCACAGTATGTGCTGCTCTTCCATACATCTCTATCAGCCGTCATATCAGAAACCACTCCTTTCTTAAGCATATCTTTCACACAATCCATCCATACTTTCTTCGGTCTTCTTCTTCCTTTGTAGCAATCCACATTCATTCTTAACACTTTCTGGTTTATGTCCCCATCGTCTCTACTTCAAAAATATTCATACAATATCTTTTTAATTCAGTATAAAAAAAATAACAATTTGCTGCCATCATTTCAAAGAAGTAGGCACGAATTGAATATTCACAAATACTTTCGACCTTAGACGCAGGTGTCGTTTTCACTAATATTATACAACTGCTGGACGCGATTCGATCGATAGACAGTATATGTATTGAAATATAACTAACCTATAACTAGTGTGGGAATATTTGCATCGCGACAGTCTGACCTAGAATCTTTGGTATTAAAATCAATGAAGAATATAAAAATTGCATTGGTTTTTAAATTTTTTTTTCGCTAAATTCAAACTAAATGTTATAACAAAATGTTCTCTAATAAATGTTCGTATATAATTGTAATTAGAGATGAATATGAGTGTATAATGGTAAGCACTCAAAGTGTAAACAGATCCCTTATTAATATCAATTATTAAGTTTCAATCGAAACTCTAAAAGCGCCAAAGTGCTATATATAAGCTATTTATAGATTAGAATATACACTCACATTAAATTGATATTTACATAGCAATTTTACAATAGAATTACTTTGTTAGTAAAGTTTGCAAAAAAAAACAAGTAAAACAATAAAAATACTTATGAAATTAATGTATAATCTCATAAAACTTTTTTACTGATACATTAAATTCAAACATCCGTTTAAAAATTCCACATTTCTTGTACATTTAAATAACTCCTGAATTTAACAAAGATAACTATTCAATACAAAAAGCTGTAATAATTTACATCAGGCTCGGCGTACGTGACGCGATGATATTCCACAACGCCGCCAACTATTCTGACCGTTATACAAAATAAATTTGCGTTGCATCCGTGTGCCCAATTGCAACACTTTAATATCAAAAGTGGAGTGAACATAGGGTTACTGTGAATACAGTTAAAAAGGGGATATTAAAATAATAGCCCACTGACCCAAGCTCATAATCTAAAATTAATCAAACTAAAAAATATAAACCACAATTGTTCTAAAGTACATATAACCCTTATAAAAAAACGTTTATATTTATTGTCACAGATATTACGAAAGGTTCTCTATAATTCGTTGTCTCATTCATCAATCAATTAACTTTTCAATTTTCTAACGATCAATGCCATGAAATTTTTGATAGAGTACCGCGACTACTTGCGTCCTAAATAACATTTTAATTAATTGATAGTACAACAAAACATCAATTATTTTAAGCGAAAATTCAGGCCAAACTTATGGTAACAGTTTGTGGGAATAATCAACACTGGAAGTGAGCCAGCCGCGTTCGGCGCTCCTGAATAAAAGATCGTATGCTGGCCATA
This sequence comes from Papilio protenor, assembly GCA_029286645.1. Classification (NCBI taxonomy): domain Eukaryota; kingdom Metazoa; phylum Arthropoda; class Insecta; order Lepidoptera; family Papilionidae; genus Papilio; species Papilio protenor. The sequence continues at coordinate 3,802,444 of JAGSMZ010000001.1, read as the reverse complement.
GCGTCGCTTATTACGGCCTGAATTAATAACAGGTAGTCAACATATAGTGAACTATATCTAGGTCGTCACATAAAGCATAATCGTATAGACACATTTGATCTAGAAACTTCATTTGTCCTAGAACAGGATTGTAACTCCAATAACTTAATTGTCACGAACGTCAAATGTTAGATTAGATACGGTATGTAATGGATTGAACGATTAAAAAGATAAAATGGAATTCAGTATCGTACCCACTACTATATAATTAATTTTAATTATACATATATGGTTTAATTTATTTTGATTGTTCTGTATTATTGATTTTTATTGTAATGTAAAGGTAAAAAAAACATATTTACTTTGTAACTCCTTCAAAGTGTCTATAAATCATCATGATTGTAAATAAGAAACAATATGGACCTACAACTTTAGTTACAACCAGATCTAAAAATATTACGTTTGGTTTTTCATATTGAATTCTGTTGAAGTTTAATCATCTTTCGCAAACCTTTATCAAGCATATTAGCAACCGCATTTTGAGGACTAGAGTTTGATGACCTTAGAAAATTTAATAAATAAAGTCTCGACGCTTGCTAGACTTGATTACATTTCGATGTTTATATAGTCACTTCGTCATTTCTTTTCTATTAAACTAATATTAGATTGAAGCCTGACAGAGTTCTATCAACTGCAATTTTAGATGGATAAAGGAGTTATTAATAGTTTAGGACTAAATCTAGCCAACTATCTGCACGGTGAAAAGAGTTGCGCATAGTAATTTCGCATTTTTAATAATTAAAAAATGAAACCTTTATTTCAAAGATTTTATGTTTTTAATTAAAAACATTGTAGACTCGTAATAATACAATATCGACGGAAAATAAAAAACATAAGTCTTCAACATAAATCGATCAACGTTTTGCATTAGTTAAGCATTTAAAAGATGGTATTTATTGGTTCCAATTCTACGAGTACATTTAGGGTCTGTCCTACAATTCTTGTAAATTGTCAGATAACAATCCAATATATAAAATATATGATGGAAGTATCGGAATTTGGTACTCTATCTGACAGTGACGTCACTTTTAAGCTATCTGAGCCTCTATCAGCCAGTGGTGGGACTTCCTGGTAAACTTCTTATTTTAAAAATCTTCTATATCTGTATAAAGTTCCGGGAATTTCTCCTACCAAACATCTATCCAACCATCTATACTTTCACATTTATAATATTAGTAAAATTATCTAAGTAAATTCTTTGACTACAATACCACTAAAGAATCTGTAATACTTCTATGTTCTTCTTTTACTTCTCTATAAAGTGCAATGAAGGAAATGGTACAAATTACATCATCTCAACAAGGCTTTTGATATGATGACTTTTTGATTTCTGTGTTTTCAGTTCGTTGCGCAAGGGAAATTTTATTGAACTGGTCCCTTTGGTTGTCCAGGTGTGGTATTAGCTGAACGTCAGTGCTACTGGTGCGGGCCCCTGGCGGAGCAGGTGCACCGCAGCCGGCGAGCGCCGCCCTGCGACCTCCCCACCAACCACATGACCACTTGTGAACCGGGACTTGCATACTGCGCTATTGTTGCCACTTCACCACGTATGTTGTCAACTAGTCTATTGATACTGAGTCTATTGCACTGTTTGACGATAAAAAAATATCAAAGAAAAAAAAGACAGTTTATATATCGTTCAATAATTCAAATTCTAGATTCCATCTTTAAAAATTACGCTTAAGTGTAGATGGTATTTAAATTTTGCTATAGAATTATTAATGTCCATTTTCTGTATATCATCTCCTTTGTCCTTTAAAGATAAACTACGCATCTAATTTAGCAATTTTAAAAGGCCGCTGGCCCGTTTACCATACGTTACTATAAAAATTGTGTGTAACCAAGTAATAATAAAACATTTATCGTTTCAGCTCACGTCGAGTCCAGATTATGCGTAAAATTATATCAAGACGAATGCTATCCCTTATTTTGTAACTCTACAAGGACATGGAAAATGACATGCCCCTGTCGTGACGACTTATGTAATGGCAATAACACAGAACGTGAGAAGGAAGCTTTCGCTGTCTTAGCCAAACTTGTAGCAAAATCACACAACAACCGCATTAAAAAGAGGCAAATAACGTTTCCTGCTTCTTCTTCGTCAATACGCACAATTATAATAACAAACATAACAGAACAAAATCAAACAAACGAGGAAATGAAAGAAATAAATAAAGATCAAATGATAGTTGTAACTGCGAAATCACGGCTTGACCAATCTGAAAAAGTCGTCAGTGTTGATAACACCAATCAGCCCAGTCAAGAACTAAAAGAAAATCCTAGTACAGAAAACCCTGGTACAGAAAACTCTGATATAGAAAACGCTAGTACAGAACATCCAATGACTTCTGAAAGTAACCAGGAAGAAAGTTCTGAAAATCCTGACATCGTAGTAACAACTCAAACTAACAACAAAGTCATAATAAGTAATGTTGAACTTGTTACTACACGTTTAACAACACAAAATGACAACAAGGAAACTAATGTTGGAGATCTAGGTACTACAGATTCTGTTGCTGAAATTGCGTCCCAAAAAGAAATCGAAAGCACAATGCTTATTACCACTTTGGCAATGAAATATGATATCAAAGAAAATTTAATTAATAAAACTAACATGAAATCTAATGAGCAATTACCAACAGCTGAGGCATTACAACAAAATGTTAGTCCATCTGTTACAAGTACCAAGACAACTGAGTCCGTGAAAATGGAAACAACAGATTCAAGTACGCACGGACAAGACACGACTACAGTGGAGCCTGACAAAGCCAAGGCCAAGCCTACTGAAGGTGGTGGGAATTTGGCTACGCGTTTATCATTAAATACGCGCACTCTTTTATCAGCATTAATTGTTGTAATATTTTTAAATTTTAAGATTTAAATGTCACATTTTATTGTACTATTTGCAATTTAACGTTCTTATATTCAAATTTTATTCACGCTGCACAAAATATTATCAAGTGTTAAAAATGATCTCTCTTTTTAATTACATTAAGGTGTTCGTTTTATAAATCTTGTGATATTAGAGTAGAGAATGTAAATATTTTTAATAAAAGTTTATAAAACGTTTTTAATTTAAAATTATATCCTCTTTTCTTACTTTTCAGGAGTATTATAATTTCGACTTTATTTGTACACACAAGACATGGTGAAGGTAAAATTCTATATCCCATCAAAAACATGAAATGTAAAAAATGCCAAGGCTCGCAGTGTATCTTTCCTTACAAAAATTTGTGAGATGTATAAACTCAAGCTGTTATTTTAGTAAATGACTGGATAGACTTCTGCAATAATTTTGTTGAAATATAATCTGAATGAAACCAAAAGTATTAACTCAGCAGTAATCTATGTAATAACAGAAATCTACCGACGGAAGATTCCAAATTTCTAAGCCCGGTAGCTTGTAAGCTGATTTTTCGGTTACCCTGATTGTTTGTGTTCGCAATATCTTCTAAACTATTATTCCAATTTAAATACTGGAAAGGACAATTTTTTTCTACATTAAATTCTCCTGATAACAAACGCATTTATTTGGATAAGGATGAATATTGAAACGAATAAAAGAACGCCGCAAATAGCGTGCGGTTTTTTTTAATTCATTTTGTAAACAAAAAAGTGGTTATTGTAAGAAAACCGTTCAAGATAGATATATGCTATCGCGGACTTTTCTGTAGAACTTTTTGAGATCTACAATTCTTTCATACATCATTTTTATATACCTCTAACGGTTAAGCCAAGATAAAGTTTAGTGAATTTTTAACGCCGGCGTCCAGAAACACGCTGTTTATTAACAGTTCCTAAACATTAGTAATATAACCTTTAATAATATAGTATAATATATACTTGCATAGACATAACCAAGTGGCCAAGATTATCCATCAGCAACTTGCCCTTAAATATGCTCTTGTGGAATCTGAGGTACCATATTACCAATATCAGCCTTCACCAGTTCTGGAAAATAGCCGTATCACGCTCTACTGGGATCGATCTATTATTACGGACAGGACTATTGCTGCCAATAGACCTGATATAGTAATAATAGATCGGTCTGAGAGTTGTGTAATGTTAGTCGATATCACTATCCCACATGACGAGAATCTCGTGAAAGCCGAAAAAGAACAATTTTTTTCTACATTAAATTCTCCTGATAACAAACGCATTTATTTGGATAAGGATTAATATTGAAACGAATAAAAGAACGCCGCAAATAGCGTGCGGTTTTTTTAATTCATTTTGTAAACAAAAAAGTGGTTATTGTAAGAAAACCGTTAAAGATAGATATATGCTATCGCGGACTTTTCTGTAGAACTTTTTGAGATCTACAATTCTTTCATACATCATTTTATATACCTCTAACGGTTTAGGCAGCGTAAGCCAAGAAAAGACAAAGTTTAGTGAATTTTTAACGCCGGCGTCCAGAAACACGCTGTTTATTAACAGTTCCTAAACATTAGTAATAGAACCTTTAATAATATAGTATAATACTATATAGTATAGTAGTATAGTAAACATTAATAATATAGTATAATACTATATAGTATAGTAGTATAGTAAACATTAATAATATAGTATAATACTATATAGTATAGTAGTATAGTAAACATTAATAAAATAGTATAATACTATATAGTATAGTAGTATAGTAAACATTAATAATATAGTACTCACAGATAAATTACCTTTCTGATGGTGAGAGAATTTTTAAAATCGGCCCAGTAGTTTTTGAGTTATTTCAATACAAAAATACAAATCTTTCCTCTTTATAATATTAGTATAGATATAGATATAGATTTATTGATTTATTTGTTGATTGATTTGTCGATTGGTTGGTCGATCGGTTGGTCGACTGGTTGGTCGACTGGTTGGTCGACGGTTGGTCGACTGGTGGTCGATCGGTTGGTCGACTGGTTGTCGACTGGTTGGTCGACTGGTGGTCGATCGGTTGGTCGACGGTTGGTCGATCGGTTGGTCGACCGGTTGGTCGACTGGTTGGTCGATCGGTTGGTCGATCGGTTGTCGACTGGTTGGTCGACCGGTTGGTCGATCGTTGGTCGACTGGTTGGTCGACTGGTTGGTCGATTGGTTGGTCGACTGGTTGGTCGACCGGTTGGTCGACCGGTTGGTCGATCGGTTGGTCGATCGGTTGGTCGACGGTTGGTCGATCGGTTGGTCGACTGGTTGGTCGACTGGTTGGTCGACCGGTTGGTCGATCGGTCGGTCGATCGGTCGGTCGACTGGTTGGTCGATCGGTCGGTCAGTCGGTCGGTCGGTCGGTTGGTTGGTTGGTTGGTTGATCATTTTTTTTATATGTTACAGAAATAATCACTTGTTTAGATGACCTTTTCTCTAAATTTAAAACATTTTCCTTAAATCTAATTTTTCATGTATTCGTGTTCTTGTAATTGTTTCTTGTGCAAGACTCAAAATGAAATGTTACAGAACGAACGAAAAACATTGCATAATAAACGATCTATTATGAGATTAGAGATTAATTTCTTGACATATTAAATCGATTTAAATAATCGACAAAGAATAGAACATCACTGGCTGCTACGACCACAAAGAACGTGCAAAAATGTTGATTAATTCAGTTTGTCGAGCCAGTTTGCTGAAAAATAGTCGCACGTTGATCGCTTGTACATTTCGGTCGGTTGATTCTACTTTATTTTATTCAACTACAGTTAAGTAAGCAAGTTCCTAAAATTATGGCAAATAAAACATTGGCGCAAATTTTCACGTTTGTCTATCAGAATACCGAATCTTACAAGCAACTTCTTAAAGATGCAGTTGCAATTCCTTCAGTATCTTTTGATGTAAAGTACCGAAATGATTGTGTACGTATGGTTAAATGGATGCAAGATAAGTTAAAAGAAGTCGGTGCGACTACTGAGCTTCGGGATGTGGAAGGAACAATTATAATAAATACATGCAAAAGCGAGATATAAATGTGCTAGTTCGTCCTAAGTTACCAAATTAGTTAGATCCCTACCTTACCTCAAAATACTTCATTCTAGAGGTCAAGTTAAAATGGTTCTTATTATCTATATTAAAAACTAATTAATTTTTGGATATTACATTTTTCCCTTTAATTATACGTTCACTTCTATCTATGTTCCAAATTTCAACTTTGTACGACTGCTAGAAGTACCTTAGAATTATGATTACACATGCATTTCTTTAAAATGCAAAGAATTCTATTGATGATATATGGTAAACTACAAACTGTAATTATAAAATATTTTGTCTTTATAACAAGGTATATGATAACTATTTGTGTAAAAAATTTCAAACCTCTAGCTTCATCTATAACGGAGTTACGGGGGTTTTTATGTATTTTCTATGAAAATGTTGGATTTTTAAAATAAATAAATCTGAATATACTCGTATTTCATGTTGTCCTAAGCGAAAGCGCTGACTAAATTCCAAATTTCAAGTAGGTAGCACCATTGGTAGTGCCTTAAAGTTATGATTGAACATGAAATTGCGTAAAAAAAGTGAAGAATTCAACTAGCTATAATTTGTAAACTACTATGTATAATTAAAAGAAATTTTGGCAATATAACGTAACGTATTCTGGTATATCGATCGATGTTCAAAATTTCAACTTTCTATATTCACAACAAAGTTACAAGGGTGTCAAAAGTGCCCCGAAGCGCTTCGAGAAAATAGTGTTTGGCCGTGCTCGCCTTGGCGGGTGCACTGCCGCGCACCCAGATTCCGAAAAAAACACAGTTAAAAAGAAGATTTTATTTATTGTCTTATGTTTACTTACACTGTATACATTTCAAAATAAATAAATCTGAATATATTTCATGTTGTCCTAAGCGAAAGCGCTGACTAAATTCCAAATTTCAAGTAGGTAGCACCATTGGTAGTGCCTTAAAGTTATGATTGAACATGAAATTGCGTAAAAAAAGTGAAGAATTCAACTAGCTATAATTTGTAAACTACTATGTATAATTAAAAGAAATTTTGGCAATATAACGTATTCTGGTATATCGATCGATGTTCAAAATTTCAACTTTCTATATTCACAACAAAGTTACAAGGGTGTCAAAAGTGCCCCGAAGCGCTTCGAGAAAATAGTGTTTGGCCGTGCTCGCCTTGGCAGGTGTACTCCGCGCACCCAGATTCCGAAAAAAACACAGTTAAAAAGAAGATTTTATTTATTGTCTTATGTTTACTTACACTGTATACATTTCAAAATAAATAAATCTGAATATACTCGTATTTCATGTTGTCCTAAGCGAAAGCGCTGACTAAATTCCAAATTTCAAGTAGGTAGCACCATTGGTAGTGCCTTAAAGTTATGATTGAACATGAAATTGCGTAAAAAAGTGAAGAATTCAACTAGCTATAATTTGTAAACTACTATGTATAATTAAAAGAAATTTTGGCAATATAACGTATTCTGGTATATCGATCGATGTTCAAAATTTCAACTTTGTACGACTGCTAGAAGTACCTTAGAATTATGATTACACATGCATTTCTTTAAAATGCAAAGAATTCTATTGATGATATATGGTACACTACAAACTGTAATTATAAAATATTTTGTCTTTATAACAAGGTATATGATAACTATTTGTGTAAAAAATTTCAAACCTCTAGCTTCATCTATAACGGAGTTACGGGGGTTTTTATGTATTTTCTATGAAAATGTTGGATTTTTAAAATAAATAAATCTGAATATATTTCATGTTGTCCTAAGCGAAAGCGCTGACTAAATTCCAAATTTCAAGTAGGTAGCACCATTGGTAGTGCCTTAAAGTTATGATTGAACATGAAATTGCGTAAAAAAAGTGAAGAATTCAACTAGCTATAATTTGTAAACTACTATGTATAATTAAAAGAAATTTTGGCAATATAACGTATTCTGGTATATCGATCGATGTTCAAAATTTCAACTTTCTATATTCACAACAAAGTTACAAGGGTGTCAAAAGTGCCCCGAAGCGCTTCGAGAAAATAGTGTTTGGCCGTGCTCGCCTTGGCGGGTGTACTCCGCGCACCCAGATTCCGAAAAAAACACAGTTAAAAAGAAGATTTTATTTATTGTCTTATGTTTACTTACACTGTATACATTTCAAAATAAATAAATCTGAATATACTCGTATTTCATGTTGTCCTAAGCGAAAGCGCTGACTAAATTCCAAATTTCAAGTAGGTAGCACCATTGGTAGTGCCTTAAAGTTATGATTGAACATGAAATTGCGTAAAAAAGTGAAGAATTCAACTAGCTATAATTTGTACACTACTTTTTATTTAGCATGTAAATAGACGGAACAATAACAGATATATGCTACAAGCTCACATTTATTATGTATAATTTAATTTAGATAATGTGAACAAAATTTTGTTCCAACACATTTCTAATTTTCAATTGGATTACGCCAAATACAATATTAAGATTCAAAATCTTAGTATACTATCGAATTCTAGAATATCCCTGTGAAGAATTCAGTACATATTGACAATAAACAAATAAAACGAATAGGTTAACGATAGATTTAAAATCATTTTCTCCTCGAGACTACACATGTAATACCCTAAGAACGATATGAGCGTATTATTTAAAATTTCGGCAAAAATTGTTAATAAATATTTATCTAATACGGGTCGAAACCTACTATATTTCTTGTAGCATAGTAAGGATTCCACCATTAACAGAACAGGATCTTCACTACAAATATAAAAGTAGTCGCCTATTGACCATAATTCATATTCAGAGATTTTTTATTATTAAAAGTAACGAATGCTCCTTCTCAACATTAACTGCGTGACACGTTCGCGCAATTTCCTCAAAAAGTGTCCTTTTCCACTTCATCTATATCTATACTAAAGTAATAAAGTATAAAAACACACACTTCTTTGTTGCCTAAGATGTCAGCAATTACATTTACGTCATATTTTAGGCTATATATTTTCTCGCCATTAAGTAACAAATAACATATACCAGACAATATTATCAATTAGGAACAAAATTTGAGAACATATTAATTGAAATGACTAAAGCTATTCTTACAAACTATTTCACGATATTATAGACATACAGAGATTTTACACAGTTAAGCAAACAAATTTAAAACACATGTGTACAATCGAGAAAACTGGCGGTGTTCCATATTAAAAGCTATAATCATTTGAACATTTTGAAACGAGACGCGGAACAAAAATGAATACAACAGCTTGTAAAGGTGTACTAAAAAAAGACGGTTAGTGATGCACGGCTAATTTCTTTATATTATTAGACCTAGAAAGAGATAGATGGATTGCGTGTAAGGTGACATGATCAAGAAGGGAGTGATGACTGAGATGACGTATGATAGAGTTATTTGGAGGATGAAAACCCGGTGCACCGACCCTACGGGAGTAGGATAAGGCAGGGGAGATGATGACTATACCTTCGGTTGCACATCTCAATGCTATCTAATTAGTTATTTGTAGGTAGAGGCGGATTTTGTCTCATTGCAATGAACAAGGCAATTTTTCCTAAAGTGGAACACCGCGAATTTCCGCGTACATTAAAATGAAGGAGATATATTTAATGTTTGGTTTTTACACTACTTTTTATTTAGCATGTAAATAGACGGAACAATAACAGATATATGCTACAAGCTCACATTTATTATGTATAATTTAATTTAGATAATGTGAACAAAATTTTGTTCCAACACATTTCTAATTTTCAATTGGATTACGCCAAATACAATATTAAGATTCAAAATCTTAGTATACTATCGAATTCTAGAATATCCCTGTGAAGAATTCAGTACATATTGACAATAAACAAATAAAACGAATAGGTTTAACGATAGATTTAAAATCATTTTCTCCTCGAGACTACACATGTAATACCCTAAGAACGATATGAGCGTATTATTTAAAATTTCGGCAAAAATTGTTAATAAATATTTATCTAATACGGGTCAAAACCTACTATATTTCTTGTAGCATAGTAAGGATTCCACCATTAACAGAACAGGATCTTCACTACAAATATAAAAGTAGTCGCCTATTGACCATAATTCATATTCAGAGATTTTTTTATTATTAAAAGTAACGAATGCTCCTTCTCAACATTAACTGCGTGACACGTTCGCGCAATTTCCTCAAAAAGTGTCCTTTTTCACTTCATCTATATCTATACTAAAGTAATAAAGTATAAAAACACACACTTCATAGTTGTGTACGATGTCAGCAATCACAGTATATTTTTAATCAATTCTTATTTCAATAAAAAGCCCTACACTTAAGACACACTTAAGGCTATTTTACGCTACTAAACTTAGGGGTAAATAAATTAGAAAGAACCGTCATGCGCGAAAGGGAGAAAAACTACAAGCCAATAGCAGTAAAGAAGCAAGATTGTCTTAGAAACGGTTAAACAATTTCAAAGGCCTTCGTTGTCATTTGTGCATTTGAATTTTGACATTTGCAATTGAGAATTTGACAAATGTAAACAATAAAATAAAATTCTTATAATTTCATGCGGACGAAGCCGCACAGGAACATTAGAATTATATACATGTATATAATATCACTGCTTATACCTAATTGTATACAATGGTCGTATACATAAAATACTTACATAAAAACGCAGATCGATAATCTTACAGTTATTATTATTTGGCCTGTCGATGCACTTGCATAAAATCATATTGTGATCTCTCTCGTTCTCTTTGAGAAAAATAGAAACAACAACAACGCAAGTGTCACGACAATGGAATTACGTGGTTATATCTACGCTCCAATACAACGTTACCCAGAGAGATTCAAACACAATACTTATTATAGAGCGAACATTTCGAGCACCGAAACCGAAAGAATTTCCTTGAGACTTGGGAACGTTATTTTTAATGTACTATGTGCAAAATAAAATATTTTTGGAATGGATATAGAAGAATTAGTGATATACCGTTGCCATTCCAAATAAATATATCTGTACAGAGGGCGGAGGCGCGGGACTGTACGCGGAAATCGGTAGAGTGTTGGTTTCCCGCAGAGTCTCAAGTTAATTCGTTATATTATTATACATATAATCATAGATACCGCTGTCACAAAAATTCCTTCTACTTACGTGAATGGAAATGTACCAGTGGTACATCATTTTGTGAATACGGTTAAATATTTAATGTCCCGTCTATTGATATCTTTATTAACTCTGTATTTACATAGACACGTTTACTGAACTTAACTTATTTAGTACGATTAATAACATAAATAAAATTGTTTTTGTACTTGATTGAGGTAACATTGTACGAATATTTCAGACAAAATAACACACATAAAAAAATAATAAAAAAAACAAACAGACGAATTGAGCACCTCCTTCTTTTGGGAAGTCGGTCAAAAATGAATTGTGTGATATCAAATGCTTATTTTATGGTTTGTATTTGTTAATTGGCCGATTATCGAATGACCTAGTAATCGTCATTTTTTCATAATGGATTTTCGATGTTTGATAACTCGTCTTCGAGTTGTCAATATTTTGTAGTCTAGCATCGCGTGTGGTTTCTTCCTGTTTTAAAACAGCTACTCGATTATTGTATTCAACATGTACAGATTCCAAGGGATATTTATTATGTTCTCGTTCTTCAGAACTATCATCGTGTATTTCTCCGTCACTTGAACTCTCTTGAGGGGGTGGAGTTCGTGGTCCCCTACGAGGTCTGTATGTCAAATTTGATGGATTCTTAAAAGAAATGAAATTCAATCTCATTAAAATTAAAACCTCGATGTTACTCTCAACTGGTAAAATGGTAATTGTATGTCTAACTTACTAATCGTACTAATATTATAAATGCAAAAGTTTAAAAGGATGGATGTTTGAGTTGTAGCCTAAATCGCCCAACGGATCTCGATGAAATTAGGTATAAATGTAGATGTAGAGCATAGTCGGGAAGAACACATAGGCTAGTTACTTTTGTTGTTTTTTTTTAATACCAAGCGCAAGCGGCACCGGCGAAAGCTAGTCTAAATATATTGTGTCTGTGTATGTAAGCATGTTTAAGCATGAATGAGGGTTTCCATTAATGTCAATTCGATTGTCACCTTTAGCCCAAACGACTCAATCGACATTTTGATATTTGGCTGTAGCTGTTTATTTTTAACATTGATAAAATAGTACTGAATTAACAAGTGTGAGGAATTCAAATTAGTTTTTTTATAACTTACATCAGCTTCTAGTTTTGGAATACAATTGGCATTGGCATCAATTGTCATTTTCCTTTTTGCTTTGGGATCGACCCTATAATAATGGTATATGAGGACTGGAGATGACGATCGTTTAGTCTCATTACGTTTTCCTTTTTTGCCCCTTCTGCTTACTTCAGTAACGGTACTTGTAGTTTTTTCGAAGCCATCATCGTCTGTAATTTCGGAAGAAGACGATTTTGAATTATGTTTTTTTGTTATAAGCGTTCTTAAGAACTCCATCACTCTGTTTATTCTTCTTTGACACTGTATTCTTTCTAAAAAATAATGTTAACGTAAAACACGATTTAAAAGGTCATATTTAAAAAAAACACAACAAACCTTCTTCCAAAGCTTGATAGGTTCTGTTCTGTGTTTTCGTACTTTGTTCTTTTTCATATTTCTGTCTAATCGATGATACGTAATCAGTGATGGTAGCTTTTACGATATTAAATTGGGGTCCATTACAATTCTGTAAGAATTTAAATAAATGTAAAAAAATATAATTGCAATGCATGCTATATAAGAATAGAAAGAAATGAGGACGATAAGAACTAACGTTATCCACTTTATTTTATGACGGTTTTGAAGTTTACCTCATTCTCGTTTTCAGTTTGTTTATTATTTATTATTCTATCATCATTTACCTTCTCTTGAGAATCTGCCGGAACAGATCTGTCGGTTGAAGACTCTGCTTCTGCAGGGATTTCTTCTTTGATAGGGCTTATAATGAACGTGGCGTCATCGTCACTTTCTGGCGAATGTTCAAGAGATGAGGGCTGGTCATCTATCCAGCATTTAGGCACTGGAATTGATTATTGCGGATCATTTAGTTAACAATGTTAATTACTTTTGAATTTTTAATAAGAATTAATGTACAAACCAAGAACTTCGGTCCTGATTTCCTCGTACTGTGGCAATGACGATAAATAAATATCTCTCGGATCTACCATACCCATGTCTATTTCGATTTTTATATGCTGTAAAAAAATAACTAAAATGAATCGATGATTTATATCATACTAGCTTTCGCCCGCAACTCTGTCCGCGTGGAATTAAAAAAAAAACAAAAGTGAATACCCTACGTGTTATTCCAGACCATCCTCTACATCTATACCAAATTTCATCGAAATCCGTTCAGGAATTTAGGCCACAAACTCTAACAAACATCCATACATCCATCCATCTAAACTTCCGCATTTATAATATTAGCATGATTTAGTCGCTTGCCAAACGTATTTACACTCATATATGTATACGTTTTCTTTTTGGAAATTATGGAAAGACTTTCAATAACACACTTTTATTCTAAAATGTCAAAAAAAAATCGAATTGTTATAATCCGATTTGCAGAACAAAGCTTTCTATAACAGAATTTTTTAATTAACATCTCTTACTTCTGGTTCAGACTTCTCTTTCTTTGAAACAGTATATGTATCGTTTGTCTTCGTAGAACATTCAGAATTCGTTGAACTACTACTTCTTCTCTTCTTGGATACTTGTTGCTTCTGTTCAAATTCCTTCTCTTCGTCCCCTTCGCTGTTCTCGAAAAATCGATATGCATTTTCGAAAATTTTTCGTCCCATTTCAATGTTTTGATACCGTTCTTCTGCATTTTTGTACCATTTTTCATTATTTTCTTCATCGCCTTCCTTTTCTGGAAAGATGAACAGGACATACATACATACAGAGATACATACATGAAATTTACATTCGATATTGACCTTTTAAATACCACGATCGATAGAAAATAATATCAGTTTGCGTTTTTACCCAAATACGGATTTTTGGGACACATTGTGTATTCAAAAAGAATTTAACGTTAAAAACTTATACAGGAGAACCTCGATAAGTTAAAATCCAAGGGAACACAAAATATTTTAAGTTATAGAGGTTTTAAGTTATCAAGGGTCTATGTGGTCAAGGTTTTGGGCTCTGATGGGAAGGAAACATATTATTTTTTGAAGTTATAGAGGTTTTTAAGTTACCGACGTTTGAGTTATCGAGGTTCTACTGTAACTGTTGCTAAAAGGATTTTTTTTACTTTTGTAGGAGTAAAAGTAATATTTTTTTTCTATCTTTCGTAACAATTACATTATATAGATAAAAGAAATTACACAAACCATTCGACAAACGTTTGCGTAATCTTTTTCTTTCCTCTAAAAGACTTTTTGTAGACTTTTCATGATCTATATGGTACAGATTTATATCTTCTCCTTTCTCCAGATATACTTTCATATATTTACTATCCTGAAAAACATAAAAAATGAGTTAATAGAAAAATTCCATAATAAAATTAGTTAAAGTATGTAATTAATCTTGATTAATGTATTCAAAGAGGCGTGGATATTAAAATACGAACTAAAAGCTACTTGAAACATGTCTGTGAAAGCTACCAAACTATGATTATCTAGCAAGCTTTTAATTTATTGTATTCAACATTTTTAAATGGCGACAGAAAATATCAGCTTTTGGCTTGTATTTTTTAGCTGTTGCACACGACTTCATAAGCTTTTGTTTCAGGGTAAAGGATAAGTTTATGTAAGACAAATTATTTAAGGTAACCTTTTCCGTACCTCATAATATGTATTCAATATGGTCAATTTTGTCGAAAGGCGTGAAAGCGTTAAAACACATTCGCATTTTATTTACAATTATCATTATTAAAAGTTTACAATCAGCGGACAATATTAGCATATGATTACGTCACACTTTATATAAGTATCTGTATATTTACATAATAGATACTTATCATTAAAAGTACATATTCATTTCGTTATAAAACATAACCATAGAAACTTTAAGCTTTGAAGCACTGCCACTAACCTTTTATATGAAAGAATATGTACTATATCTAAAATACATATGTATTATGTGTATTGTAATTAGCGGTAGCTAACAGATTATATTCCAAAGTATTCACACAAGTATATAATAAAATATGACATGCATTTGTGATCACATTGTCATAATTGTAATCGTTTTTAGTCTTCAATATAAGATTGTTATATACATTATTAGTTAGCGTCGATAAATACTAATTAGGTTAGAATGAGTACATTCTAAATGCATTTTGCATTTATAAAGCTTTATCTAATTCTATGGAATCTGATATAGATACTCACCGATGGATATTTTTGTACTGTATTTCAAAGAAAATTGTTGGATTACCTTATTATAGATTAACATACCACCAGACATTTTTATGAATTCTATTTACAATTCTACATTATTTTTTGTTTATGGTAATTACATATGATTTTTTTACATAATAAATAACTAGTGACTTAGCATATACAGATTAATCATATAAACTATATTTACATTGTATTTAAATATTTTCATACTCACCAAACGACTTCATTTCGCATACTTTAAGTTTACGATGTTATCAAATATAGTTACATAATATTAATACAATTATTTTTCTCTTTATTTGCATATTTTTTTCAGAATAACTTTAACATGTAATAAATTCTAATATTCAACAATTTGAAACACAAATGTAAGGTATATTTAAAATAAATAAATATTTGACGTAACATAGTGTTGCAGCAATCTTCAAAGGATTAACAAAATATTTATCAAAAGTCCACTGCCTAAAGATTTACAAAAAGACGTCTTCGGAGTATCTATCATGAATATTCGAGAATAATTGGTTTACTTTATTCCTGGTAAAGGCGCTGCACAACACTAACACAAAGTCGATGACGTTACAAAAACGTTCTCACAAATATTCTTGATAAGACCTCTAATTTATCAATATGTTACGTAATTATATATGGCAGTGAAAATTGACGGTTATTTTCTACTGCTACGTTTATCCAGGTCCCAGTGTACAGTCTCTAACATTTTTGCAATGACAAACTCGTTGAATTTTGCCGCTCCTGCAGGATAACCTAACTCAACTTGCCAAAATTCGTTAAATGAGAGACTCCCTCAAGGCAACATACTTTAACCCTGTGCAAGTATGTTACCTTGAGGGACATTATAAGTGATCACAACTTGTCAATTTTAACACTTTTTACTCTTTGTTTTGTCTACATATTCTAGACTAAACCACTCGTATTACATCTTTTGAAATCACCAAACTACAATGGAATTTACGCTGTTTTGAATGTACTTAAGATAATTTAAAAATGCTTGCTCGAAAATTTTCAGTTTAAAAATGGTTTAACATATTAATTTCAAAATATTTTTACTTCGATTGTATCATTTAATACGAACAATTTCAACAAATAATTTAACGACTATTACGAATTTGAACACTAACATTGCAAGAGAGATTAATCGTGGTATAAAAGGCATGAAAAAAATAATATCACGTTATTTTCGGTACTAAGATAATAATAAAAGTTCTTATAATCAATTAGTCCTTTATTTGCAATAACATAAACTACGTCTGTATTCTAATTTGTATTTGTATATTAATGTAATAAAGTCTGGTCGACAGTTTTCGATTGCTTACTTGTATATCCAAGTTGTCGTCCTTTTGCGTCACAATGTCTGGTTGATAGTCACACTCTGAGCTCAAGTCTGAATATGGCGTTAGTAATTCGTCATTCGTTGTATCATATTTTTCACTTTCTTCAGATGTACTATCATCAATTTCTTCATTATTTACTGAATCAGGCTTTTTAACACATTCTTTTATAGCATTTTTTATCGAAGCTATGAACTCATTGGTACATTTTTCAACAATCTGGTCGATGTCTATACGTTGAATTATTGACTGAACCAATTTTATATAATCATAATGTGGGTAACTTTTGATAATATTTCCATTTTTATCTATTCCCTTTTTACTTCTTTTCTTCAAAGGTTGTCGTAAAATAGGAATATTTCGGTTTTTATTGATCTTCCTCTGTTCATTACGTATTTCTTGTTCGAGGTCTTTGTTTTCTTTGGATTTTACTCTCACTTTAGTTCTGTTTTCGTTGAAGTCAAGATCATATCGTTCTTCCATCTTCTGCTTCTCTTTTTTCTCAAGGTTCGCTTTAACGTCTTCTACATGTTTTTGTTTCTTTAAATATTCCACCAAACGGCTTTTTAAATTATTTGGGCTTTCTGAAAGAACACATATATTTATTGATATTTCTAAACATAGCACGTTAATTTAGCAATCAATTTTAAGTCTGTGTTTTTACTGTTAATAAAATAAAGACACAACTTTATATTTGTTACAATAATTATTAACCAAGGTTGCGGATGAAAGGAGATTGCATGTGGCTGAGATGCGTATGTTAAGATGGATGTGTGGTGTGACAAGAATGGATAAAGTTAAGAATGTATATATTAGAGGAAGTTTGAAAGTAGCGCCAGTGGTGGAGAAATTGAGAAGCAAAAGGTTAGCGTGGTATGGACATGTTATGCGACGAGACGATGGGGACATAAACCAGAAAGTGTTAAGAATGAATGTGGATGGCTACAGAGGAAGAGGCAGACCGAAGAAAGTATGGATAGATTGTGTAAAAGAGGATATGCTTAAGAAAGGAGTGGTTTCAGATATGACGCCTGATGAGATGTATGGTAGAGCAACACATACTGTGCCGACCCTCCATAAGAGATAAGGGCAAGTTGATGATGATGATGAATTATGATATACCTTGTTTACCTTTCGTTTCCGAGTTACCGATACGGCGAAGGCCACTCAATGGCATTGAAGTAATTTGAGCAGGTTTTTCACTATTTTTCTTTAGTTTTAATGCGCGCTTTTTTCTTATCATATGCCTTAGCCTGGTTAATTCTTTCATTCGTTTTTCCCTTCTCTCATTTTCCGTATCATCAGTACTAGAACTCATTATGCCTAGTCCTTCTGAAAGCAAATAGCAATTTTGCATAAATGAATATTAATAAAATAAACATAATGTTGGATTTTGTGCAATATATTGGTATTATTGACTATGGACTAAATTAATATATATATAATGGGATGTATAAATGTATTTTTTTTAATATCTTCATGCAAGATATTACTAATAACAGTTTAATAGTTTAGTTCAGTAGAACAACGACATGACATGTCACGTTAAAGACGAAAAGTTACATAAAATGAATTAAATACATGAAAATTAAATTGTTTGGTGAAATCACAAAACAAAAACATTTTAACTTAACAAAGTACCTGTGAAATGTTAAGTATTTCAATAAGTTATTCGCAAATGCAAACAAGATATTGAACTCTGTAGTATAAGCGTATGAAAATTACGACTCAATTAATAACATTTGGGCATAATTTTGCCGACTTCAAAAAGTTTAACATTCGAAAAATGTCAAGCATTCTAAGGACCAATAATTAATAATTAGTTTTATAATTTCCTAGTTTCCTCTTTTAAGGAAACGTGAATTGAAAATAGCGCCATCTATAAATGACTTAAAAAACTAAAGTTTACTGGAGAAATGAATGAACTTTGTTGTATTTTAGCGATAATCTTTAAAAAAAAAGAAACTAAATTATAAAGAAAACGTAATTGAAGTGATGAAATCAATAACAATTTTAAAATAAGGTTAACAAATAAGTCATTCTTGATTGGCTAATCTTCGTCTTCTTAAATTAGCTTTCTTTATTTTAGCAATTATTAATTATTCATATAAGGTATTTAAAAAACAATTAAATTCTTAAATAATTCTTTAATAACATAAATATATACAGTGATATTCATATTCGATTTATAATTAATCGAATGTAAAGTCATAATGTTGGGGCAATTTTCGATCGCTCTTTTTAGTTTCTAAACTTCTAGCGCCTTGAGTATAAGCTTCGTTAATATCCGAGTTAAAAGGTTTCTTTCCCTTAGCCTGCTTACGAACAGGTCCGTAATAATCATAAGTTGGGGGTGGTGCTATTTCTGTTAAATATCCATCATTCTTTCTTTTCTCTGGTCTTTCATCATCTAATTCGTCCACTATCGGAGTAGCCGGTACAAAATTCTTGTATTTCACATCTTTTTTTGTTGTAAAGAATAGACCTTTTGGGATTTCTTCAATAGGTCCTATAACAGGTGCTGGAGGAGTTTTTGGTCTAACATCTGACCATTTTTTAGTTGAACTTTCGTTTATAATATTTCCTTTGTCATCGAACACTTGGTTCGCTGTTTTAGATGTTTGAGGAAGTGGTGCAAATTCGTTTATCCTTTTATTTCTTTGTTGTTCAACATATTCTTCTTGTGTTAACTCTCTGAATTTCTTCACTTTACCATCAATTCCCTCTTTCCCGATATCCCATTCGCGTACGTAAGCTTCTCTCAACTTCTGCCTCTCCTTCTCTTGTTCTTCGCGAATCTTCTTCTCTTCCTCTTTCGCTTTATCCTCCACTTCATTTCTCTGTTGTGTCAAAAATTCCAATAGACATGTTGTAAAATCTTTTTCATTCTCTGTAAAGTAAAAGAACATAATTAGACATTGCCATTATAAAAAAATAGTGTTTACAAAATTACGTATTTGCATAGTCTTCTAGGCACGGTTGTCAACCGATGATGTTGCCTAGATATAGGGCAGCTACCATTAATATATTTTATATAAATTATATTTTTCGCTTCCTTAGGGACTTAACTTAGGTAACTATTATTATTATTGTTGCTTTTAGACATAAAATACAAAAAACAATAAGAGTACCCTTAATCTAGCATAGCCCATATAAAACTTGAAGACAGTCGTCTTGGCATAGGAAATAGGAAATGGAGAAACATAATGGAAAATGGAAAAATAGTATTTCTTGTAAGCTTTTCATCTTACTCTTCGGTTCCTCTGGAGGCAGTCCGGCCCTGGCGCGCTGACGAGCTCTAGCAGCCGCGACCCTCGCTTCCAGAAGTTGATCGCGTTTCTTTTTCTTCTCTTCTGCTTCCTTCTGTGCGCGCAGTGTCTCCTGTCTTTGTTTCTGCAGACCTTGCATTTGCTTCTGACGTGTTGTTTCGTCCGTAGAGAAGGAATAGTAACCAACGCCATGGATTCTTGCCTCTGTACAACATAAGGTTAAATTTAAAAACGAAAACCACAGGAAGAAAACGAAAAACATTAAAAAAAGATTTTTAAATCGAAATATAGATGGCGCTGTCGTCAACCAACGCTTTGTAAGATAATTTTTTTACAGAATTATAAAAAACCTTGATATGTTAAATGAATAATTCTATTCGACGACCATGGAATTGTTAAAGAACGGTTTAATATTAATAACTATAGTCTGTTATCTACTAAACTTTGTGAAAAAAAAAAAATCTGTTGTCTTTTCTTTGGGTAGTCTTTCCTTTTTTGCTTTGTGTCCATATAAAAAAAAGGTAAACAACATACCATCAAACAATAAATCTTGATAATGTATATCTTTGTCTTTCGCAAGTAATTCCTTTTCCTTTTCTTCCCATTTCTCGCGCAACGATTGTAAATAATCATTCGTTTTTTGAACCAAAAATGGTTTCTCTGGCTGCTCTATTTCCTGAAATTATTATAATTTAATATTAGTTTTGAGCTAACAAAAATCATATAACACAAACTATGTAATTTGCAAAGCTCTACATTAGGGTTGTAACGGAACTCCGCCTCCGCCTCCGCATCCGCAAGTGCGGAACTTCCGCAAGAAGTGATAACTCCGCATCCAATTCCGCTTCCGTTATTTTCTATGCGGAGTTATAACGGAGGTTGATTTACGTCGTTAACGCGAGAGGAGCCACCAGGTATCGTTCATGCGAACCGCGCGGGCGTGCTCGGTCAACTAGCACTTCACATTTTCGACTCATACGCGCGTTTGTCGTTGAGATTTGATTGTTATTAGTAGAGTTGTAACGGAACTCCGCTTGCGCATCCGCAAGTGCGGAACTTCCGCAAGAAATATTAACTCCGCATCCGCTTCCGTTATTTCTGATGCGGTAACGGAGGTTAATTTACGTCTAACGCGCGTGGGACGATTAGGTATCGTTTATGCGGCCCGCGCGGGCGTGATATGTCAACTAACTATAATTGTTATATAATACATTATATTTGCATAATAAACTGTATCTTGTAATTATATACCAATCTGTATTTTGAACTAACGTAGGTTTAATTTTTATTTCTTTAATAAATCGCAATTAATATTTTATTATTGACCTCCGCTTCCGCTTCCGTTAAAATGGCCTCCGTTACAATCCTAGTTATTAGTGGGTTGGCAACGCTATTGCCTACGTGCTGTTACACGTGCCGTCCTTGGACGTACCTCGCGGCACCCATAACCTTGGATTTCCGCGTATATATCGATGATGTTCGTAAAATACAATTAGCCTCTTCTCAATTTTAATTATTAGTTAAGTTACGAAAAGCAGTTTGTCACCTTCCAATCGGCTTGGCAAAGGTTCATTACTTACACAATTACTACTTAATAATTGTTATCTATACTATTATAATAAAGCGTAAACACACACTTCTTTGTTGTCTAAGATGTCAGCAATTACAGCATATTTTTGAATAATTATTTTTTTAATAAAAAGCCCTACACTTACGTCATGCTTTAGGCTATATATATATTCATGCCATTAAACTTAGGGTGTAAATATTTTGGATAAAAACCCTAATGTGGGAAAGAGACCATAAGTTGCTGCCAACATCAAGAAAGAAAGATTACTAAGGTTTGTCATGTCATGTCATTTTGACATTTTCTATTGATAATTTGACAAATGTAAACAATAAAATAAAGTTTTTATAATTTCATGCGCATGAATCCGCACGCGAACAGCTAGTACATCATATTTGTATAACAAAATGTATCTTGTAATTATGTACCAATCTGTATTTTGAATTAACGTAGTTTTAGTTCTATTATTGACCTCCGCCTCCGCTTCCGTTAACCTCCGCGTCCGCGGAGGTGAAGCCCTTCGCCGCAATCGAAGAATCTTCCCAAAGTAGACGGGTTATTGATGATGACATACTTTACAACAATTATAATATGTTTTTTGTGCTTTTCCATAGTTATGAGTAGATTTTATCACTCTTAAATTTTTTGATAACTTTGTGATCCAACCAAACACTTTGTTATTGATATCGATATGACATCTGAGCGGATGTGAACAATGACGTCACAGAAGCCAGCGAAAATGGCCGCGTTTAAGTTGCATTAAAACGACTCTGATTTTAATAAATGTTTTTAGCTCAATGGTTTTTATGTTTAAATAAAACGTTAAAACACAAACATATGCCCTATTACTGACTAGCTGACTCCTTACTATTATTATTACAATAATAGTAACCACTGGTTGCTTGAGTTATCGTATTCCGCAGTCAGTGGTGCACATTTGTTATATGACTTTTTTATTTAGATATGTGAAATGTATTATATAAAATAATCACAATAATAATATGAATGCGAAAGTTTAGATGGATGGATATTTGTTAGAGTTTGTAGCCTAAACTGCTGAAAGGATCTCGATGAAATTTGGCATAGATGTAGATTATAGTCTGGAAGAACACATAGGCTATTTACTATGGTTTTTTTTTAATTCCACGCGGACTGAGTCACGGGCAAAAGCTAGTAAGTAAATAAAAGGTATGTGATATAAAGAGTAACTTACTTCGACTGGTTCAATGTCGTCGGAGTTTGTGATAACCCTCATTAACTCCCTGTCTCTCTTCTTAAACAAGTCCAACTCTGATTTATGACATTTACGTGATCGACCCAGACAATCAGTAAACTCGACCCTGGAAATATCAACAAACTATATTTAGATTTACATATAAGTGCATATGTGTTTCTGTGAGATTCCGCTGTTGAAATACTTGTATCAAAACATTTTATATACTTATCATGGACAATAGAATTCTATAGTTAAACTAATTACATATTAAAAATCTATATAAATGGATAAATTTAACATTATAGACAGTTTCGAATATAGTCAAATGTAGAATAAACCCCCAAATAGAATGAATATATATTACCATTCGCTCTCATCTTCAACAATTTGGTTCGCTGGCTCAATTTGAACATCACTCTGTTCTGTTTCCTCAGGTTCTGCTTGTTTCTTGCTATTGAAATCAACGAGAAACCTTTCAGCCAGTTGAGAATTTCCTCTTTTATCCGATAAATGTTCATATAACTCAGCTTTCTTCTCTAATGCTACCCTGGATAGTAATAATTTATGATTTATTAGTCATACTATTTGAATCACAAACTATGGTTTTAAAAGAAAACATGAGGCCCTGCTTATGCTGTTTAAAATTCAAAACAATATGCTAAATATGTGTGGCAATGAAATTATACAATGACTAAACATCTTTATCTACCACTGATCTCCATATATGGACAGGCATCCATATACATGGTATTTTGTGCTTATTTGATTTTCGCTATTTTGGCACTGACTATAGGTTCGTAGGGGCGGTAAGGATTCCAACTAATAACAGATATAGAACAAACTGTCTAATATCAATGGGCTTGTTTATAGCTTGTCTAAATAAGATTGATTAGTTTGATAAATGACGCATATGAAGTATCGAATTAAATTTGTATGAAGCTAAATGCTGTACTTAATAGACGGGTATCGTAGTGACGAAACAAACACGCATAGCGAACAACTATGAACTATCACTATTCGGTTTAAATAAAATTTATCGCACTTAACTAAAAATTATTTACTTATTAACTAATTTAGAGGACAATTCTAATATTGATTTAGCGAGAATTTAGCGATGACAATAATAATAGCGAAATCCAATTCGATTACGTACGGCTGTAGTAGTAATAAATATTTATTTACTCTCATTGTTTGTAATGGTTCTGCAAGTCATTATTAATTTGAGAAAACAGTGTTTTTTCGATCTATCTATCGATTCCAACTTCTATGAGAGTAAAAATCAAAAATCGAAAAGATTCATACCTGATTTTACACAACCCATCCCTACTAAATTATCAAACTAATCCCCCATATTGAGACAAACTATAATGGAATGAAAGCTCATTCCCAAGAAAAAACCTATTCATTTTATAGAGATCAGTGGTACCCAAAGTTTTCAGCTGCTGTTTATTGTGATATTATCGATTTTTTGTGCAAATAATTTGACCCCTATCAATTGTTTAAGAAAAATCGCTTCAGCAAACAATCTATGGTATTTTGGTACAAGAAAAAAATATGAATGTGTTAATATTTTAATTGTAGTTTTACAGGTGTTGCGGCTGTAAAATATCAGGGACATAAAATAAAAAAAAGGTAAATACTAACTTAGATTTTCTTATAGCCTCTAATTCATCTGTGTCAACAGCTTTAAGATTATCTTTCAAAGATTTACGGTTCTTTTGGTTATCATCTAATTTCTTTTCAACCTTAGAAGGTTTAAAGTTTTCTGCTTTATGCTGTGGTAGTTGTTTCTTTTCAATTACCTCCTCCTGTTTCTTTAGAAGTTCCACTTTGAGACCTAATAGCTGAAATATTTGTATAAACATTTAGCACTATCAGATCTCCATTCTAAACCAAGGTTGACAACCTTTGAGCCACAGCTCCCAAGACTGATAATTACAATCCACTTTAATAATGATGGAATCAAAAAGAATTGTTTTTCAAGTTAAAACAAAAAATTTAATTAATTACTCATATTGTTGATTTTGACCAGCTTCTAAAAAGGTTGCCAACCTCTGTTCTAAATATAATATTTTAGTTGAAATAGATCCATACTTACAATTGATTTATTAAAAGAAATCTTCTTTACTGTCTGTTCATTCATTTTGCACACTAAAAGTTGGTGCTGCAAATGTTGATTTTTTTATAACATTTTTTATACAAATCCTTTCAGCAGCTTCATTCACTCTATTACTTATCCAATATATGTCAGCTATTAGCTTGTTCGAAAATAAAAACACTTTTTTCTGTTTCCACTCTCAAAATATTTCAGTAATAATGATACACAAATAAAATATACCAATAACCTTTTACTTATTTATTTTTTTGTGTTGGTAATACTTACTGTAACAGGTTTGTGATTTAGTGTTTTGAGTCCCAAAATCTAAAAAAAAATAAAAACTCAAAAAATAAAATAAAAAAATAATACACAAAATAAAAAAACCTAAAAACAAAGAAACAAAATTAAAAAGACGTCTTTTTTAACCATAAAACTAGGCTTCTCTAGGGTGGGGTGTTAAGAGTGTCATGTGAGAGTAATTCGCAGATGTGTGGCACTACCTTTTTATTAGGCACCCTGGGCTATAGCCAAACCGCACCCTTAATACCAAAACTGCCCTTATACATTACACTGTTGGTTCTTCATATTCTCTTTGGAAATACAGGAAAAATGATGATCTGTTTGAACGCTTAAATGCATGATCTTGCATTTATACATTAGGCTTTTCTTCCTTACGCAGTAGACTTTTTTGAAAAATCATTTTTTTTTATTTATTTTTCCTTTAATCTATGTTCAATTTACTAGCCGTTTCAATTTATTTTAGGTATTTAAAACGAAAAAAATCTTGCATTTAAGGGTTAATACAGCGCACATGGCAGTGGTAACTAACAATTAGGCCATTTAACATAAAATAAGCCACATATTTAATAGCTATACCATACTACTACACATACCATACTAAAAATAAATGTTTTCATAATGAACATATGTTAAAAGCCTGTTTAGTTAATGTAGAAATGTGGGCAATATTGCAACTGTGAAACTGTTCAGTTAAAGCTGAAGAGGTGTGGATGGGTTTAAACAATATCAAATATTATATTTGTAGAAGTTCCTAATACTTCAATTCAATAAAACTATATATAATATCTATATGCAAGTTATTGGATCAAAAATATTAAGATCCAACAATGAACAAGATATTAAGTCATGAAATAAACAGTTATATGTTAAAGACTCATCTAGTAGCTCCGCGGTAGCATTGATTAAAATGCAATCATTTTCATGAAAACAATTAAAAGCATATCAATCTCATATTTTTAACTTGAATATTTCACTTTTTCTTATGATTTGATAACATTTTCTTTATTACAAAGCCATGTTGATGAAAGATCCTTCTAGAAACACAATTTAAAAAAAAACAGGACGACTAGGGGCAGCCATTTTGATGTTGATTGCACCATACATTTGGCCAATAATTGTTTTTTACAAAAAAGACTGCAATACATTATTCCAGGTACAATATAATTCTATAAACCATCAACATTTACCGAATAATTAAATTAATCTTGATAGTACAACGCCAGCTCGCTTAATCTAATAAGAGGATATAAATTTACCTTTTCAGCAATGAATGGATATAAGTTGAGACTGAAAAGTAGAGGTTCACATCCAGTTACCTTCTCTGTTGTGTTCCAAGCAAAATAACAAAAAAAAAACACTCAGCAGACGGCAGCTGAACGAACTCCGATATTAAGCACTACTGAAAACTGAAATCTTAAACATTGACCTCTTTAAATAATTTAAATAATTATTCATAAGATCTCAAAATAACTCTGGAGTTGTCTGGAGTACCAGAGACCAAAGAGTAAATATTGTTATCACATTGACAATCGATCAATACCAATCAAATAGTGCAGTGCAATGCAATGTAATCAATAGTTAACGTAAACGTATAAACCTGTTACCTGTACTGATATATTTTGTGTTATAACCGCTTACATGTTTTTATGACAGTCATTAAAATATTTTGAAAATAAATACATTTATTTGGTATTATGTATACCAATAACTTATAAGTCGATGTAAAAAGGTGATATTTATCTTTGTGGCGATCTTTTGACTAGCTTTAAAGTTTGAAAAGGCATTCAACAAGAGATGGTTGATCGCTTGACTAATGAATAATAATAAACGTCAAAAGGCAGGGTGCAAGAAGAAAATAAATATAAATCTTTATTTGATGTGAATTAAATTTAAAATGAAAGCATTGTGTAAAATTAAAATGCGATAACCTAACAGAACCTAGAATGGGAAAATTAATTCAGTATTTTCTTACAATTATTCATATTGTCTATGGGCAAATGTGAAGAACAAACACCAACCTAAAAATAATAGAATGACACATTTTGAGTTTGACTGACATCTTTGCAATGCAGTGATCTCAGCCAGTTTTTTTTTTGCTAATTTCATGGTCATTCTGACAACTATTTCATAGGCCGTGACGAAAAAATCTCTATATACAAAATAACAAAGAAACGATTTACAGAATTAAGCTAAATTTTAAAACTAGTGATAAACGGTTGTTCGTGTGATATTATACATCAAGTACAAAAGAAAGAAATATTACATAGAACATTGAAATAATTTTGTGAGATCAAAATGTCAACGCCAGCTAGAAGACGTCTTATGAGGGATTTTAAACGGTACGAATAATTGTATATCATTGTTAGTTCGTATAATTTAAAATTTCAGGCTACAAAGATAACGCTGAATTAACCAATTATATGATTGTCACCTTTATCGATTTATTTTCTGATCTCCATATTTCATACGGTCATGAAGTCGATGATGAAGGTTCCCTATAATTTTACACGAACTCTTCGAATGTTCTAAAACTACGTCATGGCTACGTCAAATTCTCCGTTATTTATACATTTGTCGGTGTGTATCTTTGTTATTGTTTGCTAAATTAGGTTATGTGGAAGTTTAGAAAGTTTATCGTGTTAAGTACGCGCTAGGTATTTCTCAGCTCGTTATTAATCAACTTCGTTTTTTAATGTCATTGACCTTGTTTTCTCATGTTCTAGAATGATCAAATGTTCTATTTTAATACTTCACAGCTTACAAGAGGACCCGCCCACTGGTGTTTCTGGAGCTCCTACTGACAATAATATCATGATCTGGAACGCTGTGATATTTGGTCCCCATGATACTCCATTTGAAGATGGGACCTTTAAATTAACTATAGAATTTACCGAGGAATATCCTAACAAACCTCCAACAGTTCGTTTTGTATCCAAAATGTTCCATCCAAATGTGTATGCTGATGGTGGGATTTGTTTAGACATTTTGCAAAATAGATGGAGTCCTACATATGATGTCTCTGCCATTTTAACCTCAATACAGGTAAATGTACAAATATTTTACACCTTAGGATTCACAAACTTTGTTGTAGGCTCTTTTGAGAAGACATACCTTTCTTCATAATTGCAATAATCATCATCATCATCAGTTTGCTCCAGTCCAATCCTGAACATAGAGATAGACCTTCTCTAATTCATATCACAATTTCTTTGTGATTACAATACTAATAATTCATATTCCAATAGGAATTTAGTCTAATTAGTTATAAAGTCCACTATAGTTTTCACATGTCTTCGTAAGTATTATTTTTATGCCGTTAATGAATCAAACCTGCTCTAAGATAACTCTAAAATAGGAATTACTAAGGTCATACCACATCAGTGTAAATATAGTAATGGTTTGTGTATGAAACATGTATATGTAATAAAAGTGTTTTTTTTTCCAGTCATTGTTAAGTGATCCTAACCCCAACTCACCAGCAAACTCGATGGCGGCCCAGTTGTACAAGGAAAACCGTAGAGAATACGAGAAGCGTGTTAAAGCTTGTGTAGAGCAATCATTTATTGATTAGCAGGGAAGGTGTGGGGTTGGCAACAATGTTGTATGCACGATTTGCACTGCCCATGGCATTGGCCACCGATATAATTAATTGGGATGATTGTGTAAATTAAAAAATTTAATACCATATACAGACCTGCCATTATACATTGGCAGTACGGGACATAAGAAAGATTTTGGTAAACCAAGTATATTAAGGATTTTATTTTATTTTGTTGGTAGTAGTGTTTTAATAATCTGTATCAAAATATGTTCAACTTGGATTACCATGTGCAAATAGCAAATAATAGGCTAATAACATGTTTAACATTAAAATAGCAGTTTGTTTTATTTTATAAATTGAATTATTTATTTTTTATATGTATGTCAACATTCTTCATATTTCACTGTTTCAGCATTATACTAATTTCATTTAAATTTCGTGTTGAAATATAAATTGTTTATACAAAAATGTTTTCTTAGGTCATCCATTTACATTCTCTGATGTGTTAAAATTAACCCTTGCCTATGCTTCGATAATTAGCTGTAGAGTAGTTATCCTTGTTTTCTTTTGATAGTAAAAAAAAAATACCTTGATTGGGGGCTTGTAAACAATTTTAAAATGATCATTAGATTGGAATGAAATTTACAGTGAAATGGACACCTGTAAAGGCCTCATGTGAACCCAGAAAGTACAATTTTTTTATGAAATGTTAACATTTACAAATACACTCTTGAATATTAATGCTGTATTATTGGTCCATTGTCACATCTGCACAAATCTCTAGTTTCACTGCACTAGAATGTCCCAATGTTATATTTTCTAAAGGGTTGTATAGCAATTTTGTTTTCTCATTAAGCTATGATTTAGCTATGTTTCATGATCCTTTTTACATAGGTATATGTAATATTTTGTCTTCTAGTAAAATATTATTTTCAGTTTGAGGTTTGTGTTTTAATCAATATAAAGCCTTTTGTAGAATTATAATATGATAGAAGAATATTGTTACAAATACAGTACAATTCAAGTTTTAATACACAATTTATTTTAAAGATTTTAGTCTTGCTAGTAAACTTGATGGCGAAAACAAAAAAGTACTAGTACAATAAAGCCATTCAAACCTTAGCAAAGTTACAAAATACTAAATATAGAAATAGCTGTTGCTCGCGACTTCGTCTCCGTGAAATTAAAA
This sequence comes from Papilio protenor, assembly GCA_029286645.1. Taxonomy (NCBI): domain Eukaryota; kingdom Metazoa; phylum Arthropoda; class Insecta; order Lepidoptera; family Papilionidae; genus Papilio; species Papilio protenor. Next base: position 3,772,544 of record JAGSMZ010000001.1, on the reverse strand, counting down.
AATAAATAAAAGATATTATAACCTATGTTACTCACAGATAAATTACCTTTCTAATGGTGAAAGAATTTTTGAAATTGGCTCAGTAGTTTTTGAGTTATTGCAATACATAAAAAATACAAATCTTTCCTCTTTATAATATTAGTATAGATAAAGGCATCATGGGTGACATCCTTGAAAGGCAACATGCATGTTTTTACAAGTACAATGCAAATTAATCTTGCTAATTGTCATGCATTGTTAGTGGCTCAATTAAGGAATAAGCCTAAAGTAAGGAAATGTCTCAATCTAACAAACATACAACCTATCAAGTGCCAATTACAGATTTCTATTGGCTTATAATTTTTCAGTTATTACCATAGTAATTTAAAATGTTCGATTTCTAGTTAATATAAAGCAATAGATAGTTTGTATCATAGGGATTGACTTGTTACATTCAAAATACTTAGTAAATGAAATTAAGGTTACAACAGATTATAGTTATAATTGGTCTGAATGTATTATATAATTCAGTCATTAATAGTATTTGGAATCAATTAGTACTTCTAATTAGTAAGAATCTTTATATACCCACATGTTTTAACACAAATCGATTGGCAGGCAGCAAAGCTATTTGTAATTGAATGCATGCCCTGCATGGAGTTATATAATGCAAGAATTTCCGAAAGAAAATTAGAATTGGAACAAATCAAGTTATCACATATGTATAATATTAAATTTGGAAGTCTGGGATCTCTGCCTCAACAACAACACAACTAACAACAGAAAAATAGAGGGGTCTCTATTTTTCTGTTGTTAGTTGTGTTGTTTACAAATTAGAACTTCAAATTAAACATTTTGACGGGATGATAAATAAAATATCTAAATGTGGAAAAATATCTTTATCTAAAAATCAGTAATCATGAAATTTTAAATAAATTTAATTCATAAATAAGACGAAATATACAATTGTTGACAAATATTGCTATAATACCATATAACCCGTAGGTAAACATTACTTATCAATTATCAAAAAATCAGTTCATTTTAACATAACATATAATTTAACAGACTACATTTGTGTAGCAGCTACAAATAAGTGGTCAACTTGGGTGGTCTGGATCAAATCCAGGATAATGGAAATCATAAACATGTTTCACAAATTCTGAGTATTACTGTTTGATCCACTACAATGGCTAATTACTTCTTACAATAAATGTAAATGGTTTTAGAGATCAACTGGCCCAGATAACAATCAGTAGCTGCACCTAATTTAATAAACAGCCTTGAAACTGCAATTAAAAAAGTTTTTAAGTATAATATTACCTTGTCTTCAAATCTTCTTTTAGTTTAAAGATCAATAATTCCATACAAACTGTAGCATCTTCAGCACTGTCATGACCATCAACAGAATTCTGAATAATTTTCTTAAGATGTTCAGATGATAGATTCTTTAAAGCTCTTTTATATGGAGGGCCCATTTTATGTGGAAATAAAACACTAGTGTCTATTACTGTATCATGAATCAGTTTAAGTGCTTTGAAATCAGATTCTAAGCTGTGGCCAATTAATATAGTTTTACTATTAAACATACTAAGAAGAGTGGCTTGAACCTCTAAAAGTGTGGTTGTCACACCCATCATTTGCTCCTCAGTAATACCAGAATACCTTGTGTTATGATCTATTATAGGATAGAAAGGTTTTACAAGTGTCTCATAAACAACTTTACAGGCCGAATTTATTACAGTTAACCTTGTCAAGTCTAACCCATGTGTTGTGTAACACATTTCACAATCTAATGAATAAACTCCATAATCATCACTTTCTGATTCCGGTGGCATAGTTCTAATGTAACCTTTTAAATTTTCATAATCTACAAATTCATATACATGGCAGGAAGCTATACAACAGCCATCTGATGTGGCGTCTTGACTGCAACACTGGTAACGTGCTTCACCTCTCACTCTATATTTATTGTTAGGATGATAAATACACTCTTCTTTAACAGCAGGGAAACCCTTTTTATTTACTGTATAATCTTTCTTACATCTACAGCAAGTCCTTATATAACCTTTGGGAGGATTCTGCTTTTTCTGACCATAGATAATTGCTCTCCCTTTTTCACCACTGCTATGTGGTCTTGGAAAACCATTACTTTGTAATTGTTCTTCTGTTAAAATCCATTTCTGGATATTGCTATACAGTTTTGCGCCACTAAAGTGATTTTTATCAATCACATTCTTCTTATTTTTATTTTCTATGCTCCAAGATCCTGCACTACTTGTAGTACCAGATATTGCCTGTGGTATTTTCTGCAGAGCTGTACATTCAGAGCTGGACTTCTTAACGCCATTGCATTCTTGCACTTCCTTTCTTAGCCTACTTACAGTGAGTACTGAAGAATTTTTGTATATTGGAATAGTTGAGCACTTTTTACTTGTTGCTAATTCTTCATGTTGAGCTCTGGCATAAGCATCAGTTGATGATAAATAAATTTTTAAACATTCGTCTATCATCATATTTAAGTATATAGATCTAATGTTTGCAGGTATTTTGGAGGCAAGAGGTTCTAAGACACCAGGTCGGTCAATAAATTTTTCATTAGGCATGTGGGCAACTCTCTGAGTGCCTTTTTTAACTGTCTGTATAGAAGTACAACTAGTTGATGGAATACTTTTTTTATTGTCTGGAGTGTGTGAAATCCCTTTTTTTGCATTAACTAATGTAGATGCATAAGGCACATGAGCAATTCTAATTTTAGTATTACCACTACTTGGAGGAGTGAACACATTATTCTGTTGTGAGTCTGGTGGTTTCTGAATAACTTCATTTTTATTCGGTGGGGTTTTCGACGCATGAAATTCTCTTATTTTTGCCATTCTATCGGCCATTGCTTGTGCTGCATTTATCTTAAAATTAGGTTTCACTTGTGGCCTTGGAGTTACTTTTATGTTTTTATCAATAGTGCGAGATATTCTTTTTTTACTTGGTATATATTCCTCTGCCTCATTATCATCATCCTTATTGACTGTATCTTCAACAACTTTAGGTTTTTCTACAGGTACATATTCTTCAAAAATTTTCTTACATTCTAATGTGATACTTTCTTCATCTGATTCCGACATCTCTAGAAGCTCCTCATTGTTTTCATGGGAGTCGAAGTTATCATCCTCTGGCTCTTCTTTTTTTTCTTTATGTTTATCTTTGTGATGTTTAGAGCTTTTATGACTTTTCTGTTTGTGACTCTTTTCTTTTTTTTTAGGATCCTCTTTGTGATTCTTTGAATTTTTAGAATGATGTTCTGAACTCCTAGAAGAACTACTTTTATGTTTTGAACTTTTTGAAGAATGTTTCTTATCAGTTTTATCTCTATCTTTACTTGAACTTTTATGACTTGATTTTTTTTCAGAATCTTTACTAGAGGAAATTTTACTTTTTGACTGCTTATCCTGTGTTTTAGACTTTTCTTTGCTTTCAGATTTACTTTTATTAGATTTATTCCTATCCTTATCATTTTTGTCATCCTTACTTTTGGTGTCCTTTTTCTCACTATTTTCTTTGTTAGTTTTTGCCTTTGTAGTATTTCTGTCAGTACTGTTTTTAATATTGTTTTCACATTTCTCTTCATCTAAAATTTGATCTAGGATGTCAAACTCGGCACCCAAGTCATCTAAACCATTCAAATCACTTGATAATTTTCTTTTCTTTTCTTCAGGTTCAACTTCCTCATCGCTAGAAAAACATGGAGCTAGAGACCTTGGTGTGGGTTGATATGTAACTTTTGCCACTTCTGGTTTGCTAGTTACCTTTGTAGGTTTGTATTCCAAAATCTTCTTTTTGTTTGTATTTTTATCTGAGGGAACATAGCTCCGTTTGGTTGATGTTGAGTTGTCATTAGGTGTATACTCTTGTAATTCAGTCTCTTTTCCTGGCAAATACTTTTCTTTTGATTCTACTGCACCTTTTGGAGTGTATGGATCTAATTGTGAATTCTCAGTGGAACCAGGAGTATATGTGGTGGGCGGAGGTATATATATAAAAGGCTTAAAAGAACCATTAACTTCGACTGGGCGCTTAATAGCCATACTAGCTGGCTTTCTAGGAGTGTAAGGTACTGGAATGTGCCTCTTTCTTTGTTCATTTACGTCTTCATTGTTTTCTGAGTCGACGTTATTAATTTTGTTTAACTCTGCTATCGGTGTCGGGTTGTATGTGGCTTTAGAAGTTACAGGTACTATGTTTGCCTTTGATACTTCATTTGTTGTTGATGTGCTGGTCGGAGATATTGATCCTGAAGATTCCGTTTGTTGCAGTACCTTTTGTACGGCCGCAGACACCAGTTTTTGTAAAATTGTATCGCTTTCGATGCCATCGTTGTTTTGGGGTTCTTTCTTAACATGACGAAAATGACAGTAAGGCCGTTCACAAAGACCGCTATCAAAAAAAGGACAATTCAGGCCTTTAAAATAGCCGGTTGACGGAAGCATTAGAATGTTATTTACATTCGATTATTTATAAAGAAACGCTATGTTACTAACAAATAACCAGACATTGCATACTCCCAAAGTTCCATCCAGTTGATTTGATACAAGCTGACAAGTTGAGCTGATTATGTCAACCACAGCACAGATAATAATTAATAAAAATATTTAAAATGTCAAACTCATAGATTCTCCTATCTACAGACCTCCTAAATTATTTAAAAAAGTAGGTTTTTATTTTTATTTAAAACTTTTGATAAGAATTTGACCAAAACAAATTTTTGTTATTGATAATATTCAATAAAATATTATTAAGTACCCTTTTTTCTGAGATTTGAAAAAATACGAAAGAATAATGATTTGGTTATACCTATTTTTTCTTATAATCAAGTCAAGGAAAGATTAGATTGTTAAAATATTTCATTTTCACAATTTTAAATGAATTTCCAAGACCAACTAGCCAAAGATCTTTGTTGCAATTTTGCAGCCTCTTATTTGGAAATATAAATGGTGTCATGGTTAATTTTGCAATAATACCATTTCGTAAGTATGGTTGAAGTAAGTCTGTTTTGGTTTTGCTTTAAAACTGTACTTTTCTAGCTTCCATCGTAGTTATCTAAAAGAATAATATGGAATTGTTTATAAAAGTTTACCGTCGCTTTCCGTCATCTCTGCTAGAATTGTCAAAAGCTGTGACAGATATAGTTGATTATCTAGCAAGTTTTTTGGAGTATTTGTTTCCAGATTTTGGCGCAATATAAAACATGTTGGAAAAGGTGGCTAAAGATTACGCGGCGTATTTTAAACTAGATGTTGAAGATGGATTTCAAACAGTACGAGATGTTATTGACAGCATGATAACTAGACTGGAAGAATTAAATAGTGTTGTGCACATGATAAAGTTAAAAAATAGTGATTGTAACACAGCTGTATCAACAGACATTAATAAATACAGAGCAGAAATCACAATATTGTCTAAAAAAATTGTTACTTTAAATGAAGTAGTGATAACATTGCAGCAGAACATGGATAAAATAGAAAAACAAGTTGAAAAGGCAGAATCACACTTTGGTGTAAATAATGATAGTAAACTAACAAGTTTACTGAGGCCTTTTTTAAAAAGAAATCGTGAAACTCCATCTGTGTCTGATGAAATTCCCAGTTTAGAAACACTTTCTATAACTAGTGTTATGCATAACTTTGAGGATAATGTATCCTGATATTGTTATACTTTAATATGTTAACATAGTTTTTGTTGTTAAGTATTTAATAAAAAATCTTTTAAAGAAATATGAGTTTTATTTACTTGGGAAAGATAATTGGTCTGTTACCAAGATTCATTTGTTATAATTATTCCACTGCTACACAGAATACAAAACAGGCACATATAACAGTTTTCCATTACTCTTACATTTACATTGTTACTTATCAATCAATTTAAAATTAAAGTTCTTACTAATCATTAAAATTATGAGAAGACCAGCAATATAATGCTAAGCTTATTAAGTAAAATAAAAGTCAACAATCACTGCATTCCAGTAGAACCAAATCCTCCATCCGACCTTGTTGTATCTGAAAGATTGCTAACTTCCTCTAAAATTGGGTGGAAGATTTGTTCACAGATCAGTTGCGCAATTCTATCACCCTTCTTGACATCAAAATGTTGATCTGAATGATTGAAGAGTACTACTCCAACATTACCACGATAATCTTCATCAATAACACCGGCTGTAAATGTTACAATTGTCTTAATCTTACTGTATTGATAGTCTATTGAGTTTAAAAGAAGACTAATGTAATGTTAGTACAAGTTCATAGAGGCATTACAAGTGCATTCATTAAGAATAATGATTCAAGTAATTCATGTTTCCAGCATGAACACATTCACTAGGACTATGATTTAACTTCATCCATATTTCTTGAACAAGTCAAATATAAAGTATACTGTTCTTACCACCAACATCAATGAAATTTTTTACTGCCAAACCTGAACGTGGAGCTACACGTCCATAACATCCAGATGGCAATTCTATCTGAAGATCAGTTTTTATCAATTGTTTACCACGGGCAGGCACTGTGTAATCATATGCACTAAAAGAGAATACATGTATTTATGAATTGATTTAATTACATGGTTAACTTGCATATATCGTCAATAGTATGGACACAGCTTAACCAATGTACGTACAAAACTTTATTCTTTAGGAACTTCATATAATTAAGAAAACAAATTTAGATCCGAGTGCATTGCATTACAATTGCATTTACATAAAAGTACCTTTTTTGATAATCGAATACTATCCCACATGGTGATTTTAATTGTTTACCTTTTTAAGTCAAATCCAGCAGCCTTTTCAGACCCTTTTACAGGTAGGAAAGCATGTTCTGTGAGGCGAGTGACTTTCAAAGTTACTTCGTTTGCACCCGGCATTTTATATTTTGTACGGAGAGCTTTAATCAATGAGGACAAAGTGTGCGTTATTGTTACTATTATTTAATTGAGACAAAACTGCAAAAAAGGAATATTTAAGTTGAGGGGACTATCACAAAAACTGACTGAAGAGAAATATGAAAGAAAAATTGGCGCGAAGCGAAAGCGAACTTGACACTGTATTAAACCATAGACAAATTTCTAAACTTTGAGTCATAGCCAAAAAAAACAATATTGAATTATCACGAAGTCTCTATTTTTGTACAAAATTAGGCGTTTTAAACTAAGCATGTCTTTTTTGTACAATTTCTGTAAATACATTTGGACACTTCTCAATTTACCGTAGTAATGCAATAGAACAAACGAATATTTTAATATCGATTAAAGTTATTGACTAAAACAGACAGACAAACAGATAGATTTAAATCATTACTTCATTAATTGCACTGCTAGCAAAGAATAAAATCTCTAACCATATCTACAATTATCCAGAATCTCGTCGCAAAAAACAACAATATTTTTTAGTAAGCAATACTGGGATACAGGGTACTTTATGATTTATGTAAATTGATTTTTACACTTTCGATCACGTGGTCGTGGGTTCGAATTCCGCCATTCGACTTTTCCTGTAAAACTTATCCTGAAAATAGTGTACATGTGTTTCAGCAATGGAAACCCACGTTAAATGAGAAAAAGATTTTTTTGTATAATTGCACAAATAAAACTGTACCTAGTTACATATCAGTTAGAAAGTAATAGTATAAAGCTAGCGCTAACAACCGAAATATTATCATTCTATAGCTTTACCTGTACGCCGCAATTCCAATTAGTACCATACATAATTGCCAGGGTGACCCTAAAACACGCATACATCCATATCGTACAATGTGAAAAAAAAGAAAATAACATAATACAAGCAATTTACATTTATTATTAAAAAAATCATTAAACACATTAAGGACGTCAAGCATCTTAAACCCAAAGAACCTTCCAGCCAAACTAACGAGTTTATCGATCTTTTTATTATAATTATACGAGCAAGTTAAATGAACTGTTCAAGGTGAATTGCAGTAGTTAGATGTTATTTCTGCAATTTAGAAAGAAAAATAATGTAATTAAATTTATGTTTAATTCGTAATAACATTAATCGTTTCCATATAACTAAAATATGAGATGAGAACATTGACCTTATCCATGTTATACTTGAACCAGCCACTGAACGCTGAAAAAGAAATAAGAAACCACGATAGAATCGGAGCGGTAGCGAGCGGCGCCAAATTAATCGCCTGAAAATCTTAAGTATCATCTTAATTATTCGTCATGGTTTTTCTTTGTTAGGTGCCATCTCGATTGGTTGACAAGGATGTAATTCGACGTCATTTCTTCATCATCATTACGCAAAAAAATCTTCACTGTAAATGACTCCACCCAATGCTCTTTACAAAGATAGTCTTTATGTCGCCCTAATCCAGATTAAGCTGTCGACGATATTTGGAATTAAATAAAAGACAATAGTATTATAATATATTATAGTATAATAGTAGTATAGATTAATTGTTTTTTTTTGTCACATTTATTTTTTTCTTATTTAAAGAAAATTTATTATTTTTTTAAGATCTTCAATAAATTGTAAATTCAACAATAAAAAAAAACTATTTACCGTTCGGATAGACCTAATTACAATATTTTTAACAACTAATTATTCTTATTTAATTAAAATACATATTGATGAAAAAATAAAGCTTATTGGAATAAGAATAAGTAAGATCGACCTCTATGCTATATGAATCACTTTACCTACTCTAGCCTGCGACCCAAATAACACAAAAAATATCTACCTGCGCGTTGAGGGGTCTCACATTTGGGCATAATACGGACACACAGACAGTAAGCCGGTGAGGCACAGCGATTATCCTCCTTCCGAAAGCCGGCCTCAGTGAAAAATGTCCACAGACGGCGGGAGTCGCGTCGATCAATATTTTGTCAAGAGCTACACGGAAGTTCGCATACCTCGGTACCGCTCAAATTTGAACCGAAGTGCGGGCGTTCGCGCGCCACACGCACTCTACGCACGCTACGCCGCCGCGACTTACAATAAAAATCTTTACAAACTAAAAGAGTGTTTCGTGTGTTACTGTGATTCATTCGGGTGAGCCCCCATGAAGGGGAGTTTGTCCATTTTTATATTTCCAACGTGTCCCTCGCGGCATGCGCGCCGCTTGTACGCCAGTCGCTCTACTACAGTTTCACGCACCAACACCACTGCAAGGAAAGTAATGTAAATATTACTCATACCATAATATTTACAAACGAATTGTTATTTTCAAAACGCGAACAAGCCGTGCTAGTGAATTGGATATGAAAGTGTGACGAAACTTGTGATGTTTAAGTGAAAATTTCTTAAAACAGTGATTGTGTACAGTTTATCTTCGATCCGAGTCGACTATGGTCGAGGACAAGCCGCCCGTACTCAATGTATTTCAGGAAGCGTTTCAGCAAACAACTTTTCGTTCACATAACTCACGCTAGAGGTCAGTATTGAATAAAGTTAGTACTTTCGTAAGTTAATAACTCAGTATTCTAAGTGGAATTTTTAATCTTCCAATGGTGAATATATCTATATGTAGTTAGGGTTCAAGCACCGAAGCTCTTCCCTTTTACATCCCTTCTCCGCCCTTTACGCATGATCGACCGACGGAGTTTAGGGGTTCACTGCAAATAGGGTGCGAGCGCTGTATATACGTAGATGTATGTTTGTGTATAAATAGTACTAGCGCCTCGTACTATTGTTATAGCTATGAATGAATCTTCGCCGTTGATTATACATTAATAATTAGTTATCCCAGTTCATATCTATGAATTTTAGTTTATTCATAATTATTTCTTTTAATTAAAAATAATATAAAATCGTGTCAAATAATAATTGCTTGGCTGGATTTAAATTCAATTCGATTTAATGACTTGTAAAAACTAAATCTAAATATTTTTGTCTCTATCTGCTTCTTTCATTTTAAATAATAGTCGTAGTGAAATGTACTATAAACTATAAACACTATGTTAAATTGAAGGTTTGTTTGAGAATTAAGTTTATTCAAATACATATAAAATTAGATTCTTTGATAAATACCTATCTTTAGTAATAATATTCTTAGTATATTAGACAAAACGAAATAAAGGGCAAAACGTAAACGACTTAGTTAATAAGTAATTACTTTACAAGATCAGTGTAATAGTTAATGATAAAAGATTTTTATTAGCCAATATCAAATTAGAACAAAAAACAATCCTAATTGCTAACCAGTAACCAGCTATCCAACGCTAACCATAAAGCGGATGATGTGCAAATCAAAACAACGGCGCCACCGATCACGCAGATTGATCTTATTACTTGGCATTTTTATTGATAAAGTGAAATGAGTGAGTGAGGCGTCTATGCAGATAGATGCCGTATAGGAGCAAGACGTAGCGAGCGACATCGGACATGTTTGTTTTCATACCGGTCCGAATTAACGTCGCGATTGGTTCAAAATCCATAACTGGCCTCCGAGAGCCAGGTGTCGTTCACACCGCGGCCTCGCGCGCCTCGTCTCGTTAATCACTCGTGTTCGCTATTGTTATAGCGCGTCGTACAGCCATCTTTGTCAAATTACGAGAGATTCATTTCAATAATTCGGTTCATGTTAACAAATGGAACAAAACGCAAATACTGTTAGCGACGCGTCGTGCGGCCGAGTCGAACACTTTACTACATTCTCTTTTGTTTTATCGTTGACGCTCCGCTGAATGGAAGCGTTACGACTTCAGCGTTAACGATCAGTCGACCATTAAAATGATGGATGATGTCGTTCTTTGCAAAAACTGTGTAAAGTGATCGTTTTAATAAATAATGTGAAGGGTGATAGTGCTGTTTATGTTTGGGTGTGCTTGTGATGAAAACTGCGTCGTAATTTGTTGTACACATTGCATAAATGAGTGGAATGGCGTTGTGGAGCGCGCGGGCCGGAGCATGCGCGCCAGTATCTTCGCGTTCGCTCGAAACGCACTGAGTGTCCTTCGTTTATGTGCGTATCAAAATGGGAAGGTCCAGGTTCCCCGGGAAACCGCTAAAGTTCCAGAACAGAAAACGTATAAGTGTTCTCTCGGGCACTGTTTACCATGAGACTACTCAAGAAAACCATCCAGCCGCCCGCAGCTCGGGCGGCAATGATTTTACTGGGGAGAAAGAGGTAAAATGCAATGCCTAATTTTCAACATTTTGCACGTAAATTACATAAAATTAACAAAATACACGCGGAAATGTTATGTTTACGTAATAGTTCCAAGCGCAAACGAGGCGCCAAACGTATTGTGGCGTCCAGCAATGTAGGAATTTTGACATTTAGTTATCCATACGATTTATCATGTCAACAAAGGCAAACGTCTACAAAATGTAACGTTTTGTAAAATGATTGTTTACGAAGTTTACTTATGAATTATTGAAACGACAATCGTATCTAAATAGATTATATGATTTTCTAACCTAACTTTTGGGGCCAACAGTAGAATAAACTTTACACGATAAAACGGCAATTGTAGTTTATAATTATCTTAACTAACAATAAATTGTTACTTGAAAATAGTTCTAATGCATATTTCATATTTTTACTAATCGTACTAATTCAATGTCAATTCAAATTCAATATATTTAGTGACCTTAATATAATTTTTGAAATATGCATATAAGTTTAAAATATTAATTCTCATAAAATAGTACTATTAATACAATAAATTATGACATTGAAGTAATTCTTGTGAAATCATTATATTAACAGATGGTTATAAACAAACAATCAACTGGTTATCAAACAAATAAGGTTACCGTCACATGAATAGTCACTAATTACAAAAGAACTTTAAAAAATATATAATGTTAACGCTGTGTTATAGCATATTTTGATTTTGAAACATAAAATAAACAGATATTTAATAACTTTAATGAAAATTCCAAAAATATTTCATTATATTACTCCTATCATAAGATTTAGAAATGTGTTAAGACATTCCAAACACTTAACTGCTCATAGAAAGAACCCTATGACCTTAATTCACCAGCTTTTACTTTTCCTGACATACCTACTTCAGAATATTCTATCTTGCACTTGAAACTACTATACTAAAGTCCAAATGCGCCAGCCATTAATCTAATCTGGCTGGCTAGGGGCTATTGATGCCCTATAAATATAAATAAAATTCATAGTAGTTTTCATAAATGTTTTACATTTGTATCTTAGGGGGGCAGATGCCTCCTCTGCCCTGAAGACAGAAATCCATGTTAAGGTGTAAGGAGTATTCCAAAATATGCAAACCAATATTACTCAGGACTCTTTACAACATATTGCTCATTTTCTAAAAAATACACCTCATGCTTTTAAAATGATTAAAGCTAAGTCAGACACCCAGTTACTAGTTTTTAGTACATTTGGGTAATGTTCTAGAAATTCTATTTTTACTGAATAAGTGAGTCATTGTAACACTTTTTTGCACATGTTGGATTGTATGAGTCATGTTTTTTTTGTAAAGATTGAAACATTATGAAGTAATATTAAGTATAGTACCTTACATTTATACTTAGAAAACAACACTATATCAATAACTACCTGTTGCTCTGGACTTTAAAAATGTTGAATTAATAAAAACTAGTCAGACATATAGCCTATGTTACTCAGTGATAACATAGCTTTTTAATGGTGAAAGAATTTTTGAAATTCGCCTATTAGTTTTTGAGTTATATCAGTACATATAGAAATACAAATCATTCCTCTTTATATATTAGTACAGATATAGATTAATTAATGACTTGCAATAATCTTGATATGGTCTAGTCTATAAACATTTTTGAATTTGAATAAAATATACTTCGCATTGGCCTTAACATAAACTCTTCCTCATTGAAAATGAGATGAATTTCTTGAAAATATGGGGCATTTAATCATTTTCCCATTATTTACCACAGAAACTTCTTTAAGAAACCGATTAGTAATTTGTCTTAACAAAAATGTTTATTGGCCTTGTTTTCAAATACTTCCATAATTTAAATGTTTGTTTTCATAATTCTTGTAATTACACATGTATTAATCTTAGTAATCAATTTAAAATAATTATAGGAAGAAGAGAAGAAAGAAAGTAATAATGAGAATGAGGAAAACTCTACCAGTGAGAATAAAGTAACTGAAGATACACAAAAGAACAAGAAGGAGCCCCCAGAAAACGGAGGCGACTTATCAAAATCACCAGTGCGAACTAGATCCCAAAACAAAATGGAGCCATCTAAAAGTGATAAACCCAAACCTGTGAAAAAGACTGTCACGTTTGGTACGGTGGAGAGCTGTGAAGATATATTTCTACCACTTAAAAAAGTTCCCATCAAACATCATGCACCTCTTGTATCCATCATTAAGAAGAAGTCTTCATTAAAACAAACAGAGTACTCCACATTTAACAGCATTCTCAAACCCGCAAAGCTGACAGATCTAAGTTCAAAGTCAAGCATTGAACAACAAGAAGGTTATTTGAGAAAGAATCTCAACCCATTATCAAAACCGATGAACAAATTTTCACAGTTCAGTGAAAGTCGCTGTATTTCACCTCCCCCAAGAAATATCTCGCCTATGGATAGGGAAACCGGCAATTCCAAGTTTGTTCTACCAGTGCGGAGTGCCCATTCATCAAGGGTTATTAAACCTAACAAAAGATTTATTGATGGTGAAGAACAGTCAACCATATCCAGTGCTTTAAGTTCTGGAAAAGTTCTTAAAAAGCCAAAACTAAAAAGGTTAGTCTTTAACAACCTTCATGACAATGATGATTCACCTGAAGAAGATGATGCGGAGAAAAATGAAAATGATAAGAATAGAGACAAAAATCTGCTGGCCTCATCAAACTTATTCAAAGATAAAACTACAAATTCATTCTCTAACATCAACACTGGCAATCGGAAGTCCTTACGTGATCTATTTTCATTCGAGAAAGATTCTGAGTACTCACCAGACGAGAATTCAAATGTTGAGAATTTGGAAAAATTAAAAACAAATGAATCTAAGGAAGAAAGGACGGGGCATGCTATGCGGAAGTTAATGGATATATCTGATGCCAGTACCTCTCCCAGTACTAGCAGTGGCTCTGAGTCTGAGGACAGTTGGGAAAGTGAGAGCCCTGCTGGCAGCGGCGACGAGGAGGAACGGCCAGCTTCATCAAGTCCTGAGAAAGACAAGTCTACTGCATCACAACTACTAAGGGGCAAAGTTATAATCAGAGAAGCAAGGCTTCAGTTAAACACCACAACCCCATCAAATATGGGCTTAGATGGACCATTCTCAACTGTTGCACCCGTGTCATGTAAGCTTATTTGTAAGATATATTACTTATAAACTTAAAAATCTAACAACAATAAATCACGTGTTTTGCAAGATGCCATCTGTTTTTGGTAACATTAGTCACTATTCTATTAAATAAAATAACTTAATTTTTGCCTGATTGTACTCAATAATATAATGAATATAAAAGTAAATTACCTAGATATTAATCCATTCTAGTTTTCCGGTTTTTAAATATTTCCTTGTACTTCCAGCACAAAACCCTCCTACCACTGTAACATGTGGAGTATGTGGTGCAGTCCGCTTCTATAGATTTGTCAAACAAGCACGCAAGTTCGGGATATACTCCTGTGAGTCATGCCGTAAGTTCATATCTAAAATGCTGAAGAAGGAAAAATTGTCTCACAGAACTGGTCCTGTTGTAATGCAGTGTCTTAAAGGAGAAGGTATGTATTTTTTTACAAATAATTTACAAGGATAGCTTTTTAATGCTAATAAAACAGGATTTTAAATTAAATTTAATATCTGTTAATTGAACATGTTTATTGTTGTAGTTTACAAGGAGTATTTAGAATGTAAGTTATAATGTAGCTTTGTAGATGTAACATTTATTTTAAGCCACTATATTAAAATGTGTGGTCAATTCGGTGTATCTTGTCGTAGTTAATGTATAAAACAGTTGAGATAGACAAATTTCTAACAATGCAAAAATAATTTGACAGGTAACTGCCATGTTCCCCCGATTGTCCGATCTCAACAATGGAAGTTGCTACGCTGCACAAATAAGACTCGTTGCCCAGCATGCTGGTTGAAGATGTGCTTGAAAGCCTTCCAGGTTCCACCAAATATCAGAGCGAGTTTGACAGCAATGCTCCCACCGCACATGAGGGCTGGTGCTAAGGCATCTGTACCTATAACACAAGCTAACCCGTTGCGGATTGCAAGCAATACTACACCTCAGCCAATGTTCACTGCTCTTGCTACAACTGAGAATGAAAACACCAAACTCTTTGGTACATTGAAAGTAACAAAGAAGCCATCAGAAGAGGTTGAAAAACAAGAGGTATGTTTTAAAGTGTGTTGTAATTATTTGTTTGCTATCTTAGACACTTAATAATATTCAAATTATTTTTATATCAGTCTTATGAGCATGTGTATTATTTCAGGAGAAAGTTCAGAAAGAAACTAAAGAAGCTGAAGAAGCGAATGAAGACTTTAGTAACAACAGGAAACGTCGCCTCACAAGGGTGAAAGTGCGAAAGAAAGACAAGAGTGATGGCAAGCAAACAGAAGACCCTAAGAGGCAGAAAATGGAACTGAAAGGTCCAAGGGTTAAGCATGTATGCCGTAGTGCCTCTATAGTGCTGGGGCAACCAATTGCAACATTCCCCACTCAAGAAGAGAAGGATAAATCATCTTTGTCATCCGATGACGACAGTACAGTACCTGTTGATAAAGAAAATGGCCTACCTGATATATCTGGTGGTGAATCTGAAATTGATACAGAGAATAAAACTCAACAGATAGTCCCAGAAGTTATTAATAAAGAACCTGACACAGAAGTTGTAGAGTCTAAGAAGAGAAAGGTGGAAGTTCCCGTTGCTAAACCGCAAACGAAAGTGGAATCTAGTGAAGACGAAACTGTTATGGATCTAGTCCCGAAGAAGACAATACAGAAGCCATTGTCAAATATCACAAATGTGAGTAAAAAAAAATATACCTCAATTTAATTTCACATTGTATGTTCAAGTAGTATCCTGAACGTTTATTTCGTTTTTAAATTTAAATTCTGATTTAAAATATAAATTTTGCCCTAAATATCACTTTTATTATCTTACAGATTCGCGGCAGATCACAGAAGTGTGGACAAAATCGCCCGGAACTGATTTGCGTTGATTTCTGGGAGAGCTATGATCCCGATGAAGTTTGCAGCACTGGATTTGGTGTGATTGGCACTGCGCCATTCACTGTGGCCAGGCTGTGTTTCTTGTGCGGCAGTGCTGGCAATGAAAAGGTAAGAATTTTACACTAAACATTGTGTTTATACTTTAGCACACCTTTCCTGGGCAAAATGTTCAAGATCTCTTATTCTAAAGGGTCATAAAATACTGTACCACAAATGACAGTCCAACCACAATATCTGTAATATATTTACAGCTGCAGCAATTGAATATTTACAAATGGTAATACTGTTCGCAAAATAATTTGATACATTATTTATAGCTTAACTCTTGGTCCTGGGGGCTCTTCAATCAACTTTAATGGATATAACACTTTCTAATTTCCACAGTATATCAAGGTTTTTATATTGCTGGGGATGGTTTATAGTTAGTTGAGCAATATATTTGTGTATTGCAGATGTTGGTGTGCTCGAGCTGCTGCGAGTGGTACCACAGCTGGTGCGCGGAGGACGCGGGGCGCGGCGCGGGCGCGGGCGGGGAGTGGACGTGCGCGCGCTGCGTGGCGTGCGCCGCGTGCTCGCGCTCCGCCGCGCGCCTGCGCTGCCGCTCCTGCGCGCGCCACCACCACGCCGCCTGCCTCGTGCCCGCGCCGCCCGACCACCGCAGCGACTGGCCTCAGGTAATTTCAACATATAATTACAACTTAATTAACTTGTGACCTTTGTGATTTGACTAGTTTTGATTTGCCTATTAACAAAGGTAGATTATATTGTTGACAATTCGATTTTTTTTACAATTGTGTAATTTCTAGAAAATTAAACACTGATCATTTAACAAGTTAAATGCGATACCAGTTCTAAAACACCTGGTACGTATCTCCCTTACAGTGTAAGAAATGTATAGTCCATAATAATGATAGCTTTATCTTTGGGTATGCCACACGTGGTACGACAGGAACTGGAAGAATAAAAATCTTTGCCGCTTTAAACATGTTAATAAGGAAGAAATGTTTAATAGATGCTATGACTAATATTTATAATGTCCCTGCTAAGACCAGTATTATACAATGGTATGTACTTATTCTTGCAGATATGCAGCGCCTGTCTTAAATGCAAGAGCTGCGACAGCAACCGCGTCAACAAGTTCGTCGGCAGCCTGCCGTTCTGCCGACCCTGCTTCAAGCTGCGCCAGAAGGGCAACTACTGCCCGCTCTGCCAGGCCTGCTACAGGGATAACGACTTTGACAGCAAGGTACCATACTTTTTTAAAACTACCATTTACCATACTTTATAAACCATACTTCAAACATTTAAGTGTAATCAACGAATCTGAATCTGAATCATAACATTAAATATTGCGTTTTCTTTTTTTAGATGATGGAGTGCGGCTGGTGCGCAAGATGGGTTCACGCGAGCTGCGAAGGTTTGTCTGGAGAAGGATACCAGCTGCTGTCAGCTCTGCCGCCGTCGATAGAGTACATTTGCTGCAAGTGCATGCCGCACGATCCGCCTTGGAGGAAAATGCTCACAGAACACCTCAAAGCTAAGCTATTGCACCTCCTAAAGCAACTTGCTAAAAATAAAAAGGCGTGCGCTCTGCTAAAACTCACACCGCACAAGAATACTCCAGTGCCCAACAAGCCCTACCGTCTTATGTCGCCTCAGGCGATACGTAAGTTACATTTCGATACTGGGGATGAATCAATGAAGACTACAGAGACAAAAGTATACAGAAATACGGCGAGAGGACGGCGCAATAATCCGTCGCAAAACAAATTTGACGAAACCAACGCCTCGCAAAATGTATGGCACTGCTCATCGTTGTTTACCGATGTAGAAATGGAGAAAGAGGATATGCCCCATACATCACACAAAGTGGTCAATCTGCAAGAACCACTGATGCAGAATAAAGAGATCTGCTTCTCGACTGGTCTGTATAACAATAAAACCGAATTTACGGCATCTTGTGTGGAAGTGCACGATAATTATCCACCTCAAGTGAAGACGGAAAAGGCTATGGCCATGTTGCCGACTTCTATCCATGATGATAAATACGAAGCGATCTCTGATGATGACGAACCCGTCAATACCTTCCCTCAAGATCGAAGTGAACAAGATCTCAGTCCCGCGTTGATAAGACAACCAGATTTACTGAACGAAGATGCATCAGAAAATGATCTCAGTAGATTAATCTCGCCATCTTTACTGGATATCAAGAGAAGAGTGAATAGTGATGAATACATCTCCCTAAAAGATTTCAATCATGATATGAAAGATGTAATTGTACGAACATCCAATGATGACCTTCAAATGATATATAAAGAATTATTCTTCGAGACATTCCCGTGGTTTGATTGTGATAATAATTGCCTTCAACCTAATTTGGAAGTTGAAGGTGAACAAGATGATACAGAATCTCTTAAAGATCATGAGATGTCGGATAATAAAGGCGTGAACACAAAAGAGCAGTCGGTTGAGAAGCCACTAGATCAGATTGTGCCCAAGTTAGAATCTGAAGGAATGAATGCAGAGGAGGATCTATTGGAGTTTTACCCAATAATAGATTCACGAACATGTGTCCTGTGTAAAGTTGTAGGCGACGGCTCACCCGCGATGGAAGGTCGTTTGTTATACTGCGGTCAAAACGATTGGATTCACGCAAATTGCGCTCTTTGGTCAGCAGAAGTGTTTGAAGAAATCGATGGATCTCTGCAGAATGTTCACTCTGCAATTTCAAGAGGCAAAATGATCAAATGTGCTTCTTGTGAAGTGAAAGGAGCCAGTGTTGGATGTTGCGCCAAAAATTGTAGCGAAACATACCATTATTCTTGCGCAAGGAAGGACAGTTGTGCTTTTATGGATGATAAGAGAGTATTCTGTCCCACTCACGGGAAAGATATCCCTAAGAAAAGTTTGCAAAAGGATGCCGACTTTGAATTGACTAGACCTGTGTATGTGGAGCTAGATAAGAAAAAGAAAAGATACAGTGAGATAAATAAAGTACAGTTTCTAATGGGTTCTTTAACGGTACATAGTCTTGGCAAAATTGTTCCATCTGTGTCTGATTATGAAGACTTTCTGATGCCGGTAGACTTCTCATGCACACGTCTATTTTGGTCGTGCAAAAAACCGTCAAAAATAGTAAGATATACGATAAAAACTAAATTGATCCTTGCCGAACCATTGCCGGGCTATGACTTTGGTGTAAACATAACAGTTGATCACACAATGGATGTCCAAATCGTCGAAAGAGCGATTGCGGAAATTGGCGCTTGGCATCAAAGTCTAGAAACAAGATCGAAAACTGTTCTTATGTTGAAGAAAGACAAGTCACCAATTAAGTTTGGCAATTCGGTGACCTTAGAAGATTTGGCTGTAAAGCAAGTTATTGAACATCTTTTAGACAATGTCTGCAAACAAGAACAACAAGATGAAGAAGAGCCCCAAAACACGGCAGACCTTTTGCCGCCAGAAGTGAAAGACGCTATTTTTGAAGATCTAAATCATGATCTTTTAGATGGAATTTCAATGCAAGACATATTCCCGAAACTTATGTCATACGAAGATCTCGTTGCAATGGATCTAAAGAATGAATTTTACGGCGCAATGAGTCAATCAGACGATAAAAGTGATTCGCGTTCGACAGACTTTATTGATGAACTTTTAAATGCGCGACTAGAATCAGGCAATAAAGAATTGAAGAGAAGCAAATCTGAAATGCTTTTGCAAAATCATAATCTTAAAAGTCTAACAACCGGTCGGGGCCAGCAACGATCGACTAGTTTGACGTGGAACAATAAATTCGACACAAGTTTGTTGTCGTCAACTATTAAGAGATGCAAAATAGGAAAATCTTCGACGGTGACTGGAAAACTAAGTCCAGTTCAAAGAGTTGCATTAACGGAGAGTACGTTGGAACCGATCAAGGAAAATGAAGGAAGCAGTAACATTGATAAGAAAAATAAACTTGAAAATGTTGCAAATACAAGTAACATCTGTGAAGAGGCACCACATACATCTGGTGTCAACTATCGCGCAATAGCAACAACTCCTAAACCAAAAGACGACAATTCTAATGATAAAACTGACAAATCTGAAGGATATTACCCAGATGTGATTGATTTCTATACTAAAATACAGTGTAGCCCAATATCGCAATTAGACGGTGCCGCGGATTGGTCCGGCTCCGAAAGTACTTGCAGTTCGCGACCAAGTAGCCCTAGAGATGAAGATTTTACGCCCATCCAGCAACTCGATGGGGCAGAAGATCATACCGGCAATGATAATATGCAAAGGAATCATTCCAATCAATTCCTGTACAGAGCAAGTGGAACCGAAAGCACGTATACTGTTACTATTGCCGGCAATACTTTAAGCGGACAACCAGAACTAGTCATGAGGCCGTTAGACGACAATTCGGGAGCATCCGGTCAGCTCGAGCAACTTGTTAGATGTGACCGTTGTCAATGTACGTATAGGAATAAAGAATCATACGATAGACATGTGCCATCATGTGACATGATATCAACCAGCGAAAGTGAGAGTGAAAATCCTAAATCTCCCGAAAATAGAACTTTGACAACCTTACAAAACGCTTTTCAAGGTGCTTTCGCTCAACCGATGATAATACATGCCGGAGTTGTTAGTGGAACTGAGAACTCTGTAAAAGCTGATGGTATATCGGCGCGAAGGACATCAATTAACACGAGACAAATTACAATTAACGGAACGATTGTCGAAACACCTTCTCCTGGTCCGACGAATGAAATGACA
Organism: Papilio protenor; assembly: GCA_029286645.1. Taxonomy (NCBI): domain Eukaryota; kingdom Metazoa; phylum Arthropoda; class Insecta; order Lepidoptera; family Papilionidae; genus Papilio; species Papilio protenor. Next base: position 3,751,631 of record JAGSMZ010000001.1, on the reverse strand, counting down.
ATGACGATTACAGAGCAAATGAAGTCTGGCACGGTTATATTTGATCAAAGTAAAACTACTAATGTCCAAGTATCTGCAAACCAACAAGTGCTGTCATCGCCACAAATCGTCGTTACACCGCAAATGTTGCTGCCCCCTAAAACTAGCACTACAGGTGGACAGAAAATAATGACTCCTCAAATAATAACGCAACCAGGACTTCTGCCTTACAATATTTGCGTCAAACCTGGAAATGGAAATGCAAATATACAACAAATTCAAGGAAGCGCGGATATGACGCAACTCTTATCGGGCGCAGGTGGAATCCAAGTTATATCATCCAATTCAAATCAAGTGTTGACAATTCCCTCGAACCAAACTGGAATTATCCAGGGCAAAAATCAAGTAACAAATTTCCCAAACATGGCGAGTGCGTCGTCCATAGCACTACCGGTGAATTCTATTCAAGGCATGCCGAACTCATCAATCATACAAAATATTCAGCCTATGATCAGGCCACAAATACAAGGAAACCCTACTATTGTTGTTCCGGCGATGACAGCACAAAGATTAACATCGCCTAATTCACAAAAACAACATATTATTCTTCCGGGAACTCCCCAAAAGTCACCGAAAAAACAACCACCTCATGTTCAACCGAAACCTATTTTTCATGCTGCTAATCGTGGAAGGGGACGCCCGATGCCAAAGCCGACTACGATAAAGAGGCAAACCAAATTGGAAAAAACATTCACTACAATCAACCAATCGCCACTCGGACATGGCAATACCGTTATACAACTTCAAACAAACAACCAGACAGGACAACCATCAATAATAGTACAGCCCGTGGCTAATCAGAATATTATGTCTGCTTATGTTGAGGCATTGTCACAGCAACAGAACCAGAACATGCAGTACATAGCAACCATAGCACCACAAAACGACTTTAAAACAGCACCGACACAGTTCATATCACAAGGTGGACTTATGCCACAAACATTTCAAATACAGCAAACTGAAAATGGTGGCTTAGTCGCCGTACCGAGCGGCGGTATTCCAGTGTTATTACCTCAGGGAAACGTCGGGATTTTACCACAAGCGATTCAACAAGGCGCTACAATTCTGCCTCAGGGCACAATACAAGCTCAAGGCATTATTTCTCAAGGTCCCAATGGACACACCATACTGCCTCAAGCAATACATACCCAAAATGGTACAACTATTATACCGCAAGGAACAATTCAAGGCTTAGCACCAGGGACAATAACATCGCAAACTGCTACGCTTCTGCCAAATAACACCTTACAGACCGCAGGAGCTACGGTCGTGCCTCAAAGTGGTATTGGAAATGGACAGACCACTATAATACCAAATGCGGCCTTGCCATCACAAGGCAATACGTTGATTTCTTCGACACCAGGAGCTACAATAATACCACAAGGGACATTGCTGCCACAATTTTGTAATGATCAAGTGTTACTAGGTTCCACGCCTACTTTGGAAATGGTTACTGACCCCTCAGGCTGTATGTATCTTACGACCACACAGCCTGTTTATTACGGCTTAGAAACAATCGTTCAAAATACAGTTATGTCATCTCAGCAATTTGTGTCAACGGCTATGCAAGGTGTTTTAGCCCAAAACAGTAGTTTTTCGGCGACCACAACACAAGTGTTCCAAGCGAGTAAGATAGAACCTATAGTTGAAGTGCCTACTGGTTATGTGGTTGTAAACAATGTTGGCGAAAGTGTATCTTCGCAAGCCGCTTCATCTACACCTAACGTAGTAACGGCGCACACAGTACAATCGACGCCACAGACATTAAAGACGGTTAAGACAAGCGTTCCGAATATAACTTTACAACCATTACCCGATAAACAATCGAACAACAATAATCGACAAACACAAAAGGTGATACAAATGAGTGCTGCACCAATAACAGTTGGTTCACAATCTGGTATTGGCAACTTAATGACTGGACGGCAGAGCGTCAACCCGATTACATCTCAGATACATGGAATGTCAATATCGAATTCTGTACAGAATATGCAGAAGACCAATATGTCTAAATCAAACAATATAACAATGTCTCCGAATGTAACTTTAGTATCCTCAACGGGTCAACCATTAATGGCTATTTCTCAATCTATACCAAACTCGGGATCATCGTTTTCCATGCAATCAATTCCGTTATCTCAACCAATAGTGTCAAGTTCAATTGCTCCATCGTCTAATAAAAACAACATAAAAATCGAAAACTCCCATGTAATTGAAATAAGTGGCAATTTACAAGATAATTCCAATTGCACAAGCTTACCTACAATAAGCGTTACACAAAGTATAAAATCACCTACGCCTTGGAGATTAAACCAAAATAACAATGAGAACAAAATAGAATTGCAAAATATTTCATTGAAATCGAATCACAGCACGAACAACTCTGGAATTAATGTTCAGAATAATTTATCTGGTCGTCATATTTCGCACAACGAACCCGATAAGATTAATCAAAACTGTATGATGTCGATACAAAATAACGGAAACTCAATATCTTCAGGAAACTTACATTCACATCAATTTGAGTCCAGCCTCAACGTAAGCCATCATTCTTCAAGTCACACGACTTCAAATAACGTAATTCAGATAACAGCTGGTAATATTTACCCTCCTTCATCAGTGATGAACAGTAATTTTAATGCCGACACTACTATGAAACTCAGCAAGATTAACGCTCTTTCAAAAACAGAAGATGGGCACTTGAATTTTAATCAAGAAATCATGGCTTCACATTCGCAACAACATTCTCACAACGATAAAACTTTCCAAAATATTGGGAACAATGACAAGCATAATTCTGAAGGCATTAATAATCAAATGAATATTCATAAGTTAAGCAGTTGCCAAGTTGCAGGAAATATGGGCAATTCGCCGTCCATCAGTATTATTCCTCACGTGATTCGTCCTCAAATGCAAAACAATCAAAATTCGATGTCAGTATCGAACAATGGAAATCAAATGTGTTTGATATCTAATAACTCTCATGGGCAAGTTCAGATTTTAAATTCTGGGAGCAATTCTATGCAAAACATTAATATGTCTTGCCAGGAGGCTGCAAACAACAGAATGAACAATGTTGTGTCATGCGATAGTAACATGCATCATACTAATCAGCAACACGACATTTCCAATTCAATGCTTAATAATTCAAATTTAAATCACGGAAACATGACAATGATGTCTCATGATAACAACCAACATCCACCCTCGAACCAAATTCATATAATGAATGGTCAAATTCAACATAATCGACAACTAGAAAATAACCAAATGCAAGCTATGAATCAAGGATCATCTAACAGAAGTTTTCATGACAATATAATTGGAACACAACAAAGTCACAATCAAAATATGTTGTCAAACCGAAGCACGCCAGATAATAATAACTTAATGAATCAATCTATAAATATGCATAATATATCCAACAGTCATAGCATGAACCGTTCGGAATTAAATGACTTAAACCACTTACATATGAATCAAACATTGACCAATATGAATAACATGCAAAACAATAGGATGATGATGGATAATATGCAATCACATGCTATTAATAATATGAACCATCAAATGCACTCAAACAGACCTATGGATAATATGCATAATCAACAGATGCATTCGATGCAACAATTGAGTCACCATATGAACAGTTCCAGCAGACAACAAATGGATAATAACATGCATATGAATCAACAAAACATGAATATGCAACAAAATAGACAAATTGACAATATGCACCATCACCAGCATCCTATGTCTAATGTGATGCAAATTCAAAACAATCGGCAACATATTGACAGTAACATGATGAATATGCATCAACATGTAACTAATCAAATGCATAATCGACAGCAAATGGATAATAGTATGGGTATGCATCACATGTCTGGTAATACGCCTAGCATGAATTTGGGTAATAGTATGGATAATACAACCAGCCTTCAAGGCATGCATACCAACAGACATGACAATGGTTCCATGGCTATGCAAAATCTCAACGCAATGAATCAAATACAAAACAATAGGAATTCGATGGAGCATTCTAGTCTCATGCAGCATCATATCAATAATATGAACTCTATTAATAATATGAACATGCATAACAATATCAATAATTCGATGCAGATCACAAACTCAAACCATCAATCGATGTCAAATTCGTTGATGCATGGTCCAAACATTCCAGATATCAAAAATGACATGCAGAATTCATGCAGCGGCAGCTGCTCTAATAATTCACAACAATTTACCAACAGCCAATCCTCATTTGAAATGTGTTCCAATATTAACTCCAGTAATAATTTAAACATGGGCAGTGGTAATATGATTCATGGTATGAATGTCAACAATTCAAATCTATCAAACAATATGATGATGAGTTCGACAAATAATAGTATGTATGGCGCTAATACTCAGAATAACCTAACAGGCCACGATATGCTAATGAACTGTAACAATAGCAATGAACACAGCGTTAACAATTTGATGTCGGGAAATAATAATCATATGATCATGAATAACTCCCAGCCTCACTCTACTACTACTCAACATTTAGGCAGTCAAGTTTCCAACAACACTCAAATCAATATAAATAGCTGCAGTTTGAGTAGTAACAACAGTACACAAAATATAAACAACATGGAGAATCCAATAAATAGACCAAATGTAAATGAAACACCTAAATTCCAACAAGAACCTATTAGAGGGAAAAATATAATGGGTCCTCCTCCGAACCCCAATGTACCTCATAACAACATAAGCAATGACTGCGCCAAGGTTAATATTGTCGCTAATGACAAACAAAATCACGCAATATCTGTTAACAACCAATTGGGATATATGCAGATGAATTCACAAAACAATAGAGTTATTAATCTTCCAGAAAGAAGTAGATTGAATAATACTAACATTGAGAACAATATCAATACACATGTGCCCCAACAACACAATATACGTGTTGTAACAAATAATAGTAACAGCAATGTAGGCGGTATTGCTGCCGAGCCAAGCCTAGGCTTCCAACAGAAAACTGAAAATAATAGCACAATGATTAATGTTCCTTTCCAAGCAATACCGAACAGTGCACCCATGAATATTAATGTTAATTCTAGCAACAATACTGTTAATATCACAGTCCAAAACAACCTTGTTGACCCGAAAATTGCTTCTAAAGCTGCAGCGGATATCAGTTTCCCGCTCCAATCAAACAATAATTTGTTACAGACTCAGAATAGTAGCAATAGTAATATGATTTGCATACCTGTTCAACAAAATAGTACAATTAGTTTGCCATCTCAAAACAGTACTAGCATTACATTGCCCAAAGCGCCACCTACTCAACAATCTGGAATACCGACCAATGTTGTAAATCCTATGTCTATGAGACCGATGAATAGAGTTCTGCCATTACACAGAGACGGTCAGAGCAAATCGTCAAAAGCCGCCGGTACCAGTAAAACTCCATCTGTTCCCAAACATAGGCCGGCCACTCAGGTGAGCCAAGATATGCCAGATTTAAGTGTAAAAGAAGAGACCATAGACAGTGATTTAGAAAAAGCTATTGAAGAATCTAAACGGATGCTCGAATTAGAGAGAGCGAAGCGAGAAAAAGAAGAAAGAGATGCGGCACGAGCTATACAAGTGTCTACGAAGATGAATCAAGCCACTACTAGTGGAGCATCGAGTGCGTCGGATGCAAGGAATAACGAACCTATTGTAACGGTTGGTCAAATGGCATCGTTACCCAGTTTAGATTCAGACATGGATGTGGAACCCCCTAAAGTGATGACCGAAAAGGATACAAATCGATCTTTACAATCTAAAATGTCAAATGCTCCTACTAAACTAATGAAGAGACCGTTAAACGATAAGAAAACTGAAAGCGAAACAACTGTGACCAAGAAACAGAGTAAACTCACAAAGGGTCAAGAGAACAAAACTGCGCAGCCGAAGCAAGCACCTGACCCGCCCAAAGACGACGGGCCTAAATTAATTTACGAAGTGACATCCGAAGACGGATTCAGTTATTCTTCTGCATCACTAACTGATCTCTGGTCTAAAGTGATTGAGGCTGTTCAAAACGCACGGAAACAATCCGGTATGCCGCTCATACAGTACAATCTTCCTTCCACATTATCTGGAGCTCATCTTCTTGGACTAAACAACAATGCCTTAAGATATCTGATCGAACAGTTACCTGGAGTAAGTACAGTCAATCTCCTATATTAAGGGTAGGCAACGCATCTGCAATTGCGGATGTTTATGGGTAGCGGTCGCTTTCCATTTCGGTGGATTCAGGTGTCCGCTTGCTCGTTTGCCACCTAATATTATATAAAAAAAAATTAAAACCTAATTATTTCCAATTTTATGAATATCAATAATGCAAAGAATTAGATTATTTAAACAAGCATATCAAATGGTAAAATTGAAAAAGTTCAGACACTAATAAAGATAAATATTTACAGGCAAGTCGTTGTACGAAATACAAGATCCGCCAAGGTCGTCCCTTGAGCAGTTGGGATAACAATCTAGACCTGAGCGAGGGCTTCAAGGAGAGCCCGTGGGGCAGCGCTCGCACCGGCCCCGTCGCCCGCAAACAGAATCATGACATGTTCAGCTGGATGGCCTCGCCCTTCAGGGAGGAACCACCGCCCTTTGGAGGACAGGAAAGCGAGAGTTTGATTTCAAGGTAAGTTTTATTCCAACTTTTGCCTGTCATATGTGTTGAATTTAACAAAGATGATAAAAAAGCTATATGTCTTATAGCATATGATCAGTAACAATATCTTCTATTACAGACGGCTAGCGACACTGCCGCCGGCGATGCGGTTCAGACAACTCAAGGAGACGTCGAAAGCTTCGGTCGGCGTTTACAGGTCGCATATTCACGGACGTGGCTTGTTCTGCAAACGAGATATTGAAGAAGGTAACACATTAATACAGTTTAGAACACATCAACTTGTGATTTATGATAGGGATCGCAAACGCCTTTTCCAGCACCCAACCAACTCTCTTTGACATCTTCAGTTCAACTTGTGAAAACATACCTAACGCCATTTGATGTAACTAGGCATTTTAAGCACTTATAAATTGTGAAATATGGTATTGTTTACAGGTGACATGGTAATAGAGTATGCGGGCGAAGTTATCCGCGCGGTGTTGGCGGATCAGCGCGAGAAGCGGTACGAGGCGACGAGCGGCCGGCGCGGCGTCGGCGGCTGCTACATGTTCCGCATCGACGACAACCTCGTCGTCGACGCCACGCTCAAGGGCAACGCAGCGAGGTTCATCAACCACTCGTGCGACGTGAGTACACGCAATCCCACACAAAATATACACAAATGTCAACCATGCTACATACATAGCAATCACTAAAATTGACCAACATAGAACGCAAGCCAAAGCCAAGTCAGATGAACTCTATTATTTTTTCCTTATATTCAGCTGTTTGAAGTAAAAAATAATATCTGGCCCACACACAAAATACGCATCAGTAATTGAAAAATAGTTTCCTTCTATATTTAAGTTTGGAAATTATTTCTTCTGAATTTTTAATTCAAACAATGTGTTGTAATTTCAGCCTAATTGCTATTCCCGTGTCGTGGATATCCATGGCCATAAGCACATTCTCATTTTCGCGCTGCGGCGCATCACAGTCGGCGAGGAGTTGACCTACGACTACAAGTTCCCATTCGAAGAGGTCAAAATACCGTGCACATGCGGTGCCAAGAAGTGCAGAAAGTACCTCAACTAGACAAGTGAAATAACAGTGTGTGTGTGTCAATTAACGCCTCAATTAGGCGAGTGTTAATAAAAACAAGTACAGAAAACTAGTATAGCATTACAATGAATTTGTCTGTGTAGTGTTTCTAGTTTATTTTTCGCGACGTATGAGCTATAGCTCTTTATTACAGGCTTTATTCGGTAGCATAATTTAATAAGTACATAATGGATTTAGAAGTAACATTTTAAACAACAGATTAATGGTTTAGACCCGATAAGATGGTGTTATAATGGATCTCCTTGTAATGGATTTTGTGAGGAATGTGCAGTTAGAAATACTGGGTCGAGCACAATTTTTAAATGTAAATATGTATTGTAAGACAATAAGTCAAATTCACATATCTCTTTCCCACCTTTTTAGTCTTGACATATTCAGTGCCACACTTGGACATGCGTTTCCATGAATCTTATTATGATCTCTTTTATTTTGAATCTACCCAGTGTTTGGAATTGTTGGATCATGTATATTATATTGATTTATACTTAAAAATATATCCTTATTTTGTGATAAGTTTTTTTATATGTATACATTGTGTAAATATTTTAGTTTCCCCTTTACGTACGATTATTAAGGTTTCGGCAAAGTATAGTGTTTACACTGGAAGTGGATGTGATACGTTGGGCCCGGCTCGGGCGGGAAGGGTTAGTGTTAGGGTACAATGTCATTTGTTCCTCATTATGTTTTTACATTTCATCATTTGTGATTGTTTAAGTTTCGACTTGTACATAAGTTTTAACACGCAAGTAGTACATTCGTGAAGAGATTAGGCAAGTCGCAAGTACAGTGTTACATTTTTTTTTATTAATTCTAACGTGTAATGTATAGCGAATTTGTAAATAAGAGGAATTATCTGTCATAATAATTTTATTTAAGCGACAAATCGTTTTATTGTAGTCATAGTGTTAAGTTGTATTTTATAAGCGTTAATGTACTGTATATAAGTTATTAGGTGTGCGGGATGAGACGGGATATGTTAAAATCGATGGAATGCTCATAAAAACAAAAATGGCTCCCAGTCAGGTAAAGCTTAAAGAGAAAATGCACATTTGTTAGCTTTAATGTATTTTCAGCACAGCTTGGGTTTTGAAACACATTTTACTTTATTGTTTTTTGGTTATATGTGTGTTAATTGATGAACCAAACTTAATAGTATTTTTAAGCATCACAATTTATCATCACAGTAATAATAAAAGTTTTGTTACATCACATGAGAGCCAATAAGTGTAGATGTGATACCGAATGGTAATAGTCTTATATTAGATTTGTCTACTGCATCTTACAATAGCAGTATTAATGTAATGTTCCCAATATTTTATATAAACGGTCTATAGCAGAATATACATATAGAAGTAGTTCCCAAATCAATCTTTTACATTATACATAATCAATATCAATTATATGTAAACATTTATATTTTAATGTTAATAACATAATACTGGTCGAAGTTCTAAATGAAATTATTTAAAAATTTACAACTTTTTAATAAAAAAATCAAACATTGAATTTCATCGGTCTGGATTGGAATAACATTAAAATATAAATATTTATAATGAAAATTAATTTAAATAATTACGGACCTAGTCTTAACTCTACATTATAATCTAGTTATATTGTAACAACAGTGAGCCATTATTTCTTCTTTACATAATATACACAGTGGTTGTTATTTTGTTTACATTTGATACAAGAATGTAGTCGGAAAAATTAACTTACATCGAGTTAATATTATGATAATAAAGTTAAAAGTACAGGTAATTTTAATGACTATAAAATTATGATTAACATCTATTTTTTAAATATTTAGTTTTGTATTTGAATAATATTAACATGAATTTCGCCTTTCCTATACCTTGGTTTTATTTCATTTTCAGTTTTTCGGAGCCCAGTATTTTAATGTTTTTAAATAATTAATATTTTTTACAAACAAAACAATGATTAATTTGATGTAATGGAAATCATGCTTTAAATTGTCTGTGCATGTATAATTTGTTAGTCTTGTGTACAATTTATAAATGAATTAGAAAAGACCAAATCACTAAGTGATGAATCATTATTTTCTTTTTAAGTGTAAATGTCTGCTCTTGATATTATTTTGTGTTAAAAATAATGCTTTTATTTTTAATGTACACATGCCATTTTGCCTAATGTTATTATAAATTATATTATATTGCTTTAAAAGCACCAACTTTACAATGCATAGTTCTATGACCTGTCTACATTTATTACTTTATTTATTTCTATCATTATTTTGTATTGTGGTAAATTTTACCAAAAATAAAAATACTAAAATGTGCTTTATTGCTTGTTTTATTTCAAAACACTGAAACAACGTGCATCTTTTTCCATTTCAGATGATTCAGATTTTAGTTAGCATTGCTTTAAGTTCAATAGAAGCTTGAATCATTGTAACTTGATATAACATAATGGTTGATAAAACTATGCCAGTATTTTTAAACGTGTTTATAGTTGTAATGCCAAGCCGAAAACATTAACAATACAGTACATGTATTTATTTTCCCAACGAACGGTACAGGTCGCATCGGTCGCTGTGTCCCAGAAATAAGCCGCAGCGGTATGCAGGCCGGCTCCGTTTCTTTGAGTTATGGTTATTCTCACTATAAATATTACTAGTATTAGCAGTTGCTAAAGTGAGGAAGAATGGTCGACTAGAGAAGAAGAATGGCCGAATAGTTAAGAAGAATGACCGACTAGTTAAGAAGAATGACCGACTAGTTAAGAAGAATGACCGACTAGTTAAGAAGAATGACCCACTAGTTAAGAAGAATGACCGACTAGTTAAGAAGAATGACCCACTAGTTAAGAAGAATGACCGACTAGTCAAGAAGAATGTGTAATAATCTAAATCTCAATTACTAGTCGGTAAAGAAGATAGACAGGCAGAATTAGAATGAATGACTAATGAAAAATAATGACTGATTAAAGAGCATTACGACTACTAAAAAGACTGATTAGTAATCAAAAAGGTCGAACTGCAGTTATTTATAGAATATTCTTACAGATATATTTGAACGGCTTATTTAATTTGTTCAGTCTTGATAAAGTTTTTTCGGTAATAATAGAAATCCATTGCGGTGTGCGTGAATGACTGTAAGTATTGCCTCCAAGGCAAAGTTCAATGTTGTCTCTAACAATTTTCTGGACCTCTTCTACATTAAACACAACATTCTAAAATGTAATAATATAGGATTATTATTTATTATTGCTTATTAACGATGAAGATTGATTTTTTTATTCAATTAACAAGTATTTTTTGCTAAAAATTATTTTATATACCTCATCGTCATCAGCGTTAGCCATGTTTCAAATATATTTTTGAAGTTGATTTGGCAGTTCAATTATTTTTTATTTTTATACAATCAAAGAGACCTAAATGCGTTTTTTGGCCCAACATTACACATCTCTTTGAACTTCAGTTTTTTTAGGCCAATCGTTTGAGAGGGTTTGAGAGAAATTAAATATCGTTTGACAGTTTTTATACTCAGTATGTTTTTTTAATAATGCGCCGAGGACGTCGCGGGCAAAAGCTATAATAAAAGTTTACATAGATAGATGTTTGTTACGCTGTATCTCCAAGACGGCTTAACGGAACTCGGTGATATCCGCTACAGACCTACAGACGTAGAACATTGTTTGGAAGAAAATTAAGTATTTTTTATGCACGGTTCAGACCAGTTGGCCAGTAGCTATAACTGGACTGTCATTCAACTGGCACAGTGTGAACGCTAACTGGCACCATTGATTCCATACAATCAAGAGCGGATCCAGCTTTGGCGCCAGGGGGGGGTCACGTAGTCGTGGTCAAGTCAAGAGCTTGACAAAATATGTAGTAAATATATTTTGTCCAGCTCTAGACCAACCAGCTCAGAGGGGTCATGTCCCCCATGACCCCTCCCCCTGGATCCGCCGTTGCCTACAATCTATGACTGGACGTAACATTCCGACTGTACTGGTCAAGTGTGTACCGGGCAAAAATCAGTAATTGATAAGATGAACGGTGGGGCGAACTTCACACTAAAAAGTTAAAATTGTTTATACGTAGGAAGTAGAAGCTCTCAAACGATATTTCCGTTCCATCAAAGTATCTCAAACTATTTCCATAAAAAAAGTAAGAATAAAACGGGTACAAAGTGGGCAACTTCACAGAGGTGTCAAATCAAACGTCAATTGTCAATTTGTCAATCAATTGTGGTCAATCAAATCAATTATAAAAATAAATTATACTTAGAAAGTTTGCGTTACGTTTTCTTTTTGCATTTAATTTGGCTTAACAACTTGAACAAATAATATTGCGTATTTGATTTGTTACTTAAATCAATTTAGTTTGTATCTTGTGCTTACCATTTAGATCACTTGTATGGGAAATGAATAATCATACGTGAAATACACAGTGGAAAACGAATTGGTTGGTTTGTAGTATAAATCTATATTTTACTTAATAGGTAATGATTTCTTTACAGTTCAGGGTCATTTTACTCGTCTTTTAACTTTTTAATAGTCTTGTCTTATACGAAAGTTGATTCACTATATGTATGACGCCATTGTTTTGCTATTAAATGAATAAGATCATCGTTATAAATCCAGAAAATCAATAACCATATGTCATGCGAGCGCTACTAATATTAAACTAAACCATCTGTTACCCTCGTTAAAAAAATGTGCTTAAAATATCTATGCATCAAAAATGTCAGGTCTCCTATTTATTGTACCCTTTAATACCACAGGTATAAAAAACATAATAAAGCTTGATTTTTAAAACCCAAGGGGACCCTGACCCATATGAAAATCTTAAAGCTTGATGTACACTGTGTCTTAACTTTCCTGGGTTTTAAAATTAACTAAATATTAAAGGTTAACCATATATTTTCAGCATCATGGAGGTGTCACATTCATTGACATTAAATGAGTCTGCTCTACAGCAGCTACCTGATGACAAAAAGCCACATTTCATTTTTGAATGGCTGCGTTTCCTAGATAAAGTTCTTGTTGCAGCTCATAAGGTATGTTTGCAACAGTATTTTGTGGTCCATCCTTTTTCTTATTGGTTTGCTACTATGAGATCATATTGATTTATCATCTGTAACTAATTGACAGAAAAAAACGGTTATTCTTGACATAGAAAAAAATAATAGTTTTTTCAGTACAAAAATGTTGTCAGCCTCGCATTCTTCCTCTAAATTACAAATTAAATCATCTTTTGAAGGTTTTATTGCGTTAGTAGTTTTTATTTATAAAATATTTTTTCCTTTACAGTCTGACATAAAAAGCTGCCAGCAAAAACTAGTAGCCCAATTGGTTAATTTACTTCGAGAATCACTGGGGGCACCTGCACGCAGACTCCTTGCTAGATGTCTGGCTACATTGTTCTCAGTTGGGGATACTTTCCTGCTGTTTGACACGGTCAACAAATGCAATGATATCATCAAAGTAAAAGATGATTCTCCTTCTTACTTACCAACGAGACTGTGAGTACTATAGTTGTGGTTTGTGTTTATGTTAAATAGGAAGTATTGGACTATTTTCTCCCATGACTCTGATTTAATAAAACAAAAGTAAGAAGTCTATGTGTTCCAGACTATCCTCTACATCTATGCCAAATGTCATCGAGATCTGTTTAGCATTTTAAGCTACAAATTCTAATAAACATTCATCCATCAAGACTTTCGCATTTAAAATTTTAGTAAGATTGCTGTGATTAGAATAGTTATATAGTTACAATTGTTTAGTAATAAATTTGTTTTCATTAAATGTACATGAAGGCTCCTCCTTGGTGTAAATTAAGTAAATATGAAATATCTCAGGGATAGCCACCTTGTTTAGACCGAAGATTTAATAATAATCATCATTTAATCCATTCATAAGGCAAACATATTACATACATACAATATGTAAACATAAATATTTATATATTGTTCACTGTCAACTTACTGTGTGATCTAACAAGTACACACTTTTGGAAGTCTTAAATGAAACAACATAGTGCGGTATATAATTATTTAGTTTAGCTATTTATATTTTTTACCTTGCTAAAACTAATAGTATAACCAATGAGTTGGCTACCCCTGTTATATGCAATACTTATATCATCATCATCTCCCCTGCCTTATCCTACTCCCGTAGGGTCGGCGCACCAGGTTTTCGTCCTCCAAAGCACTCTATCATCCGTCATCTCAGTCATCACTCCCTTCTTGATCATGTCACCTTTCACGCAATCCATCCATCTCTTTCTAGGTCTACCTCTACCGGTGTACCCCTCCACATTCATAACTAACGTCCGTCTTGTTACATGCGATTCATCCCTTCTCATAACATGCCCATACCACTCTAACCTTTTACTCCTTATTTTCTCAACCACTGGGGCTACTCTCAAACTTCCTCTAATATACTCATTTCGTATCTTATCCAATCGTGTTACCCCACACATCCATCTTAACATTCGCATTTCCGCCACATGTATTCTCCTTTCATCCGTCCCTTTTACTGCCCAACATTCAGATCCATACATCATGACAGGTCTTATGACGGTTTTGTAAATTTTCCCCTTTATTTTAAGGGGAATATGCGGGTCGCATATTACACCTGTAACCTGTCGCCATTTCATCCATCCCGCTTTTATTCTATTTCTCACGTCACGGTCAATATCGCCGTCGCTTTGGATTAATGAGCCGAGGTACCGGAAGTCGGAGCAAACTGGAAGATGGGCGCCATCCAAGGCAATCGGGATAAAACTAGATAAGCCCCCGAAGTCGCAGAATAGCTGCTCCGTTTTCGCTCTGCTTATCTTCAGGCCGGCTGTCTCCAGTTTATCCCGCCATCTCTCCAGTCTACTCTGGACCTCAAGCGCATCTTCCCCGACAAGAACAATGTCGTCGGCGAACAGCATACACCAGGGTGCTTCCTCCTGGATCTCCACGGTTAACGCGTCGATAACCAGGAGGAAGAGATAAGGGCTTAAAGCCGATCCCTGGTGCAGGCCCACAGCCACACTGAACTTGTCGGTTACTCCGGCTTCAGACCTGACGTGAGTGTTCGCTCTTTCGTACATAGCACTCACGAGTCGCACGTACTTCCCAGGCACTTGTCTTTCTTTCATCGCCCACCACAGAACCTTCCGGGGGACTCGGTCGTATGCCTTTTCAAGGTCAACGAACACCATATGCAAGTTCTTATGGACACGTCTGTATTTTTCACCAAGCTGGCGTAACGCGAATATGGCATCCGTTGTACCTCGACCTGGCATAAACCCGAATTGGTTCTGTGATACCTCACTCTCTTCTCTTATCCGTCTGTCTATCACCTTCTCCCAAATTTTCATAGTATGTGACATGAGTTTTATTCCTCGATAGTTGTTGCAATTCTGAATATCACCTTTATTTTTAAAAATAGGTACCAACGTACTGGTACACCATTCATCAGGGACCGACTCTTCCTGCAACAACTTATCGAAGAATAGAATCAGCCACTTTATACCATCTTCTTTCAAAACCTTCCATACTTCAACGGGTATGCCATCAGGCCCCACCGCTTTTCCATTCTTCATATCTCGCACTGCAATTTTAACCTCATCCATACTGATCTCATTTACCATCGCCATGTTGACCGGTGTTCTCGGTACAACACCATTCCAATCATTCTCCTCATTCATTAAATTTCTGAAATATTCCTTCCATCGCTCTTTTATATCTCCATCTTTCAATAAAATTTTACCATTTTCATCCTTCATACATTTTACGTGCATAATATCTCTCCCATTCTTCTCTCTCGCTTTTGCTAGCCTGTAAAGGTCTTTTTGTCCTTGCGGTGTGTCCAGTTCCTGGTACAGTTTGTTCTGCACTGCGGCCTTAGCCACCGCAACTGACCTTCTAGCAATTTTCTTGCTTCCTCATACATTCTCCTTCTAAACTCTTGCATATTTTCATTCATCTCATTTTCCACGCCCTAAATGCTTCCTTCTTTTCTTTAACTGCCTTTTGTACTTCGTCATTCCACCACCATGTATCCTTATCTAGCTTTCCTACGCCTTTCGTTTCCCCTAAAACATCCTTAGCAGCACACCGTATAGAGGTAGCAATCTCATTCCAACATTCATTAACCGATTTATTACCCATATCAACATCCATCTCAATCATTTTATCTACCACTCTCTCTCGAAACTTTTCCCTGCAGTCTTCCCTCTCAAGCAAATACCATTTAATTTTGGGCTGGGGCTTTCTTTTAAGTTCACAAACTTGGTGCTTTATTATTAGGTCCGAAACAAGCAGTTTATGTTGTGGGGCTACGACCTCACTAGGTATCACTTTCGAATTTTTAACCTTGATTACACTGGATTTCTGAACTAGGAGGTAATCAATTTGTGTTTTAAATCTGCCGGTATGGTATGTTATTAAGTGACTTTCTCTTTTTTGGAAACATGTATTTACTATGGTGAGGTCGTAAGCCATCGCTGCTTGTAACAACCTTTCACCGTCGTTGTTACGTCTCCCAAAGCCCCACCCTCCGTGTACTCTTTCATATCCTTCATTCGTTCTACCTACGTGCCCGTTAAAATCCCCACCAATTAAAATTTCTTCGTCACCTGATATACTAATCATCATTCCATCAAAATCCTCCCAAAACTTATCTTTTACTGCGTCATCACAACCAGTCTGCGGTGCATACACACTAACTATATTTAAGATCACACCTCCCACTAACAGCTTAACAATTATCATCCGATCATTTATTCTTCTTACATCCATCACCTGATTCTTCATTTCACTATCTAGCACTATCCCTACTCCATTTTTTTTGCCATCACTCCCACAATAATATAATTTAAAACCCTCCCCGATTTCTTTCGCTTTCATACCTTTCCACTTCGTTTCTTGCAAACACGCCACATTTATTCTTCTTCTCTCTAATACATCCACTAGCTCTCGTCCTCTTCCAGTCATAGTTCCTATATTTAAACATCCAATCCTCATTTTATTTCGAGTATCGAAAACCCTTACCTCGTTGTTTTGGCTTACTTATTTTGCGGCCGGCCGCCTGCCTGTCGCCAACCCTACTTGGGAGTAAAATACTTAAAAATAAAAGGATAAATTATTACAACTTATATAAAACACTTAATATAAAGTTATTTCTAAAAATACAAAAAAAATAATATTATAAGTCACTACACCAATGTCAAAAATCACAAACAGTCGAAAATATTTTGCCCAGTAGATGCCATCACCACCCGCAACCTTTATTTTCAGAGCATACAACATGCGCAAATAGCATGCGGTTTTTGATTGCATTTTCAATGAGTTGCATCTTCTTCAAATTTTCTGCGCTGTTTGCCGTTATGTGTTCAATTCCAGCCATATTACGTGTTGCCTTTGATAGCTTATTAAATCCAGGTACTCGCGGTATTTGTCTGGCAGTGAGAGATATGTTATTCATGTTTATTTGCATCTGTTCGGTCAATCTTTGTTTTGATTCGGCGAACAAGGAACGAGCACTGCTAGATGACGCTGACGCCATTGAACCTCTATATTCTTATAAGAGCTTAAACCAGTATCTTTAATCAAAATATTAAAAATATATAATATAATAAAATAAAATATAATAATATAATAAAATATCAAAAAATAATCAAATTGCTATATGCAATACTTATAATACATGAATATTAAACATCTCCAATGGCTGCAGTGAATAAACGAATTATGTAATTTTGGTTTTCAGAGCAGCTATTTGTTGCCTAGGAAGTATGTATGAAAAACTAGGCAGGATGATGGGAAGATCTTATGAAGAGACAGTAACAACTCTAGTGAGATCCCTGAAAAGTTCAGAGTCCCAAACAAGATTGGAAATTATGATAACTTTGGAGAAGGTATTTTTTTTATTTTTAACTTAATTGCATATATTGTTTTATATAAGTGTCCTGCATTTCAAGAATCAAAATGGTAGCTCTTGGTTATTGGTTATGGCTGCATGGGGCCACGCCATGTTGCCAACTTCCTTTTCACCTTCATCTATAATATTTATAGATCTTCAAAACCACATGTCAATATAATTAATTCTAATTAATTGAATTGCCAAAAGTGTCACTAAATCATTATTAAATGTTTATTTTGTGACTCTGTTTAGTTTATTTTATAACAAAAGATGGAGCATATTTTGATTTTGTAATATGTTTTATAACATGTCAATACATGAGGTGGTGTACTAAACTTAACAAACATAGTACCTTTTAAAGAAGTTACCGGTGAAAAAATGTTGATCATTATGTCTAGTCTATATAATCCTTAGATGTCTGGATCCCTAGGGTAAATCCATGTTATATCCTTACTAGATATGCCTAGGCATGGGCACGGCGGCGGGCGCGGCGCTGCGCGAGGTGTCGCGTGCGGCGCGCGGCGCGCTGCTGAGCGAGCGCGCGTACGCGGTGCGTGCGGCGGCGGCGAGCGCGCTGCGCCGCGTGCTGCCGCTCATGAGACTCGCCCCCGCTGACGTTGATGCGATCGCGGCCGCCTGCCTCCGTGCCGCACATCCTAGTGATTATGCACTAAGGTAAGTCATTGAGGTATTTATTAAAATCACTTGACTACACAGACGCTTGCTTTGACCAATAGCGTTGCGTTTTAGAACTTGTGAGGGAATTTTAAAAAAGACACTTTTTAATGATTTTGCCACTAAATCACATTATATTCAAAAAATCTTTACAGGTATGTTTTTATAGTAATAAAGTATACTTAAAAAAAGTTTGGTTCAATTTGGCGTCATATGCTATTACCTATTGTTTAAGTTAACATTATTATTATTTAAAAATTATGTAAATGCAGCAATAACTTTTATATCAGATGTGCAGTAGCGGAACTTCTTGGTGCGCTGATAGCCACAACTCAAGCGGGAGAAGTCACAAGCACCAATACTAAGATGAAGATAGGGATTCAGTCAGGTTAGTCACTTTTGACATTTCAAATATTTCAAATTTAGATATTTGACCAGCTATTGGTAAAAGAATTAGTTATAATTATAGTATTGATATCATAGAACATGAAAAATAATTATTACACACTAGCTTTCGCCCGCGACTCCGTCCGCGCGGAATTAAAAAAAAAACAAATGCAAGTAGCCTATGTGTTCTTCCAGACTATCCTCTATATATATACCACATTTCATCGAAATTCGTTCAGCCGTTTAGGCTACAAACTCTAACAAACATCCATCCATCCATCCATCCATCCATCCATCCATCTAAACTTTCGCATTTATAATATTAGTATATTATGAAGTATATAGTATGAAGTATGATTAGTATGATTACATTTTTTTTAAATCTTGAGAAATGGCTGTGATTTCATTAAATTTTATATTTTTTTCGTGGCTTCAGTTCAACAAAGCAAGAAGGATCCACAAAAGAATGTGGTATCACTGGAGGAAGCTCTGAACCTACTAATGGGTGCGTTCCTGAGAGGGGGCACATCCTTCCTCAAGGGTGATATTATCAAGTCCGGTTCCGGAGTGAACAGAGAAGTGCGAGTTTGTGTTACACATGTGAGTACTATGCACAGTGAAAAATATATTTTTTAATGTCACCAACGTCCTTTGCTATTGGCTGAGAATTTAAGTAACCATGGCAACCTTGCTCCTTTGCTGGCTTGTAGCTTTGTCACTTTCTTGCAGTGTATTTTTTTAAAATTAACCAACCCCTTAGGTTTTATAGCGTGTGAATATAGTCTAAAGCGAGTCGTAAATACAAAGTTTTTTATTAAAAAAATATGGCATGATTGCTGACATCCTTCATAACAAATAAGTGTGTGTTTACGCTTCATTATATTGATACAATAATTAGTATGGATTTAGGATTCTATAATTTGAATTCTGATTATTTTTGCTAACAAGTGTATTTAATTTTCAGGCATATGTAATCTTCGTGCAGAACATGGGCGGTGTTTGGTTGGAACGTAACATGACTACATTCCTTACGCACGTGTTAGACTTGGTGGCCAATCCTAAAGCCGCTAGCTCACATGTCGATGCTGTTTATTCAAGGTATGTACATTATGTATATTGATGAAAAATAGTACTAAAAATATAACTTGAAAGCTGTCGCAGTGCGTCCGCGTGATATTAAAAAAAGTAGCCTATGAGTTCTTCTAGACTATGTTCAACATCTATGCCAAATATCAGCGAGATCCATTAACCCGTTATGGAGATACGTAGTAACAAACATCCATCCATCCATCCATCCGTCCGTCCATGGAAAAGTTCGCAATTACATTGTTTGTAATATTATTTCCAGAAACTAATTATCGACAGCTTACTCACGTATCATGTACCGTAATAAATATCCATCCATCTAAATTTTTGCATTAATATTAGTAAGAAGTAATATGTATTTTTAAGTAAAATGTCTTATTTTCATATCAGGAAGTGCATAAACTACATACTGCGTAACACGCTGGGTAAGATGCTAGGAGAGAAGGCGCAGGCGTCGGCGTGCAAAGAGATCATACAGATCGTCGCCAAGCAGATGAACAGCATCGACTTCAACCCGGAGAATGCTAAGGATTGTAATCAGGTATTATCATTATGTAACTTTTATATCTACACTAATATAAAGATTTGTTTTTTTATATTTAACTAATAAACTACAAAACTACTGGATTGAATTTGAATTGAATTGAATGGAATTTTTTTAGCAGCCCATGTTCTTCCAGACTTCTACATATCTATGCCAAATTTCAGCGTGGTCGATTGAGCCCTATTGGAGATACTTAGTAACATACATCCATCCATCGAAACTTTCGCATTAAAAATATTAGTAAGATTATTTTCAGACGGAAATATGAAAGAATTCGGATCCGTCGGAGATTCAACCGGGATTAAGCAGTTCTTTATTAGTTTTCGCTATATCTGAGGAAAGTTCAACCAATGTATTCCAGGAGACATTATTCAGCCAGCACTTGCTGGTGTGCGCGCTGTCGGAGGCGGGCGAGCTGGCGCAGCAGCTCGGCACCTCCGTGCACAACCTGCTCACTGACACCTCGCTCAACATGATCGATACTATATTTATGGTATGTTTCTTATTTTATTTAGTTCATTTTGTAGTTATGTGTGTATATAATCACAGCATTTTTTATAAGAAGCCCTACACTTATTTAATTAAGGGAATGAATAAATTGGAAAAAAATTACACGCGGGAAAGGGTCAATAAAAGCAAAGCAAGATTGCCATGGTAACGGTAATTGTTAACCAATAGCAAGGACCTCCGTTGTCATTTGAGCATTTAAATTTTGACATTTACAATTGTTCGGAATTCGTTGTTGTAAACAATAAATGACAGTTTTTAATATATCAATGCGGATGTAGCCCACGAGAACAGCTAGTCTATACTTACTAATATTATAAAGTGGAAATATTTGTATTTTATTTATGTAATAACTCAAAAACTACTAGGTTGACTATAAAAATTCTTTCACCATTAAAAAGCTACGTGACAACTGAGCGACATACTTACTTACTTGCTTACTGCGTTGGCGCAGCGACCCAAAGTGGGTCTTGGCCTCCGACACGAGAGAGCGCCACTGAGTAACATAGGCTACTCTTTTTTTACATTCTACGTTGACGAAGTCGCGATCAACAGCTAGTTAGTAACATAGTAAGAAGTAGGATTAAAATTGTATTGAATGTTTTAGAATAATGAATGTGTCGTGCAGGTGCTGCAGCACCCGTGCGTGGCGGCGCGGCTGGCGGCGGCGCGCTGCGTGCGCGGCGTGTGCGAGGCGCTGCCGGCGCAGATCGCGCCGCTGCTCGACAGGTGCGTGGACGCGCTCGACGCGCCGCGCCCCACGCCGCACCACATCTCCGGTACACGCACACACAACATACATACACTTGTCTTACCACTAATAAGGATATAATTGGAAGGTGAAATTTTTATAGGGTGTGAAAATAGAATACGTACGGAACTGATTTCGTGTGGCAACAATTTAATTAATAATAATAATAATAAAAATTCTTACTAACAAATTGACATTGATTGACGCCTTATTTTCAAAGTATTTTATTGTAATTGAGGTGTAATTTTTAGTTTGTAATATTTGATATAGTAATATAGTATAGTAATGATTTGATTTGTTAATATGCTGAAAAAATATTTGTAGGCGCCAATTGAGAAATATATAGACAAAAACCGTGGAATAAGTCTGAAATGATGGATTTAATTTTGAACTGATCTTAATTCTTAGAACATATTGACTTAGTTGTAAGCTTTTGCAATATCATTTACTAGCTTTCGCCCGCGACTTCGTCCGCGTGGAATTAAAAAGAAACGAATGTAAGTAGCGTATGTGTTCTTCCAGACTATCCTCTACGTCTATGCCAAATTTCATCGAAATCCGTTCAGCCGTTTAGGCTACAAACTCTAACAAACATCCATCCATCTAAACTTTCGCATTTATAATATTAGTATGATTATTGTGCGTATTCACGACAGGATTGTATATTATGTCAGATCTTAATATGTCATAAATATCAGGTTACTCAGCGGCGCTGGCGGCGGTGCTGGGCGCGGTGGCGACGTCCCCGCTGGGCGTGCCGCACGGCCGCGGCAAGGTCGCCTTCAACGCGGCCGAGCAGCTGCTGCGCTCCGCCGGACAGAGCAGCCGTCTTACTGCAGCACGCACTAATGCTGGCTGGCTCATCGTTGGCGCTATATGTACATTAGGTAACACTGTTAACTAAATAACCCAACAAGTTAAAAAGTGCTTTTTAAGTCAATTTCTACCTAATATCAAATGAAATGGTTTGACGAGTATGTTGTACTATGCAAAATCCATATTGGATCTTAATCACAACCACCACAACTTATCAAATGAAAAAGCTTGACGAGTAGAATATAAAACATTTTCCAAGATAGCTGCTACTACAAAGTGGCTTTATTCGTTTAGGCTACATAGGAGAAATGAGCCTTTATTTAGTCTAATCGTGTTTACGGCCGAAACTATTGTCATCTCTGTTAATTTAAAAGGGAATGAAAGTGATGGCTATATATTTCTCAATAGAGCTTTAAAGTGTACAGTTTAAAGTATGTGGTGTGTTCCAGGAGTGCCAGTGGTGCGCGGTCTGCTGCCTCGCATGCTGCTGCTGTGGAGGAACAGCTTCCCGCGCTCCGCCAAGGAACTCGAGTCGGAGAAGGCCAGGGGAGATGCATTCACTTGGCAGGTGACTTCAAAGGAATATTTATTTATTGGGACATCATACATATCTTAAATTACAATTTAAAAGTCATTAAAATGTGTTACATATGCATGCCAATAAAAGGCATGTACGGAATATAGCAGCTATATGTAGAAGCTAGCTACTCCCTGGTGGTTAGTAAAAAAAAAACCACAGCATTATATAAAAATATTATAGTCTATGCTACCCATAGATAACATAGCTATCTAATATTGAGATATTTTTAGTTAAATCGTTACGAATATACAAAATAAAATAAATCCTTACAACTATAGAAACTACAAAACTAGGATGTAAATATTTTTTTTTAAATTAATTACAAGTAATGAGTTATATTTGTTGCTAGGTGACATTGGAAGGCCGTGCGGGCGCACTGTCAGCTCTGCACAGTCTGCTGCTGCACTGCCCCTCGCTGGTGCACAATGATGACACCGCCAAACGACTCACGCAACCCATAGATGGCGCCATCGCTGTTCTTACCAAGTGAGGATTAAATAACTATTAAAACTCGTAATATATAGATTTATGAATTGTGTTTCGATAAATATATTTTACTAGTTACCGGCCGTTACATCGTGCGGATATAAAAAAAAAACAGCAAGTAGCCTAATGTGCTCTATATCTGTAACAAATTTCATCCAGATCCGCAGCAGTTCTGGATATACCTTGTAACAAACATCAATCCATCCAAACTTTCGCATTTATAGTATTAGTAAGATTTTTATTTGCCTGTTTAGAATATTTATTTACAGAGTTATTTTGATAATTCAATAACTTATCGAGATTCACTTTATTTCGACAATATCCTTATAGACAATAACTTTAAAAATTATTATTTATTATAAATTCTATTTCAGTGTGAGTACAGTGGTGCGTAACTACGGCGGTGCTCTGAAGGCGCCGGCCGCGTTGCTGCGCCTGCGGCTGTACCAGGCGTGCGGCGCGCTGGGCGGGGCGGGCGCGCCCGCTGCGCCGCTGCTGCGCCTGCTCGCCGCTGAGCTGGCGGGCTCGGCAGACCCCAGCGGCGCTAATGTTGCCACGGGTAAGACTTCGCCCGCGAGAAATTAAAAAATATAGCCTATGTTACTCACTGATAACGTAGCTTTTTAATGGTAAAAGAATTTTTGAAATCGGCCCAGTTGTTTTTGAGTTATTTTAATAAATACAGAATACAAATCTTTCCTCTTTATAATATCAGTGTAGATAGTAGAGACTAAATAGGCGCACTTAGGGTCGTTGTCTCCCTTAGTATAAGAAACGTACATGATTATAACGACTGAATGCGGCGAAATATTCATTTTGATAAGCGTAAAACAGAATTGAGTAATGAGTAAATTGTTATATTTTGAAGGAATTCTGAGAAATGCAATGCACCCCCGAGACACAATACTGCTGGGCGAAGAAAGTTGGATCTATGAAACTGATCATGCTGAAATTGAAGAACAGGTATGTATATTTCTTTTAAAATATGTTGGAGGCTCAAAGTCTTTTTTCGCTGCTTGTACGTTGTATTTGTAAATGATACTGTGTTGTTCCGAGTCGCTTAGATATGTCATAATGTTAAAAAACAATAACCTGAACTATATATACTAAGACTGATTAAGTGACTGATAATAATGATGGAAATACATTCAGTATACTGAATGATTGTATTTCTAGCTAATATCGCCGCTGAGTGCGAGCGGATCCAGCGCGTTAGAGCACGACCCGTGTTGCCTGTACCGCGGCACTGTGGGCGCGGGGGGTGCGTCGGGCGTGGGGGGTGCGTCGGTCGTGGGGGGCGCGGTGGGCGCGGCGGGTGCAGGGGGTGCGGTGGGCGCGCAGCCGCTGGGCGTGGCCGTCATCGACGCCTCCGTACTGCTGTTCCCGCAGATATTCTCCAGAGCCGCCAACAAACATAGGTCAGTGAACGAATGAGAGTGAAATGAAGAAAATAATCACCAGATGACTAATGAACACAAGTGAAAGAAGATTCTGTCTATAAAGAATTATGTAAAAGGGTAAAGTAGAAAAAATATTCTTACATTTTGTAAAACGAATCTTAAGTACTATCTAATTATCTATACTAAACAATTATTCCATATTGGCTACCTCATTCAGGGTCATTAAATAGACCTTATAGGCTTTTATTTGTGTAATTTTCGTATGAAGTAGATAAAATTCAGGATGTGCACTAACCATTAAAAATACTTCTTAACAACGAAGAGTGCGGTAGTTAAGGCAGTGTAATATACCTTCTTTCTCCTATGTGTTCAGACAGCAGATGCTAGAGCACTTCGCGGAGTGCATCAAGATGTCGAAGGGCGGCCGACAGGAGGCGATACAGATCAACGTGTACACCGCGCTGCTGCTGGCGCTGCGCGCGCTCGCCGACACCAAGACCTCGCTCGGACAGGAACCTGTCAAGACTGTCGCCATTGAACTTATTGTGGTACGTCTACTTGGACATAGTTTGCTTAACGCCTCGTTTACTTTGATAAAATGTGTGGCCCTGGATTTATTTGAATTACGTGATATTCACTTTATTTGAGACTTTACGTTGTGGACAAGTCTTTGGTAAATACATTTGGGAGTTTATTTGTCCATTTATAGATCAATGGTAATATCCGACTCGAAGGACCTTATTCTACTTGAAATTCTTTCAGTTACCTAATTTGCATTATATATTTTTTTCTACTCCTAAGGAATAATCTCAAGTACTGAATCGATATCAAAAATTGTTGTGCCATCAGAAAGCTACATTATCGCGAAGTAACATTCATTAGTAGATAATTAAATTCCGCTTGGATTTCGTTACTAAAATCTAGTCTTTCATATATAAAATGATGTTTCCCAGAATGGTCTATCATCGAACAGCGTGACAGTGCGTGCGGCGGCGGCGTCGTGCGCGGGCCGGCTGTGCGGCTGCGTGGCGGACGCGGACTCGCAGGCGCTGAGCGAGCGCGTCATATCGCTGGCGCGTACTGCGCCGTCGCGCACCGTGCGCGCTGCAGCAGCTGCTGCTGTGGGCGCGGTGCAGCGCGCGCGCGGCGCCGCCTCCAGCGCGGCCGCGCTGCCCGTGCTGCGCGCGCTTGCGCAGGATACAGCAGCTGTTGAACTACAAGTCAGTTTCTTACCTAACTAGCGATCAAAACTGAATTTTAAAAAGTTGCCTATAATATTCCCATTTATTATGCATCAGCTACCTTCCCGTTAAAGTGAAAATCGGTCCAGCCATTTCGAAGATTACCCAGAATGAATCGGACTTGCGGATAGACAAACATATATACAAAACGCTAAAACATCGTGTTAATGAAATGTTATTTTTTTTCAATATTACATATCGACACGGACTTCAAGAAAAAAATATTATAAATTGTAATAATATTTACTCTGGCTTTGGGATGTGAACGGGCGTCGTTAAACAACTTAGTGTACCCGCTGCTCGTTTACCTCCTTCACAGAAATTCATTTTTTCATAAGGAAATTCGGCATATACTGCGATGTATACCGAAGCGCTAATTTTCACTTTTATAAAAAAATGATTCCTGTGGTTTGCAGGTATGGTCGTTACACGCGCTATCAGTGCTGGTGGACGCGTCAGGGCCGATGTTCCGCGGCCACGTGGAGTCCACCCTGAACTTGGCGCTGAAGCTGCTTTTCAGCTCGCCGCCCTACCAGGAGGACCTGCACCGCGCCGTCGCTCGTCTGCTCTCCGCTCTCATTACAGTCGTCGGCCCTGAGTTACAAGGTATATAGGCCGTTGCAGTCTTTTCGCCGGCTCTAGGTCTAATATGTGCTAAGTAGTAAGGAAGGGCTCTTTGCACCCCTTAACGTTTTGCTAAACCCAAATTTGTGTTGCAACGTTGCAACTCGTACGATGTTCTGAGATGCCAAGATGCTTGAAAACCTTAATACCGCCAACTAAGAACTTTTTCAAAAATGAAAAGATTGTTATGCTAAAAGTGACATACGAGAAAGCAGTCACCTGATTTCGCTAATATAGTTGGGTTAACGGTGCCCT
This sequence comes from Papilio protenor, assembly GCA_029286645.1. NCBI lineage: Eukaryota > Metazoa > Arthropoda > Insecta > Lepidoptera > Papilionidae > Papilio > Papilio protenor. The sequence continues at coordinate 3,724,578 of JAGSMZ010000001.1, read as the reverse complement.
TAGTCATCAAGCTTTAAAGGTAGCAGATTGCGTACCTTTCAATATTAAGAAATGTATATGGAAAATAGAGTTTTTATTAATATTTGTATTTGTTAGCGGGCGGCGGCGCAGTGAGCCGCTTCATCTGCGCGTGCGCGGCGCTGCAGGAGTGCGGCGGCGGCGCGCGCGCGGAGAGCATCGGCTGTCTGCAGCAGCTGCAGATGTTCTCGCCGCGCAGCATCAACCTGCATCTGCTGGTGCCGCAGCTCTGCGTCAGTATTGTACTAAGACAGGCTGTTGCTCGCGACTTCATTTGCATCAAATTACAAAATAATAAATAGCCTATGTTACTGATAACGTAGCTTTTTAATGGTGAAAGAATTTTTGAAATCGGCCCAGTAGTTTTATAATAAAATATAGATATTTCCTATCTATACTAATATTATAAAAAAGAAAGATTTGGATTTTTGGATTTTTGTATGTATTGAAATAACTCAAAGACTACTTGCCCGATTTCTAAAATTCTTGCACTATTAAAAAGCTACGTTATCACTGAGTAACATAGGCTATGTTTTTTACTTTTTTTTTTAATTCCACGCGGATGAAGTCGCGAGCAATAGCTAGTTTATAAAATTAGTATTCATAAAATTAAAAATATGTAAACAATTTGTAGCGGGATCTATCGAGTTCCGAGCTGTCAGTGCGGCGCGCCGCGCTGTGCTGCCTCCGACAGCTGTCGCAGAAGGAGGCGGCGGAGGTGTGCCGCTACGCGCTGCTGGCGAAGGACCATGTACCAGCCAAACCGTACTGTGGTTAGTCAAACTATTTAAAAATATATTCAAACGTATGTATTTGTTTTGTCATAAACTTTAACTCATCCACGACCCGTCAAAGCCTTTTATAATGACAGATTATTTTTATATATTTAAATAATCTGCCAGCCAAGTTTCATAACATTTTTGTGGAAAAGAATCTCAAAAAACATTGTAGTAAAATGGTTCTGTAACTCGCATATTTTAATTGTAAAATAATCAGTGTTTAATGGTTTTTAATTTTTATAAATCTGAAGAAAAAAGTAAGTAATAATTGATAGTTTTTAAATACTAAAGTATTCAAAAATGAATATGCAATTTTTACTTATTTTTGTGAAATTAAAAAAATACGATAACTCAAAAATGGTTACTTTTTGTATAATGCATATGTGGGTCAAAATTATCACAAATGATCCCTCTATCACCTAACGGGAATACGAATTACCAATAACCCTGTATACCGACAGATAACTTAACATGATTTAAGGTCGGATTATTCCTCGCAGCCTCCATCTCTGAAACTATACGGTGCCGACAATAAACTTATTAGTAAGATTAGTAGTGAGTAGCTTAATGTACAGGATGATTGGTAATTCGCATTCTCGATAGTAGGTGATAGGACCTGTAATCAATGATACCAATCACCCTGTATGTGTAGGTGTGACAATAACGAGCAGCGGTCTGCCGGGCGCGCTGTTCGCGTACTTGGACACGGAGCGCGACGGCGCCGCGCAGTCGCACGCGCGCGACACGCTCGCCTGCTGCCTGCCGGCGGCCGCGCGCGCGCTGCACGACTGGCTGCAGCTCGCAAAGAGGGTGCTCACGCTACGTCTGGGTATGCCACCTCATACAACAACCCTGGAATACTGTAATAATGTAACCCAAGCATACGCGATTCACACTTGACCAGTACAGTTGGATAGTTGCGCCAATCAAATGTCTGGACTCAATGGCGCCCGTTACTGTTCACACATTACACTTATAGCCGAATACTGAAACGAATCTCAAACACTGCGCAACATAAGCGCCGTCACAATCTGACAGATGTCAAAATTTCATAATGTTCGTAAGATACGGGTTTCTTACCACGATTGGGTTGTTTTAGCTCCGGATATTTCGGCTTAGTTGCATGCGCCATGTTCACGGGCTGACTGAAGTTATACATATAGATTTAAAGTTTAAGCGTGGCCTTATTTTAGACGCTGTTACGTATTTAAATGTCCTTTCGGTATTCGGCCTTTAGTCTAGTAAATACAGTTTTAAAAGTATTTTCTTTTTATTTTATAGAGGACACCACAAACCAAGAAACTGATTTCGACGGTGAAGGTGATGACGATCAAGTAGAATTCCACGCGGAGTCGGAGCAATCAACACATCCTGCTATTCAGCCGAGATGGTCCACAAAGGTATTAAAATTATTAATAAAACTTCGCCTCATGTGTAAACTAGAAAATTATCTACTTATCGTCTTTGTTTTATTGTAGGTGTTCGCGATGGAATGCATCAAGACAGCACAAGCCCGCAGTGGCAGACCGCTTGGGATCAGCTCGCCTGGCAACGACCACTTAGAAGACTTAGTAAAAATTTCGCGTATAGTCTGATGAATGTGCGTGCCGGAGGCCTAATTTAAGTCTCTTTGTTCCCTAGTTTTATTGAAAGTGGATATAGTGGTGGAGGAAGGGGAAATGTTTTATTTATGTTCTTCTCCTCCGTCGATTAAGGGAACGCATCTATAATTGCGGATGCCTATGGGCAGTGGTCGTTTTTATCATAAGGTGGCAAATATGCAAGCGGCCACCCGTTTCCGCCAAAATGTCAAATCCACTTTCCCTTCTTATCGGTTTTTTGTAAGGAAAGGGATTAAAATTTGGCATCCGGCACCACACTCATCAGACGTACCGCGGAATTGCTCTCACTTGACGCTTGTTTTCTTTGGTGGGGGTATTGTTGAATTAGTGCGAAGATATAAAAGCGGGCTCTACCACTGTTAAATGTTTGTGATATATCGTAAGTGTGCCGTGTGGTGACGTGTGGTGTGGCTGCAGGTGGGCGCGGCGGTGCGGCCGGCGTTCGCGCGCGACACGGCCTCGCACGTGACGGCGGCCGCCTGCGACCTCTGCTCCGCCTGGCTCGGCTGCGGCGTCGCTAGGGATATTGACGATCTGCGCAGGTACTCTTTGTCTGTAATTTAGCTCTTCGACTATATAATCTTCTGTTACAAGTGAAATATTTATGGAACTAATCAATACTGATACTTAATATCAATGTGTCACCCGTAACACTTTGAGTTAACTTACAAAGTGACAATAATCTATTGGACACAATTTTATTTTTATTTCAGAGTTCATCAGCTACTTGTCTCTAGTTTGGACAAATTGAACAAGAAAGGGAACACGACACTCATTTACAATGAGAGTATGGCTACGCTGGAGAAGTTGTCTATACTGAAGGCCTGGGCTGAAGTATGTAGTTATTAGTACATTTTATGTCACATATATCAAGAACTTAGTTGATTAACGATATTTTAATTGTCAGGTGTACATAGTGGCGATGGTGAGCAATGACAGTGCGCCGGGCAGCTACGTGCGTCAACTCCACACCAAGCCATTTAACAACAGGGCCGAGCTCGCCAAGTGGCGCAACAAGGTCACATATTTACTATCTTAACGTACACATTAGTATTGTCTGAAATATTTAAATACATATACTTGTTCTATAGGTGTTGCAGAACAACAATCAAATAGACAACGCGATACAAGATGATGAGAACGAGGAGTATGGAGAATTCGAATCTAAAGGAGAAAGTCTACTGAAGCTTGTAGAACCGGAGCTGGAAAGCTTGGGGGAGAACTGGCTCGCAGCCCTCAAAGACCACGCGCTTTTAAGTTTACCACCAGGTATGTGTTTTAGAATTTATTCTATGTAGATATTTTTTTAATTAGATAAAGAAATTATATTAAATCTTCCTATTACTGGTAACAATATAAACCACATGTATTCACACTGACACTGACATTGACATTTTAGAATAAAGATTCAAGACTTGAGATTATAGTTTCCACAGATTAAAAATCAAAGAAAAACATTTTTTTCTTTACATAATTTTTGTGGTATATTCCAGAGTTCGCGTCGCAGCTGCCGCACGGGGGCGGGGCGTTCTACTCCGCGGAGACGGCGGAGGCGTCGCGTGCGCACTACGCGCGCGCCTGGCCCTCGCTGCTGTACGCCGCCGCGCTGCGCTACAACGCTTTCACGCGCATGCCTTCTGATGCACAAGATAATCGTTAGTATACTATGTGTTTCAAATCTAATGTGTGAAATACATTAAACTAGATTTCGCCGACTTCATCCGCGTGGAATTAAAAAAAAACAAAAGAGAGTAGCCTATTTGTTCTTCCAGACTATCCTCTACTTCTATACCAAAATTCATCGAAATCTGTTCAGCCGTTTAGGCTACAAACTATAACAAACATCCATCCATCCATCCATTTACACTTTCACATTTATAATATTAGTATGAGTATGATTTTCTGTGTAGAATTAATAAAGCTAATAAAAAATACTGGTTTCTTAACATGATTGGGTTGTTTTAGTTCCCAATATTTTGCACAGTTGCATGCGTCATGCTCCCAGGCTGAAAGAAGTGATACGGTAGTGCGAAATAAGCTTTTTTTATATGATTGTTTTCTGATCTTTTTCAGAAAATACAGACAGTACGGTGGATAATAGATCGACTAAAGCAGAAAATGGCAATTTTGAATTTTTCGAACCAGTTGATGAAAGATTCCATCTATTATTTGGTAAGATATTATTTTTTACAATTTAATTTTATCTGTAAATCGGTGGTAGGCGGTATTTACCTCAGAAGCTAGTCTCTCGAACATTTTGTACGCATTGAGGCGAACAAAATGTTCTCAATTGATTCTCTGTTCAAATGAAATTGATGCAGAATGATAACCAATAGAAAGCAACTTTTATTTTATTCATTTATGGACAACTTGTAGTTAACTTACAAAACATTATAAAACAAACAAAAACTGAAGGCTAATTACAAGTTATAGCAGATAGAAAGTATTTGTACGAAAAGTCTGTGAGTGGTACACGATTAATTGCTATTTGTTATCCCGTTGTTTGCCCAACTCAACTCCAGGCGTTTCAACAGTGTAAACCTAACAGATATCCTAATTTAATTTATATTCGAGGTATCTGTATGGAGGCGCTGTGTGCGCAGCGCGACATGAGCGACCGGAACGTAGTGAGCGTGCTGCTGGCGCTCGTCACGCTGCTGGACGCGCCGCAGAACAGGGCGCGACTGCTCAAGGACAGGTCACTACTATTATACTATTCACATTCAATCATTATGAGCCTCTCCCACTACCGGCTGATAGAGGCTCAGATATCTTAGAAATGACGTCATTGTCAGATAAGGGAACAAAATCCGACATGTTATCAGACAATTTACAATTTGGTGGGACAGGCCATTGAGTCAGTCCTACCAAATTCTTTTAAATTGTCAGGTAACAATCCAACGTGTAAAATATGTGATGGAAATATCGGATTTTGTTCCCTTATCTGACAGTGACGTCATTTTTAAGCTATCTGAGCCTCTATCGCCCAGTGGTGGGACAGGCCCTAAATTCCAACTATCTATACCGAGTTATAGCATTCTTCCAGACTATCTTCTACATCTGTGCTTGATTGTCATCGCGACCCATTGAGCCGTTCATACATCCATCCATGCAAATATCTAAACTTTCAAATTTATAGTATTAGTAAGATTACTAAAAAAAAGTGTAGTGTTACCTTCCGCCGATATTAATTAAATATTTTTTTCAGGGCATTAGCTATCGAGCTGTGTCAGATCATCCACCGCACGGGTCTGACGCAGGAGAGCATAGAGGCGCTGCTGCTGGCGGCGGACGTGCTGCAGCTCGTCATAGAGGGCGCTAAGGAGCAGCTGCATGCTAACATGCAGGCTAAGATCAAAGGTAACACAAGCTAAGCTTTCAACTGACTCAGTCAGAGTCATTAAGTGCTCCCCTTAGTGCTTACCTTATGTGTTCGTCCAGACTTTGTTCTACATCAGTGCCAACTGTCATTGAGATCCGTTAAGCTGTTTTTGATATGCGTAGTAATTAACATTCATACATCCATCCAAACTTTAGCATTTATAATATTAGTGAAAAGTGAGATAAAATAGAAATAAATTAGTACCAACACCGCGCTAAATATACTTGTGTGTGTTTCTTAATTATATTCCTTTTATTAACATTTGATATTTGATATATTCCACAGAACTAGCACCGAATGCTTCAGAAGGGAACATACCACAATCAGTGCTGGAAGTTGTCCACACTCTGGGCGAGGGGGGGCCTACGGGCGATCTGCCCCCCTCCAAGGCGGTCGTGTTCGCGTGTCTGGAGGCGTGCGTGTGTCTCTTAGTGAGGAGGTTGCCCGCCCTCAGCCCGCTCAAGCAGGAGGGCAAGGTCGGTGTCATCGGAGTGCCCAAAGGGCTCGGCGTACATGGTGATACGCTACTAGTGAAGAGTTTAGCTGCTATGTCGGAATTAACATCCTTGACAAGTCCGCAAGGTTAGTATCAATATAGTAATTTTTTATAACTAGTGGTTGGTCGCGACTCCGTCCGCGTGCAATTAAAAAAAACAAAAGTAAGTAGCCTTTGTGTTCTTCCAGACTATCCTCTATATCTATGCCAAATTTATTCTAAATCCATTCAATAGTTTCAAACACAAACTAACTAACATTCTTTCATCCATCTAAACTTTCGCATTTATAATATTAGTAAGATTACGATTACTAGATTGGTAAGAAAATAATCAAACTCCATGATTAATTATAATAAATGAAGAATATACAAATTTCGTCCTGGGGTCGCCTTAATCGCCTACTTTATAATGTAACTTTCAGTGCTTGAAGATTAGTTCCATTTTTATCCGCGATATGGCGATGGTTGTTATATCTTGGGCAGGATATACTGCGTTTTATTTTCAGCTAGAAAAGTTGCAGTTTAATTGTTTTTATAAATTACCGCTTGACCACAAACAATCCAACTTGATAATAAGTGCTGCTATGCATAAAAAGTGAAATTAGTATATGTAACATGTTTTATTTACTTTTTCGTCTTTTAACACAAGTTTCATTATACTTTCCAGGTGCCCTCTCCCTACTGCCGACAATCCTGTACCTAGCTACAGAAGTGCTAAAGGAGAGTAAGGGCGAGCCAGTGGTGTCGGAGGCGGGCATCCTGCTGCTGCAGCAGTGCGCGGAGTGCAAGCGCGCCGCCCTGCTGCCCGACACCCGCGACAGACACGCGCAGCTGCTGCAGAGCGCGCTGGCTAAGCTGGTGGAGAGCGTCAAGACAGGTATGGACTATGTAGTAGTACTCCTTGTAGGTTTAAAGAGGTCAAGAAAACTGGCTGGCTTTGGTCGAAGGCTAACGTATCTAAAAATGCGTCGACAATCGTAAAGTGTCGAAAATAGTAAAGCTTCAGAGAATTAAAAACCGGCTACCTTTATCAAAAGGGACTTTTTTCTATGTATTCAACAAATAAGTGTAAGCAGTGGTCTCTTACTATTTTCAGGCGGCAGAATTCAACAAAAATAGCGAAATAATCACTGTCCATAGAGATCCGCTTTTGTAGATATGTTATCTACCTATTATCAATAGAGAAGGACTCGCACTGGAAGATATTTTCCCTATCTATTTGTCCCCTTTCCTGTCATATTCCCTTACCATACTTTTCTTGTAATAAGGAATGTCATTTTTTACTAATTAGTGTACAATTGTGTTTCCAGAGGCGGCAGAGCAGCGCATGGAGGCGATGACAGGCGCGCGCGGCATGGCGGCGGTGCTGGGCCGCGCCGCGCCCGCGCCCGCGCTGCACTACCCCTGCATCAACCATTTCCGACAGTGTCTCGATACTAGGGACAACGATGTTAGCTATCATTCAATTCTACTAATACTGATTGTTACAAATGACATATTTCACAGGTGACCCGCTGGGGTTAGCTGTGCTCGTGTTTGAACCATCAAATTAAAAAATCAATCAACTTTTAAGTAAATCCGACATTTCTTTTGAACAACTTGTGTTTTTAAGGTGTAATTTCTTTTTGCTGTCTGGAGGAGCACTGCCAGATAACAAAAAGTATGGGCATCCACCGAACCGTAAATCCGATTGACGCGGGGATATTATATGCAATTTTTTTTAATTCTGCACTGACGAAGCCACGAGGAACCGTTACTTAAATAAAATTCTATATAAACACAATTGTATGTATGTCAGGCGTTTGCGGCGTGTTGCGGCGTGCTGCGCGGCGTGTGGGGCGGGGGCGGGGGCGGCGGCGCGGTGTCGTGGTGGGCGCGTGCGCTGGGGGCGCGAGTGGTGGCGCGCGCGGCCGCTGCCCGCCGGCCCGCAGACGCGTCCCACGTGCGCGCCGCACTCGCAGCCTTCGCCGCGCTCGACGACCTGCTCGCCGCCGCGCCGCATGCACCACGTTAGTACACGCTCACTCACCCACATACCAAGCACTACTTTTCTCTGTATGGCTGTTGGGCCCTGACAATGGGTTTTCGGATAAAAACGACTTGAAGGTTAACAACGAATCTTGACAAATGAATCTTCTGGATGATCCCTTTTGTTGATGAGCTGTATCGCCGCTCACGAAACGCCTCCTAGCGGTGGCAGCTCGGGAACGCGTCGTAGCCGTCGACGCGCCCTCTGTTGGCTTTTTATACCACAACTAATGAAGCAGTTGTTTATTAGGGAGTTTATTCAGGCGCTGTGAGACCTCAAAAATGGCTATGCAACTATAACACTCCGATATAACATATACAAATACGGAGTTATACTTTCACCTCTCCCTATTCCACTGGTATCTTTTAACAATTAACATTATTTAACTTATTATGTTCGCTGCCTCGCAGAGGATCCACACAAGGGTAAGCGAATATCCGTAAATAACGATAAAAATAATTACCTACTACAAAAGCTTAGTTTGACAGTTCAGAAAGTCTAATAATAGCAATAAAGCATTAAAAAAATCCCTCTCGTTCTCTTACAAAATACAGTAATAACAATATATTTGTATTTGTCGTCTCTAGGTGTTCAACTTCTACGTATGCTCGTGCCGATCGTGATATCGTACCTGCGCGAGGCGGGCGAGCTGTCCCGCGCCGCGCCGCACGAGCGCTCGCTGCACGACTTCGCGCTGCACTGGCTCATGCGAGTCGGGCCCAAGTACCCGCAGGTGACCACAATAACATACCAGTCAACTAGACAACGCATCTTAATGCGCGGTTCACACTTAGCCAGTACAATTGGTCAGTTAGTGCTTAATCACTGTATTGAAAGTCAACTGGCACAGTGTGAATCCTAACTGGCGCCAGTGAATCTATACAATCTAAACTGGCCAAGTGTGAACCGTGCATAAATAATTTATGTTATTAAGAACAAACCAATTATCTGCCTGATAAACATATTTATAGTTATCAATCTTGAGTTTGATAGATTATTTACAGCATATTGTGTACTGTACATACACTAAAGGAGACCATTTAATATTGAGAGATAGATTTAGCACTTGACTTGTAATCTGCAGGTCCTGAGTTTGAATCCCCCAAAAACACAGTGGTTTTATAATTTCGAATTTCCTACGTTTTTCGAATTTCAAATTTCCTTCCGACTTTCCAACGGTGAAGGAAAACTATTAAAGTCTAGTCACTACTAACTTATGCTCTGGGGTCACTTATCCTTATGATGATATATTTTTTGTGTATTACAGGAATTTAAAACGATGATGCAGCAGTCGCCGGAGCTGCGCAGCAAGCTGGAGAGCGCGGTGAAGGCGAGCCAGAGCGCGCGCGCCGCCCGCACGCCGCCGCGCCCCGCCTTCCAGCCGCGCCCGCCGCAACCCACCATACAGCTCAAGACTGACTTCTCAGACTTCAGATAGATACCACATATACACAAACTATAGTCCAATACAATAGAAATGAGAAACTATGTTTATATTACCGTCAATCGTTACGTCAGCGGAGCGTTTAAAAAATAGCCTATAACATTCCCGTAATCATCAGCTACCTGCCAGTCAAAGTCCCGTCAAAATTGGTCTATCCGTTCCGGAGATTGCCCGGAACAAACTTGGCATTGTAGACGCAAATTTTAAAAATCGGTTTTTGTTATCAGCCATAAATACGATGTTTTTTTCATATATGAAATAGACATTCCAATTCTACTAATGTATATTTTTCACAGGCTTAAGCATCAACTTTTGTCTATGGATTTGTTTTAGAAAGTTTCAGTTCTATTGATACAAAAATTTTATAATTTCTTATTTCTATTAAATTCGACTATACAGAATTACATCCAACAAAATTGTATCGACATAGAACAAAATACACTCGACTTGTCAATTTCCATACATTTTTGGATAGCCTCGAATAATAGAATGTTTCTATATCGTTCAAATGCCATACAACTTGAGGCATTCGAGTCATTTTTTAAAATGTCATTTTGCGTTGTATATGGCAATACTGAGGGAATTTACCCCAACAAGCCCTCGGGGTATTTTCGTCCCACTTTTGTGCTCCGGATTAGGTTTTTGTCCGTGATATTTTTTTTGACAAAATAAACTCATGGCATTTCCTAATAAATTTATCCTTAAAGGATTTATTATAAATTATATTGAAATTAATAAAATTTATAGAATAAAATTAGAATTGTTTAGAATGAGTGTTGTGGAAAATTAATATAAATCGAAATTTTTAACATAAATCGCAATAATATTTGGATAATAACAATTAGGTTTCCTTTTATTTAATTAACATAACATATAAAAATTAAATTCAATAACACTGAATTTAGTGATGTAAGTTTTAAAATATTAAAACGTATAATAGTTATTTGTTTTAAGCATTAAAATTATTATAGAAATTAATTACACACATATCCATAATATTTTAACTTTTGAAGCTATAACTTTCACGAAAAAAAGATAACCGAAAACCAGTAATACATAGATATTAGTTTTGTATTTAAATATAGTTACTAAACGATAATAATTATTTAAATAAGATTTTGTCTTAAGCATATATGTTAAAAATCATGTCTAAACAAATGTATTAATATACATAAAATTTAATTAATTTTCATTCATTCGTTCAATCATTCAATAGTCATTCTCTCTATACATTGTATTTGTCATACATCTTGAATAGTTTACTTGTTAACTATATTATTAGCAATTAAAATGATTTATATTATTTTCTTATTAAATTTAGTTTTAGTAATTAATAATTTCGGAAGATTAAGCATTATGCCACAATAGTCCTATTTACTGGTGATCATAGTTCTTTTTTTCAATAGTAAAAATTTCGTAAACATTTGAATTCCTAACCTTAAAAATAATGGTGTTGTTTTTTTTTCATTTCGTATTGGTTTTTCAATATTTCAACCACAATTGTTTATATTATGTGGTTTTTGTTAATTTCTAATACATATAAAAATATGTACTATTGATGCTTGAGACGTAAAATATAGATTTAATAGAGAAATATATGCAAATATTTTGCCGATATTAGCTGTGATAGAAAATATACAAAAAATATATAAACATTCTATATTCATTGCCAAAATGAAATACGAAGTTAATTCCACTGCCTTAACCTTCCGAAAACTTGAGGCTTATAAATCTCTTAGATAATTGTAAGTTAATTTAAGTTTAATCACGATTAAATCTAATCATGTATTTATTTTAATATAGTTTGTAGTTTTTCTTGTAATTTAAATATACAAAGTATCTAATAGATGTTTGTTTTTTTCTATATATAAGTATATTTACAGTAACTTTGTCCCTGTTGTTTGTCATAAGTAATATGGCGATTTTTCAGTATTTTTAAGCTGAAATATTCGTTGATATTTTGATGAAAACGTATAAGGTAGGGTTATTCAAATTCAAAAACATTATTTTCTTTACATTATTTATTGCGATTAATTAAATAGTATATCAAGCTGCCGTGTCTACAGCCATTGCTTCACAGTTTGTTGTCAAATCATTCTGGATCTCAACATTGTTTGGTGATTTTTCTGAAATTAAAATTAACATGTTAACGTAAAATTCCACTGGCGTTACACTTGTTATAAAACTTTTATTAATTGATAATTAGACGACAATTTTCTTTCATATAAGTGTTACAATGATAGATATTTCCAAACGAACTTTATCTTATACCACCTTTATCTTTTTAAAATAAATTACAATGGAAAAAATCCAATTGGATCCACAAACAATTGCCACTTTTTAATACATAAAGGAAAGTTAAAAGTCTATACCAGTGGATTTAAATTGAAATCCGGTTATAATTACTTGTAATAAAAGCAGGCGGCAACGTGGCCACTGTGAGGTAGCCAGTGTGTCCTGTCGTGCTGGTCGGCCACGCGGCCACTGTGTAACTTTTTTCACTGTTCGGCTTCTCTTCCACTGGACTATCCGAACTCTGGAATAAACAAAAAAAAGTTATTTTTTTATGTAACATTCTATAAAAGTGTAGTAAGGTTGATTTAGCGTGATAAAAGAGCAAAATATTTACTACTTTCTAAAATCTTCTGCACCCTGAATTGTTATTTGGACACTAAGGGAAAACTTTAGTGTAAATATGTCATATTGAATCGTTAAATAGTAAAATTTTAGAACTTTCAACATTCATTGTAGTGGTGTAGAAATGAAGTCTTTTAGACAAATTAGCATAATTGCTTCCTGGTAATAATTCATGACAAATGTGTAGACGTAACGTAATTACACGGTGTGTCATGAAATGACAAGGCGGTTGGCGCCAAACGTCACTAATGACAGACCGGCTGCCGCAGGTTAGCACTCATCTTTGCCGCGCTAAAACAACCCTAACATATTCAGACGTGCTATAAAATATATTGAATATAAAACTGTAAAATATTTTTTTAAATTCCAAGTAATTACTAATTCTTGTTATAGAAGGTATATCAGTAAAATACGTCCATAAACGGTAATATTGTTAAAGTAGGAGGCGATTAAAAAGTCAAGTCGATATGCCACTGAATTGAATTACAACCATTACATGAAACAGAACATTCATCGTTAAACGATTCCATCTACATATTATTTTTAAACACAGTCAAACATAAACTAGATAAAACCCAATAGAAACGTTTAACAACCTACTAATACGACAGATTTAAAACATTAAAATTCAGATTAAAACATAAAACCTTCACAGTGTCAACACAGAATTTAACTCCCCAATTGATGACATGTCGAAAAATAAAACTAAAGCAAGATTTTTTAAGAAAGAACACGCGGCAAAGAGGCGCATTAAGAATTGAGATAAGAAGATGGACGAGCACTCAGTCGGGCGACCGACTTTATTATTTATTGACACTTTAAATAATTACTGGCCAGTTGGCCCGTGCCCGCTGCGCGTGCCAGAGTGGCCGCGGGTTCGGCAAGCTTTTGCCTTCTTTTGAAGAAAAAAATGAAAATCAGCGCACATAAATACATTGCAAAATCTTCAACACTAAATTAATAATAGGAGCTATTACGCTTTCGTTTTTAAACTAAGTTTGTAGACCAATTCATTATCCCCTAATGACTCCAAAAAGTCTTTAGGCCCCTGATGTTTACTCGAAATACCTGTAGACCAGTTTCAGAGTTGATAGCAATCGGGGACTTAAGAAGGCGGTTAGCTCATCGGGTAATTAAGCTTCTACGAAACGATGCTTTGAGGTTATTTCTCACAAAGCGAGGGTAACAAACGAGCTGAGGTTCGGGAATCAGTTACGATCAGCATAGCAAGTGATACCGCTGTCCTATACTCATTTGCATACTTATCGCTACGGACCTTTTTCATAAAAAAGTACTCTGTTTTAATTGCTACATACAAATTTACTCGAGACCGAAACACTAGTAATGGTAGAACTATTATAAAGTATTAACCTTAAACATTCATCAATATTATGAAATAAAATCCACGCAGATTGTAGTCGCATATATGAAAAAAAAATATTTCAACACTGTCATACACTCAAATCTTGTACTTAACGCTGCAAAATAATGTGACAATTATACCTAATTGATATGCAAAACTTCCGTCTTTACACATTTAAATTATTATCATCGATAATTATTCCTCGTACTGCATTCTGGCATGATGTTCCGAGAAATGCGGTACGATTAAAAATAATAAAAAAAAAACAAAACGACAGCTGTCAAAAACAAAAGACATAACACACTTTATCAGAGTTTAATGTAAGCTTCACTGTTACAACTTACTAAGAACAGTTTGCGAATGAAGACATCAGACTACAAGAACAAAATAATATTGTTGGCGGTTATTCCAACTGGCGCGGCTGCGAAGTATCGATTACTAAGTTTGCGAGGCTAAGTGGAAAAAGGCCTTAAACGGAATGCAGATTCTCTATCGTCATAAATATATTTTGCCATACACTAGTCGGTATTGAAAGTATGTCTATTCAAATTGTGTTAATGTTCTATTTACTTCTTAGCATTAGGATTGGAAATTTAGTAGAAAAACAAAAACACAGATTTAAACAACCTTTTTGCGAGGTATGTGTGGGACATGTGTCACTTGACAGTTTAACACTGATAAGGGTCCATTATCTAAATGCCGCAGCTTCCGAATTGACATTCCGTATATATCTTACTGCCGATGGACCTAAAGACCTTTTCAACACTATCTGTCTCTCGACGCGACGAACCGCCTTTTCACCCGACTTCAAAATCAATTCGATGTTTTTTTTTCTATAATATGAGTTAAAAACAGTTCAAATGATAACGAAGGATGCAACTTGGGGAGCAAGCTTATTGTGCTGTGAGTAAAAAAGCATTCATTCAACTCTTTACAAAATAGGGTATACATTGGCATCGTCAAGAGGGGATAGGGGACAGCTACCTCCCTAGTGGATCGAATAATTTAAAGAAGATATAAAAATTACTTTGAATAAGATCATCTTAATCGTAGCTGACCCCTCTCCTCTAGATCATCGACTGGCGACGCCTATGCAGAAATATATTTGAAAATGGTTGCTAAAAGAGACTACAGAACCATGATTGTTACTAACTAAAATATTCAGAACATTTACATCCGTTTGTAGTAATTCATTAAAAAGGTTGTAGTTATAATTGTTTGAGAGACAACGGATCCCAATGATTTGGCGAAGGCCGGACCCCCCGGGAACCAGTAATACGATTATACGAAACCAATCGATCGATTAACAATCGATTCCATTCTATAATAAGCCAGCACTTTCTCTCAGATAAATGTCATACCCTATGTTATTAAATGTGTATCAAGTGTAGAGTTAAAAATTTGTAGACATGTCATAAAAAATCTTTAAAACGATAAGTTTTAGATATAAAGGAAAGAATTGTAATTGAAAATTGTTAAGTAAGCTAAAATATTATTTATTACATGTGTAAAAAAAACTAAAAAATACTGATAACAATTATAATAACAAATCCAAAGAAAATTAAAGAACAAACTATTAATTCCTAACAAAAATATACTATGGCTGTTCTATAACTTCCGTTATCTATGACTAAAATCTTAATATAATCCTATGGGCTGTTATGTCCGGGATTTTGTTACGGTCACTTGATTTAAAGACCACCTTAATACAATACATAATCTGTGGATACATTGTGATATTTTTAATGAGTATTAATATGAATCATTCGGCAATAAGCTTGTGATAATCTAATCACATGTTAGTAATATTTAAACGGGAAATAGTTATTACTTGTTCGTTTGTAGTTATGCATTTGATGTTTTAAAATAATATTTCATTAGTAAAAAATTGGATCGATCTACTTATAACCCAGAATATTAATATATAGCATCTGAATCTGGACCTAAAACCTAAAACTAAAACATTAGTTTGTTTTGTTCTTCTTTATTTATAGTTTTTTTCGGTTATATTATGGCCTTTACGGCCGTTCAAAAATTGCCATAGCGGTCGGTATTTCACGACCACAAGGCGGGGTATTGGTAAAGTTTTCAACTAGCAATAATCGCACCTCGGATTAACCTCATTGGTTACGATATTGCCTCTGCGCAAAGTTAACATGAACTTTTTGAGCGCCAAATCCCATACTTTCCGTAGTGACAAATGATACCGCCAACTAAAAGACTAGTGGCGCCATCTCTTGGATAGATATGAAAAGTGATTTTGGGTACAATGATTTCAAGTTTAATTTTATTTTTCTGTTATTTGATATAATTCAATATTGTAACGATTATATATTTTTTATTTTTTTAAACGTAATAAATTAGAAAAAATATTTAAAAAAAAATCAAAGTTAACAAATAGGTAGTAAACTTTTTAATTACCATTTTAAGTAATGTTGTCACAATTTCCTATTATTACTTATTTCTTTATATTTATTACAAAATTAATGTTATTTTTTTAACCCAATATCGATGGAAAGATGACTACTTATAAAACATTTTGTCGAGCGCGACAAATATCCGCGAAAATGCTTGCACGTAACATTTTCTCAGAGTAGTCCGGTCAGCGTGGATCGTCACGTTGGCCATTGTGTACTTTTTGTAAAGTTTTTTGTGAGGTCATGACGTCCCAAGTTACGTGTCGGAGGTCGGGTAAAGCGCGCTTGTCCATTGCTATCGACATTTATTAAAATAAATTATTCTTTGATTAAAATTCAATTTCTTTTATAAAATAAGTTTATTTCTTATACTTCATTAATAACTTTCTAATATATTGTACTAAATTTAAATGTTTTCATAATATAGGAATTCTTAAGAAAGGAAAATAACATCGTACAAACATTAAATCTCACTTCTCGTAATTTAGCATACAAGATGAATTATTTAGCATAAGATTCAAGATAAATTGATAACCTATGCGAGGCGTTCACGTGTAAACACATAATTCATTCACGAAAGGAATTTGCATGGTTAAGTGACGTCACAACCTTATTTCCTTATTGGTTAGTTATTCTTCAATTGTGAAGTTAGTATAATTATGCATAGAGTTGTTTTCTATGCCATGTCAATTGTTAGTTGAAATATTCATTTTCCTATAGTTAACAACTGTATAGATGTACTAGGTTAAAATAAAATAGCAAATATCAGTCGTTTGACAATTAATATGTTTACAAGATGTTACAACAATGAGTTTACTCTTTACAAGATTAAATATTGAATATCTTGCCACTTTAATTTGTTCTTTGAATTTTCAAGCATTTGTTAGGAAAATAATTGTGTCGACAACAGTGGACAACATTCGGGAGCGATGTCGTGACCCGACTTGGTTCATCAGTCGCGATGTCGATCACTCAATACGCGAACACTACAAAAGCCAACTCCAACAAAACGATCCATCTAATAAAATCCAGCGTGAAAAGTGTATTAATTTATTTCCCTGACCGTGCGATCACGAACGGGAACTGAATAATTCATAGAAATCAGGAAATATTTTTTTGTTGTAAAAGAATAGATAAATCCGCTGAAAGAAATAGTATAGGCCTGACTTTTTTTTTTTATTACAAATAAACTAGCGCTTGACCACGATCCCACCTGATGTTAAGTGATCTTACGATCATTGTTCGTTTTAACTATTTTTTTATAGTTTTAATTCTATTTAAGATGTGTTTTTATTAAAATCGAGTAATATCGAATGGATGACGAGGATCAATAGATAAACGAAAGCTAGTAAGTGAAATAACACGGTAATTGTTTGGTATTCGAAAGACACACATTGTTTCTACAGGAGACGTATAAGTTTTTGTACGTGTAATAATATCGCAAATTAAATATTTTACAAGGTCTTTGTACGCTAGATAAGGTAATCAAGCAATGTTCCTAGAATCATTAGACTTAAACGATAACAATTGTTTGACCTATTCTAGTTAATTCTAGTTTAAAATTACATTGTACAAAATAATTTAACCATTACGTGTCTGCACTACATTTTAATTACAGGCTACACGTAGCACGAGCGACGATTTTACGTCGGCTGGTAATCGGACCCAACACGGCGCCTAGCGTGTCCGACAAAAGCCTGCACCTCTATGTTCACACGAGGGCGGAAGTGTGGCAGAGCAGTATAAAATGCAGTACTGCTATTGCTACGTACACTTACTGTCAACAGTTTTGACAAACATCATTGTCCCCTAGACAGTGTAACATTCGATAGGCGATATCTCGAAAATTATATGGAAGTAATAAATTACGATATGTCACATATTTATTCCACATTTTAACACACTTTGTCAATCGAATATCGCTAATCAAATTGTCTTTGTTTAAGAACTTTGTTTTGTACGGACAATCGGCGTTTTGGGGTAACAGCAGCATTGTGCTCTCTACTGCTCTGCTGCGTGTTCTGTCCTCGTGTAAAACTAACATAACACAGGACTAGAACAAGCTATCGAACTATCGACCGAGTGAGAACACGATCGATAAGATAAAATCGATATTATGACGTTATCTCAGCCCGCGGCAAAACGCCCCGTTGTACTCCGACTGACAGTCGACGTGAGTTTAATGAAATAATGAAAGCATTTTCTATATATAACTTTCATTAAACTGTACACGTCAATCATTACAAAATATCTTTATCATCGTTCTGTCGGTACGTGTCGGTTCAGAGGAAGTTAATGTTTCGGCCGCAGATCGGCGATTGTTTTAATTGTGTTTACTTCTATTACGAAATAATGAAAATACACTCGAAAACACGGACATTTCATTTACCTTATCAACATTATCACCAATGTAGGAGAAAAAGTTATAATATGTTCCAAATAGATATGTTGGAAAATGTTATCAACATGTTTTTTTTACCAAACCGTTTCTATGATTTTTCAACTAATTACATTTTTTTTTTATTCGTATTATTTCACAAAAAATGCATATATGCCTTTCTTCCCTGTATATAATATGATTAGCCCAAGTATGATTGGCGACAAGCAGGCGTAAAAAAGAAGCCAAAATTTTAAAGTGTACAAAACCTTCACGCCGACACCATGTTAGTGGGATTCGACCAGGGAGATATCATAATAAATAAAAAAGTGTAAAATTCGATTATTTTTTCGTAGTCGTCCAATCTACAGGTCAAAGGTACATAATTTATCTTTGAATCTCTGGTATATTTGTATTTCAACAGCAATTGTGTTCCTAGTCACTACCGCTACCTACGTGATAAGGTATTGATAGCTATCTTCTTATATCGAGGTCAAATGTCAAGCAATATTAATCCATTCGCTTAAACAATGGCAACTGAAATCGCTCATTATAACTTTCGTAATATTTGGCGTTGTTACATTTTAAGAGTATGGAGGCGTTATGTGACTGAACTTTCGCTAACTGTTGGCTTCTATTGAAAGATTTTTATCACCATAATATAGTCATTTTCCTTGACTCTGACAAAAATTGTCTAGGGAATTAAGAACACATGACAAACCACAGAGCATTGAAGTCTATAAGTGTCCTGTCCTGCGGCACGATAGTTGTTCTGTGACAAACATAAACATTGATTCTATTCATACAATTAAGAGAGCTTAAGTACTATAAAATTGGTAGCACATTAACACTTTCAGTGCCGACTTTCAGAGTTCACTTTACATGAAAATCTTGTGGCATTGAGAGTGTTAAATATATCGGCTTATATAAAGTGTATCGCAGAGACAATAGCTTGGAATGGAACGGGTAGTATCGGGGTCACGGCGGGTCACGAACCGACAACGGATTTTGGGTCACGAGCTACCTATGCGCTTGTGTGATACTTACGTGTTACCTCTTAGGGTTGCTTAATAAAGGCACAGACAATTTTATACCTTTCAGTATAGACACAAAAGGCGGCAAACTGTTCATTCAATTATGTACAAAAAACTCAACATAACAGGGATAGAAAACTGCGACAATCCACACTACCTATCCGAAAGGTAAAACAAGGCGTAATTACATGACTTTTTGACTTTGTTCCTATGCGGCTTCATCCGCATTATAAAAACTTTATTTCATTGTTTGCATTTGTCAAATTATCAATTGCAAATGTCAAAATTACATGACATGATGAAAAACCATGGCAATCTTTCTTCCTTGATGTTGGCAGCTTGTAATTTTTGGTCCCTTTCCTGCATAAAGCTTTTTTTCCAATTTATTTACCCCCTAAGTTTAATAGCGTGAAAATATATAGCCTAAAGCGTGTCGTAAGTGTAGGGCTTTTATTACAGAAAGATTCAAAAATATTCTATGATTGCTGATATCCTACGCCACGAAGTAGTGTGTGTTTACGCTTTATTATATCAGTAAGTATAGATTATCACATTTACTAGATTCTTTGCCTTCGTATCTAGTTAAAGTATATCACACTATATTGTGTACTATTTGTACTATGTTAATAAATATGTGCTCTTTAACAGGGCATTGATCAATCGTATTATGTACCAAGGTTTGTCAAATTAATCAACAGACTATTGTTGTAATTGTAAATCATTAATAAGCCACCGCTAACTAATGAACAGTTTAACCAATAAATTTAAATTAATTATACAACTCGAATATCGCGTCAATCCCTTTAACATCATAAAGTCTAATCAAATGTTGTTTAGTTAAGATATTGTCAAACTGGACAACTATCACTATATTATCTTAATCCAAATACTGAATACTTTTAATTCAACGCCCATCTATGAGGGGGTATTTCACCGGCCCTGATGTTGGGAATTCAACCATTGTTGAAGGTTTGAACCTTCCTTGTCATATAACATATAAGCTTGTTTGCAGATGTACCAGTCTCTCAAAATGAACCGATAATTCTCCAACTCGTAATCTGTAAATGCCTCTTTAAATGCCTCTTCAAGGCAAACAATGGCAATTCAGTCACAAAAAAATAATTCAAACTCGTATAGAAATTGAGTTATAGTTTGTCTCTTGATTCCCTTGCACAAACTGAGACAGACAACTATCGACGTTAGGCGTATTCATAACTAAACTAGCCTACAAATAAGACTCCTCCGACGGATATAATTATCAGCGTACCGTAATAAAGTTGTCAACGTCTAACTGCGGAGCTTTCGTTCTTGTTCGTGATTCGATAGTATTAAAGCAAGAGCGTCCGGCGACTGCCCACGTGCCATTCTATTGTGCCTTGTCCCGATCGATCACAATTACGGATGTAGTGCTTAATCATGTTTATTCAATTAATTAAAATTATTACGGTCAAGGTAAGTTCTATTGTTTTGTTTGAAGGTCCCGTGAAATGTTGTCGGGTGCAAAAAATCGTTTAATTAATTGCTTATTTGTTAGATTTGGTTAAGTAACTAATAACACATTTATTTTCTTTAAGCTGTATTTGGAAGAGTTTTAAAGTGGTAGATACTTCAAGGAGCGAAAACTAAGCAAGGTACGCGTTATGAAGGAAGAATTGCTGTGATATTTTAGATAAGAATGTGGAGACAATGTCCAAAATCCCGATGGTTATGGGTAGATCTGAAACGTGACACTTATAAGGCAATAAGTAAATAATTACGAATAGATTTGACGGCAACCTTTTTTCTTGTAACACAATATTATTACTAACAATGTTAGTTTTAGTAAGTTATGAGTAAGATATGATTAAATAATCTAATTTAACATTATTCTATGACCATTCGTTAATGTTTTTGATTCGATAAATTCATGAATGCGTTTCCGAACTACGTAACATGAGTTTTACTCCGTTGACACTTAGGTTAAACCAACACTAATGAATTATACACAAGCACATACACAAGTAATCATACTAATGTTATAAATGCGAAAGTTTAGATGGATGGATGGATGGGTGTTTGTTAGAGTTTGTAGCCTAAACTGCTGAACGGATTTCGATAAAATTTGGCATAGACGTAGAGGATAGTCTGGAAGAACACATAGGCTACTTAGTTTTGTTTTTTTTTATTCCACGCGAACGGAGTCGCGGTCGAAAGCTAGTGACAAAATAAGTGGAAACTTCAGAAACCCAGCATAAGTAAAGTATATCGCTTAGTAAACAAAACAGTGTACTCTCAGAATGGACTATATAGTATATCCGAAGGCGACGATTGCTTTACAAGAGTATAAATAACAACATAATTGGAATATAATGTCCTTACAATCGCATTGTTCCTATACTCAGCTAAGTTAGCAATGAGTCAGATACTAAAGTACTAACCGAGTTACAAATGTTTGAATATATTAGACGAATTGATTATGCTGAAAGCATTAAATGTTTTCATATAAATTATATTATTGTATATTTGGTTGGTAATTCAAACAATGGTAGCAAAATTGCCAGTTAATTCTGTTTGTTGACG
Organism: Papilio protenor; assembly: GCA_029286645.1. Classification (NCBI taxonomy): domain Eukaryota; kingdom Metazoa; phylum Arthropoda; class Insecta; order Lepidoptera; family Papilionidae; genus Papilio; species Papilio protenor. The sequence continues at coordinate 3,702,421 of JAGSMZ010000001.1, read as the reverse complement.
GTCAATTGCTATGAGATAACTACTGTTGAATACTGAATTTTATATAGTTACGTTTTCCAAATTAACTTAACCCTTTTTGACCGACTTCCCAAAAGAAGGAAGTACTCAATTCGTCTGTATGTTTTTTTTATGTATGGTTTGAAAGATCATTTCAGGAATATATGAACTAGCGAATAGAGAGAATTAAAAGGCGATTCTTCTATACTAACTACAAAAACAAATGAATACTAAATATTCCTATAGGCACGAGTTATTAATCAGATTTTCCTGCACTTTTAATCAATATACAGAATTGAGACATTAGCGTGAAGCCTGCGGCGACAGAGTAAGCTGTAGATATACCGCATCTGTGTACCCCGGGGCTGGTGTAAAATATTCACGTTAATAAGTAACTATTAACACTAGTAACAGATGTCGTCATATAATTGTGGTAATAAATCTAAAGTTGCGGTGTAATAATAGTTATCTATTTGTGGATAAATCGATTACATGACGCTTCCTTGAAACTCAAAATTAATGTAATGGTGTTTTTCGATGACAAACCGCCATTTTTACGTAGGAAAAGGAAAAAAAAATTGTACAAACTTATAAAACCGTGAAAATATCAGTGTATACTGGGACGGACAAATTCAAGCCCTCTCCGGATTTTTAACGTAAAGAAATATAGATGACTAGCTTTCGCCCGCGACCCCGTCAGCGCGGAATTTAAAAAAAAGTAAGTAGCCTATGTATTCTTAGATTATTACAGATTATCCCTCACGTCTATGCCAAATTTCGTCGAGATCCGTTTAGCAGTTAAGGCTATAAACTCTAACAAACATCCATCCATCCAAACTTTCGCATTTATAATATTAGTAAGATGTAAGATGACATTTTAAATAATCACATAAATATCAACTCGGCGAAGCTTCGTTAGGGTTGCCACTTTCGCGACAGTTAACAAAAGTCAACAAAACGTCATGTGGTTGAAATAAACGATTCGCTAAAACTAAAGGTGCCTGGGTTTGGTGCCGGACGAGCCGCTCGCGCATCTTGATAGCGCTGCTCGTGGGAACGGAGCGCGCTAATTTATAGCCCAGCCCTATGCTACATGCGACTGACGACTAAATCCACGCTAGGGTTACCTGTCTATCTATAGTATTAGTATTTTGTTTACTCTATAATCACACACACAAACCAAAAAATTTGTAATTATCGATGTTTGTTAAAGAAGGTCTCCAGGATGATTAAAATAATCAGAATATAAATACATTAAATATATTTTTCTGTCCAATCTATTCACATTCTTTCTTTTCATTGACATATAAAATGAAATATGCCACAATAAAATCGTAAAATATACGTTCGATACCTTGCACATATACAACCTCGTTTCTTAACATCTGCTGAATTCAGCTTTGCTTTACGAGATATCAATATTTATAGTTTTTCTAAAATTCTCTATTATACCTAAACTCTAGAAGTGTAAAGTTTAATTTCAATGATAAACAGCTGTGTTGGCTTTTAGAAAAGTTAATTAGATTTTATAAGTAAACCAGATTTTATTCCTCTTGCGGCAAATGACATGGTCACCCTAGTGCAGTCGTCTTCGCATCGTAAATCCGTACCGCAAATGAGTATTCGTACCGAATTCTGGTCCGACGTCTGGCGATGTCGCGTGCTACAGTGAATTATGAGTCCGTTTTGTTGTCCGCTTGTCCTCGCTCGCTTTCGCACTGGTGTTCATATTCGATTCCGTTGCTGATGTAAACAGTATGAATGTTAAACAACTTGCAAGTGTTGTAAGACTTTAGACAATAAAAATAAAAAAGAGGAAGTAACGTGAATCCCGATAGATGTCGCTAAAATTAATAAACATGTTTGACAAATTACTAAGGTACGTTGCCACTGCCTAATCAATAGTTTTAATCCAGATGTTCACAATGGAAATGCACCCTAATAGATACTAATATAGTATGAAAGTTTCTATGATAACAATGAAACCGATCGTATTCATATGCCTTTATAAACAAAACGTATTGTGAAATAACGAATTGCTGGCAACAGTAAACATTGCCTATCCTTTCGTGCACAATTAAAGATTTATTATAAAATAACCCTTCACCGCATAATGTATATCTTCACGGAGACTTGCGCAAGGGGCATCGCATCAAGTAATATTTCAGAGCTGAGCTCAGTAAATCAGATTACTAAATTGAGTCAAAGTGCTCACATAAATAAACACTAGCGTATGCAATGCACGAACTCTGCTAACAATCAATAATATTGTATTGTTTATACATTTTAAGTTAGCTTCATATTTCATGTTCCATTTACATACATATTTGAAAATTTACTTACAAAGTTACTAAATATATTGTAAGAAAACCGTTAAAGATAGATATATGTTATCGCGGACTTTTCTGTAGAACTTTTTGAGATCTACAATTCTTTCATACATCATTTTTATATACCTCTAACGATTTAGGCAGCGTAAGCCGAGAAAAGTTAAAGTTTAGTGAATTTTTAACGCCGGCGTTCAGAAACACGCTGTTTATTAATGGTTCCTAAACATTAGTAATAATAAAATATAGCCTATGTTACTCACAGATAAATTACCTTTCTGATGGTGAAAGAATTTATAGATATAGATATAGAAGTATAGATATAGATAATTTAAGTTAATATTCCAATAGTGTTGTTAAAATTACTAATTACTTAAAATTTTACATTTAAGTTATCGCCGAAGCTTCAAAGAAAGGCACATGCAACCAAATAACTGGACAAACACGTTTGTAATAAAAAGCTTTTTTTAAAGAAATATTTGTACTACAATATATTTATTGTAGTACAAAACGTTAGCTTAATTGTAGGCGTTGATTTCAAATAACATTTAAGTGAATTACGAGAAATATTTCACACATACTAGTTCAGCCAGGTGTTGCCAGATATAACGATATATTTTTGGAATGTTGCAATAAACGTAACAATAAACACGCTTGATTGTTGGAATGATAATTAACCGGTCTGATAAAATTAATTATTCTAATTGTGGACAAATGGGATATACGAAAATTATTTCGGCCTAGCTTTCGCCTGCGACTGCGTTCGCGTGGTATTAAAAAAAACGAAAGTGAGTAGCCTATGTGTTCTTCCAGACTATCCTCTACATCTACACCTAATTTCATCGAAATCCGTTCAGCCGTTTAGGCTACAAACTCTAACAAACATTCTTCGATCCATCCATCTAAACTTTCAGTTTTTAATATTACGTAGTTTGAAATATGATGATAGTATGATTACTATTAAAAAGACGTAGAAGAACTTAGGTTAAAAGAGCACATGTATTAAATATTGAATCTAGAATACCATGAAACAGCTGCGCTAGTATATTGTTAGATGACAGTTACAATATAAAGGATGTTTTGAAAGCTACGATTAATTCACGAAGACAAACTAGTTGATAAACTATTGATTATCTTCTGTCTGTAAGAATATTAGCTTATTATTTTTTTCTATCTGGGCACAGGAGTATAGTAAGCAACCAATTCTGCTTTATTATGATTTTTTACCTTTTAGAAATGGTATCCTGAATAGAATGGGGAATGCGAACATTGGCGGTCACAGCAGACTAATCTCATTATGTGAGCGGAACTTAACTTGAAAACTTCGACTGTCTACATATTAGATTTAGGTCTGTGTATGTTGACAATACGTTTGATTACTTAAGGATTTTATATTGTAGGAAAAATATTATAAAGATGAAAGATTTGTATTTTTATATGAATTGAATAACCTCAAACTACTGGGCCGATTTCAAAAATTCTTTCACTAATCAATAGCTATGTATGTTATCACTGAGTAACATATTTATTACATTTTTACCGCGCGGACGAAGATGCGAGCAACAGCTAGTAATTAGTATTTGAAATCATTTTCTTAATGTCATTTAAATATTTTTATTTTTATTGTTTCAAAATACAATATTAGACAATATAACATGCAACTGTGGGTAAAGAAGTTAGAAAATAAAGAGAAGAAATAATTCAAATAACATTTATTTATTTTACTTAAGATGTTGTGTTGCTTTCACTTGAACGACTGTAAAAATTGTAATTTGATAAAATAAAATGATCCCATTTTACTTCCCTCGCATGGTCACCCTAGTATGTAGCGTGTGTCGTCGTTGTAAATGTCCACACTCGGCCACACACTCGTATTTTGTCCGTGCTTATGTACAAGCTGAACTATGTAAATTTACAGGAGACTCCATAAAGTCAAACGCTGTTTTAGAACCATTACAAAGTTACTTTAGTTCGCTTTAGGAAAGTAAACAGTAATTGAAAGTTTTGCTTTAGTTATATTTCATGAATAAAATCGGTGATTTAATCGGGCCTGGGACTAAGGTGTTTATTGTTAATATTATGTTTGCGTTTCAGTAGCGTATATTTGGTAAAACAGTATGCTTATCCCCAGCCTGCCTTGTTCACACCTCAGTTTTAGAGATCGTTATTTAGGACCTAATCCCATGACCATTTTTATAGTCTTCACTGTAATTTTGGTTTACATTTCAACAAATTGTGTGAGGCCTTCTCCTTTATTGTACAGGACCCTATATTTATTTTATAAAAGCCAGTTAAGTAATTAACCAACTATGCATAAAAGTAAACTATAAAATGAACATTTTAATGGACATTCTCGAAGTACAAACATTATAAACCATATTTCATTTAAAACGTTAAAGTCATCGATATTTTAAATCGCGTTAAAGATATACGCCTCGTTTTCAATAAACTACCTTATTACAACTAATACTAAAGCCGTAAAATATTTAACAATAGCTTTGCGACATTTTCATTTCTGTTAATGCAGAACTCTCTTGCCATGACACTTGTATTAACATATTTTATCTCATTCATTCTCTTTGATCAGAGACAACAAAAAAAGTGACACGTCAAACGAATTCGACGGTTAATGGGAAAGATTTCAAATGAATTCGATTGGAATATCAAAGATGCGAGTGAAATCGTTCGGTATAATTTCGAACTGAATTTATCTCTTCATCTAGTATTAAAGGTTTCTATTACGGAGGCCTGTATTAAGGTATCTGATTGAAGAGAGTAGAGTCAATATATCTTTCCGGGCGTTAATAGCGTCGAAGTATCGTCTACCCTATTATTTTGTCAAGCGGCGAATTTATAGATCGCTTGTGCAACGGTAAAATAGTATCTGAGTCCGAGGTACATTCGCCGATGGTGTTGCAAAGGTCGAACGAGATGTTCGCGACACGGGCCTTTACAACTTACAGCTAGCAGATGCTATCTGAGAAAAGTGAACGGAATTAGGGGAAAGTGAGCTATCGATACCTGGATATCGTTACGGGATATTTACTATAGATACCCAGTAATCAAATTATAACGATTTTGAAGCGAACATATTATGTTACAGTTGCAGTTGATCGAATTAGAACTTAAATAACGCATTGTTCTATGTAAGTACTGACTAGTTTTAGGCTCTTCGCCTTTGTCTAGAGAAAGTTCGCGGAACGGTTTTTGATTCTGGGATCTATTTTTGTACAATAATGTGTCACATTTCAAAGAAGACTTTTGAATAAAGTAACTATAAAAGAGTTGAACCTTTTTGAAACTATGTCAGTACATCTAGCAGACATACTATTCTTTTTGTACTTATAGATTAGTTGTTTTTCTGTTTATTCAATTTATTGTCTTTCAGACGTTTCTCTTAAAATACTGCACAGTAAATGCATTTCTATTGAAAATATCTGTAGCATTACCACATCAGTAATGAGCGATTTCACGCCGTTAGCGCATCCTTTGCCACAATTGTCAAGATGGCGGCTTAATGTTGCGTCACTTTTAGAACAATATGGCGGATCGTGTTACACTGCTCTGATTCTCTTTGTTGTGCGATTCGCGAACACTATATGTACATCTTGTGAATACCGATCTTGTCTATTCTTTTTTTTAATCTATGGGTTACTCACAATGATTGGCAGGTTGCAAAATTGAAACATACCGATCAAATATTCTGTGCGGTTAAAGTCAAAGTTTTTAGCGGTTTGAAACTTTCCTTTAGGAACGATTTAAATGACTAATAGTTCATTTTGTCGTTAATTAAAGTTGTGTTGATCTACGCCGAATATTCTGATCATGTTATCTAACTTTATTTTATCTCTATTAAACTTTATTGTCCTTGAATTGTTAGATTATAAACAAGTTTAGTGAACAGCTAGGCTAGTTAGGGCCACGTTTACTGTCTATTTGAGGCCATGACATCGACAGTGGTACCATTTATGGAATGATAGATGATTAAGAAGCCTGCAATATTCAGCGTGTTCATACTATCGAAGGGGATAGTGATAATATACGGTGAGTTTCCACTGTTTTAACACATGTTACTAAATTGCTGTCTCAGTTTTTTCAAAGACATAGACAGGGATAAAAAATATGTTGTTAAACGTTTAAACTGTCCATGTGTAAAAGAATTTCCTTTCAGTCGGGCAAAATTTACATTTGCTTGTACAAATAGTTTAAAATACTATGCATTATAAACAAATAAATCTTTTCTTTTCATAATCTATACTAATATTATAAAGAGGAAAACTTTGTATTTTTGTATTTTTGTATTTTTGTATTTTTGTATGTATTGAAATAACTCAAAAACTACTGCGCCGATTTTAAAAATTCTTTTACCATCAGAAAGGTAATTTATCTGTGAGTAACATAGGCTATATTTTATTATTATTGATGTTCAGGAACTATTAATAAACAGCGTGTTTCTGGACGCCGGCGTTAAAAACTCACTAAACTTTAACTTTTCTCGGCTTACGCTGCCTAAACCGTTAGAGATATATAAAAATGATGTATGAAAGAATTGTAGATCTTAAAAAGTTCTACAGAAAAGTGCGCGATAGCATATATCTATCTTTAACGGTTTTCTTACAATAACCACTTTTGTGTTTACAAAATGAATTAAAAATCCAACGCTATTTGCAGCGTTCTTTTATTGGTTTCAATATTAATCCTTATCCAAATAAATGCGTTTGTTATCAGGAGAATTTAATGTAGAATAAAATTGTCATTAACAGTATTAAAATTGGACTAATAGTTTAGAAGATATCGCGAACACAAACAATAAGGGTAACCGAAAAATCAGCTTACAAGCTACCGGACTTAGAAATTCGGAATCTTGCATCGGTAGATTTCTGTTATTACTTAGATTACTACTAAGTTAATACTATTGGTAATAGGTTGAAAAAAAGGGCGAACGTAATAGGTTATATTTGTAATTTCACGCGGGCGAAGTCGCGAGCAACGGCTCGTACTAGATATAAATGCATTTGTAATTTAGAATTATAATTGAATGTAATAAATTTATGTCATTCTCAATTTACATAACTACAATATATTAATGCCTATTGCGATCTTTATTGATGTTGTCACTGGCTGCATATTTCTATAGATTATAGTCTCTATTTAAAAAAAAAAATATAACCACTATTTTTATATCAACTGAAGAATGCAAATGAACTTTCTGCTGTGTCTAACAAAATATTTTGATAGACTTATTTATTTTTGTGTCATTAGGTATGTAATGAAAACGCAAGTTAAATTATAAAGTATTTGAAACAATGCGTCATAGAGTAAGCGGGTATGCAGACCATAACCGTGACAGTGGTGACCGCCGATCATACCGGAGACCAACCGCCGTTTGAACCCCGACCTTATTCGGCAGTCGGACAAGATACGACAATGTTGCAACCCGGTATTATCATAATCGCATACTTGACGTTTTTTATGACCTAAGATATATGCAAGATAAAATCGTATGAAACGATGATCTTGTGTTTCTAGATATTATTTAGAGGAGACTGATGACTTATGTTTAAAATTAATAAAAAATAAAATACTTTAATATCAAAGTTAAAAATCAATGTCGGACTACGTCGGATCGCTAATTCTTGTTAGAGTCACAAGGGTAATAATTTCTTGATTCTGTCATTTAAAAACTAGTTCAAATTGTGTACTGCGTTAATAATAACATTGACAGTGTTAGCATTTAACTAAGACAGTTTGAGAGCGTACAACGAACAGACGACAGTTGACTTTTCTATCGAGTAAAAGCAATTAAATTGTATTGCGTGAAATTGAATACAACTTTTGTATCTTCAAATAGAAATTTATGTCTACTTTCAAGATATATTTGGATACGTAATTTCATAAATAACCTTTATTATTATGACAATATGAGAATAAAATTTACCTTTTAATTATTATAAATTAGATTTTTCGCCCTTTAACTTTATCCAATGTTCCTAATTATTAACCAAAAATATATTATCACGGGTAGTGTATCTCCCGTGTCCTTAACTTGCATTGCTTTGCCCGAAATTGGTGTTTCCTCTTATATGGGATAGAATAATGCAGACGGTAATCTAATGTAGCTAATTTATGAGCGCTAGAGCAAAAGAGCTTGGTTTTAGCTACGTTTTAAAAAGCTTTTCAGATTTTCCCACGGATTTTGTTGCCTAATAGTGTTGTGCAATTTTACTATCGATAGAATTTTTTCTTAATATTGTAAAATGACCTTTTTTTTGTTTCTTATCACGTTTTTATTTAGTAATACACTAAAGTGTTTATCGATTTTCGAATTTCTGTGTACATATATCTGACGTTCATACGGTGTACGAACATCGACAAATCTAAAATGTCTTTGAAATATGATAACGAGGAAAGTACAGATTCTCAATTTTCATATAAATTTTTTAAAAGGCAAGAGATTTTTAAGTATAACAGGCTCCATTTAAAGACATATTTTTTCTGTTAAAAATTTAATTAATCTGACAAAGTACTGACGTTTTTATTTTCACCTTGAATTTGGGTATTCGATCGTAATGTCGATATAATCGATTGAAGTTGATCGATGTTGGCGCAACACTACACATTTCGCTACCGACCGCGAAACGTGACCGCGCGCGACAAACGGCGGGCGTGATGTTTCTGAACGTAGACCGATACGTCTCTGATACTGTTACACCATGTTATACCATTATACACTTTATACATTATAATATTAAAGAGTATTTTTAAATAAACAAGGATTAAAACGTTGACAAAGATATTATGCTTGAAGCGGTCTTTATTTATTATGAAATATAAAATTTATTAGACGGTTTTGATTCAAATGTAATTTATTTTGACTTGCTTTATTGATTGTCATGGTTAGCTACTAGACAATTAAGATAATTTCAAAAATTATACCTATAACTCGTCATGAAGTATCTATTCTGTAAAATAAGACAATGAACAAGATCAGACCTTACTTAACAACCAAAAATGGCATACATTTGATGAGGACATATACAAAGTTGCCTGCTTAGGTAGGCATAAGGCATAGAGCAAGTCGTTAATTATAAAAAAAAACTGCTAACTCTCTTCTATTGTTTATTATTTGTTCTGATCTTCTGATCGAGTCCCAACGTAAACAGCCTTTTGTTTTCAATGACAATTGTCATACAACTAGTAATTAAAATTATTTTATCATATGCAAATTTCACTAGCTGTTAAAGTTGTAAATACTTTACAAATGGTGTTATTCACGCTGATCCATTGATATATTGCCAGTTAAGTTTCATAATGGGCCCCCCGCGTATCGGAGTTGCATCGCTATATCGAATAAGGACCACTTTTTCCACTTCGCTCCATTTATATCGTCCCTTGGAGATTATAAATCTACTTATCGTGAATTTTAAGACACTTGTATCCAAACACTGTTGTTGTCTCTTTTTCTTTTAAAGTGATTGAAAGGGATCGAAATACTGTAGTAATACACGTGTGCGTTTTACAGTTGAACACAATTTCATGGCAATTGAATTCGAAACACGCACAGCGATTGCAGATGTCCTCTTTGGGACAAGCCTAGGTTTAATTTACGTCAGTTGTCAGTTCAAAATGTATGGATGCATTCAACTACAGAAATACTAGACCAATTATCGAGCGGATCTAATCTCTGCGTTCCATTCATACATTTTGCCATTCAAACTGTGATAATCCTTACGGTTTTTATTTACATTTAAGGAATTATTTTGGACTAGCTGTGCTCGCGACTTCGTCCGCGCGAAATTGAAAAATATTACTCACTGATAACATAGCGTTTTAATGGTGTAAGAATTTATTAAATCGACCCAGTAGTTTTTGAGTTATTTCAATACATACAAACATACAAATTTTTCCTCTTTATAATACTACTAGCTTTCGCCCGCGACTCCGTCCGCGTGGTATTAAAAAAAACAAAACCAAGTAGCCTATGTGTTATTCCAGACTATCCTCTACATGTAGGCCAAATTTCATTGAGATCCGTTCAGCAGTTTAGGCTACAAACTCTAACAAACATCCATCCATCCATCCATCCATCTAAACTTTCACATTTATAATATTAGTATGATATGATTAGTATGATTATAGATAGATAAATGAAACCTTGATAGTGAATAAATAACATGACGAATAAATAATATGAACACAAGGTTTTTTTCTGGGTCTGGGATACAAGTGGAATACATTTCAATTGTGTAACAAGATGGGAATGTTACAGATTTAGTTGTGATTTATGTAGTTACGACAGCTTAGCATAATCATAATCTGAACTAGCGCATGCGCGCCTGCAGGTCAACACTGACAAACTATTCTAAACTTAGCCCTTTAGGTATTTTGTCCAGCCCGTCGTTAGACCAGTATTGTAAGTTAATATTGAAGATAATAGTTATAGGTGACAAATCTACAGTGATAAAGCGAATGAGTAATATCTGTCTAATGTATTATTTCATAGTTGAGATTTAATACAGTTTTCATATACGTAGATATCAAAATATTACAACTAGGTTACTCCTGTATCCTATAATGTTTGGAATATTGCGTGCATCCAATCGGATATAAAGTGTTGTCATGGTAACGTACGAAGTACAAGAGGACAGGGCGAAACAGCCCATTGACTTCACGTACACATTAACTTGGGCCAGTTACGACGCGTCAAGGTACGGGGATTGATCCGGCCTAACGAGATGATAATTGACAACTATGCGTAGAGGGAGTTGCGACACCAACTTATACTCTACAGGAATATGTATTAACGCATATAAAACTGTGCTATCGTGCTCATTTGAAAGAGGAATTATGAGGTGGCTGCGCAGAAGACGAAGTATGATTAGTTGCCAAAGGTCTAAGGGTTACAGACCCGACAGACCTGAATCATCTGCTACCCTATGTTTGTCATCTCATAAGCATTTTTTGTAATCAGCCATTTTTTCGCAAAAATAAATAAAAATCTCACCTTATGTCTCACGAAGGACAAATCTCTAACAGCCACTTTCCTTGAGCTGACTTTAAGTTCGCTCTGAAGCACCTCCATGGTTGAAATGTCTTGAAAGCCGAGCTCTTGGAGCGTTAAGCAGGTGCGCTGGACTTGCTCTATGCATGGCGAGAAGGAACAGAAACGACCACCTGTAGACAATAAAGAATCTTATTTGTCATTATCATCATACAATATTTGAGCCACAAAATGCCACAATTGAGCCACAATTGAAAAGTTATTACCTTCTTTACGAGTAGAGTTAACGATAAAGATGTTACTTCTCTTAGAGTTGATACACTTCTTTATAATGACGTCACCTACATCCCTATTGTAAGTTGGAGGTATCCCGTTACGTGCATTATTATATCATCCACGTGCTACACATTCTATAACAGTACCAGTTTGAAACCCCCCGCGGCGGCTGGCAAGCGCCCGCGCCTACAGATTGGCAGATTGAGTGACGTGGCACGTCCTTATTGGTCGATAAGATGTGACAGATAAGCGCATCGGACCGCATTAAAGCACCCGATGTCTCCCCTGACGGCGGACGGTTTTCGTCTTGTAGAAATTCAGAAACGGTATCGCCGCAACAAAAACTTAGGCCCGCTATCTGACCATCTCACCAGCATGGGAATGGAAACATCTGTCGGGATATCTCTGACCGTCGTCTTTTTACTTTCATGCTTTTTGTTCGTTTAAAACATCGGTTCGAGTGCGAACAGTCTTGTACTTTCAAATATAATTTAATCTTGTCCAAAAGACCATCATTACCATCGTCAGTTATTCTTCATTTTAAGAGTTACAGAAAGTTGACTTAATTATATTAATTGGCTTTCTGTATATTATACGTTTGTTGTGACAGAAATGTTACTTCTTGCTTGTGAGTTTTAAAAGTATGTTAAACTAAAATGTCTTTAACAAAGATGTAGTGTAACGAAGTTAGTCACTATCCTCTTAGTACTCTATGGTTCCTATTAACCCAGTTCCCGTGCATCAGCGGTCGCGTGACGGGACAATATAACACTATAAAACGGTCTATTACCAATACTTATCCAGGTAATGAAGCTATTTAAAATAATTGTGTACCTTCAGTACAAAGGTGATGAAATTCGTAATCTTAATGTATCAGGAGTCACGGAAAGGATCACAAGATGGTGACCTAACTGAGTATGATGATGCTTAAAGGCAGCGACAATTCAGACTACAAATATTTGTATATAAAAGATAAATAAGAAGAAATCGTTAGACCGAAAGCTATTCAAGAAAATATAGCCAAATGTTTAAACCAACTGGTCTTAATATCTGTGGAAATCAGGTAAAGATTAGTTAAACAACGGTTAAATAGGTGGTTACAAGTTAAGGGTTAACAATGGAGGTTAGTCATCCTCTGTGCTTACGACACACTGTAGGTCAGGACACAGGAATGCCGGCTAATTGACAGATTAGTGAGGACATCAATTGCCTTTGAATTATGCGCGGCGACGTTGGTAAATTCAGTTTTATTGCTTACTCCATTGTGGTTACCGCTTCGGTAGTTTATCGTGTGACCTTTGACAGTGCATTGTGTAATGTTTTGTTTATTATTTAAGATACATTTTGATATTTCAATTTTCTTGTAAAAATCTTATAATTTTTAAAATTAGAGCATGGCGTTTTAAAAATAGAGCATTTTATTGTGATTTTCTTATCAAATGTTTGAATGATACTTCGCGTGTTATGTTTAGATTAGTTAACTTAAATATTGCGAATTATAATATCTTTTAAACAATTAATATAGTGTAACTAGCGATATTAATTTAAACACTGAACTAGAGGGCCCGCCAGGATGGCGCGCAAAATCATCAATCCCTCTAATGACATTGACAGCTGTCAGTTAGAGATGTGACGTTTTTGCCAATAATCTAGTGTTGCGTCAATACTACAGCGCGGTACTAATTTTCTTCTTAACAATACGAACCGGGTTTTTGATTCGATTGAATAAACTCATTCCTCTGCAAATATTAGTATTTTTATGACTGAATTCATATTAAAGAATACCAAAAATTCTCAAATAGCAAAATAATATTAATGATGTATTTCCATGCTTCGGACAAAGTTCTCTGTTAAAATGTATTTCTTCAATTCGATGTTTCAATCCAAGATTTGTCGATCGCTGTGTGTTTACACGATTTACATAAATATTAAGACTTTACTATATTTATGAGTTATAAACAATACATAAGATATCGTGATATCATTTACTACGATCCTTTGTATGTTTAGTACATTGGTATATTCTTCACAGGCTCTTGTCTGCCGCTAAAGGGTTTTGTAACAAACTGTTTCACAACAAAAGTGTTTGTAAAGTATATTGGTATTATAGAACAAATAGAGGTGGGCCAAAATGATAGACCTAGTTATCGATGATAAACAGTGTATAATTATTTCACCGCAGGCGGTGCCCCTAGTATGTTCTTGTTGATAGAAATAGTCTATTGAAAGATAGTTTTACGGTACTTTCAAATTATACCTTACGTTTGGTAATTGATTATGTACACTAAATGCCGCATTTATTTTAAAAACATAACATGGAATACTGTTTCAACATACCACATTTCACAGCTAGACAAAAAACTCTTTACATTTAAATACTATGAAAATTTTAATTCTAGAGATTTCGGTGCCGGGTTTTAGTTTTGTTGTTCAAACGTAGTTTTTACCCTGGGATCAGCCTATCAGAAGAATATGTTTGGTGTGGCCGTGACTTTATACGAGGAAAATGCAATGTAAACGGCGATTGTGTTCGCTTTGTGTCTAGCGCTTGAGTTGGCACTTCGGCCAGAAGACTACTCTAGATATATGTTCTATTTCCATATGTGTGTACATAATTATTAAGTAATTTATCATCATCTCTAAGCCTTTAGGCACAGTATGTACTAATTAGAAATACATTTTTATCACCCGTCACTTTACTCCCTTCTGAATCAATGATTACTTCTAGAATATAGTTAAATTTAATACCAAACCAACGCCAAAATGGTATTCATAGTATCAATGCCAAACTAGTTCAAAGTTTCTTCTAACAATAGTTTCCGATAGTGGTTTGAACTAAATCGATTTCGTAGCGATACGAGGCGATATAATTTAAAAAGTTGCATCAAGAGATCAATGGGGTAGGGTTGCGTCAATGGCGACGTAACGTATTGTGCTCGAGTCCCGTCGGCAACAATACTGGACACGCCATTGATGTATTAGTCGAGATAGCGTTCAAGTGAAATCATATGTGCTCCATGTAGGGTTGCCAACTTTCTGATTTTTTAAATTCTTTATTCGAATTTAAAAATATGTTGAACAGAAACCACGACTCCAATAAAAGTAAAATAGAAAAGTGAACTGGAACCTAGAAACTAATAAAATTTCGAGCTTCTGAAAACAAGTCTTACAAATCACAATCTTACTAATCTTACTAATATTATAAATGCGAAAGTTTAGATGGATGGATGGATGTATGGATGGATGTTTGTTAGAGTTTGTAGCCTAAACGGCTGAACGGATCTCGATGAAATTTGACATAGAGGTAGAGGATAGTCTGGAAGAACACATAGGCTACTCACTTTCTTTCTTTTTAATTCCACGCGAACGGAGTCGCGAGCGAAAGCTAGTTAAATATAAATAGACTGTGATGTGCTAGGATTTTTTACATACTTTTACAGCTAGATCTGTAAAAAAAAAATTGTTTTTCATCGGACAGGTTTACATTTGCTTTTTTTAGTGTAGAGTCCTACCAAAATTGTGACGTGTGTTCACTTGGTCGCAGGACATAATGAGGTCGACACACGCTCAGTATTGTTCTTGCGATGGGCCGATTGGAAAATAATTATCTCAATACCCAGCCGAGGCCCTTTGTTAATGCATTACTCATCGGTACATATCCTAATCGAATTTATTTGGAATATTTCTAATAATCTATGATTTAATCACTACTTTATTAATAGCTGAGTTATTGTTCTACACTTGGCAGTTAAGTCACTTAGTAAACACAGGAAATTTCTTAGCGACCAATTAACAACTTCGATAAACTGTACGAATTTCTAGACGTTGCATCGACGTTCGATTATAAATTTATTTTTCAACAGATAAATGCCTCATGTGGATTCAATTCCGGCATTAGAAATGTTTTATCGTTATGCAAACAAATCTTGGCATTCCGATCGCTTTCCTTCAATTTAACAGTATATTATAAAGGATTTTGCGACGCATGCCGGAATCAAACCCGCATACAAGTTCTCAATTGTCTTTCACTCTTATGTTATCTGATTTAAATCGTAGACAGAATTGAGAGGATGAAATAGTGTTAGGAATAATACATTTTTAAAAGCGACTTACGTTTTATCTCTTTGTTTTAAATCATTTGAATTAATCCAGAAAAACAAGTGAAAGTGATAAATTTTTTGATTGAGAAAAATTTCTTGATGATTATTCATTGTTGTTCTGCACCATCCATTTATACACACATAAAATCTTTTAATTCTTAAAATAATTTAGAGACTCCTTTAAACAGTTATGAAATAAAAATTTGCAACTATTAAGTCACAACAGTGGAGGTTTAACATTGAATAACGTATGTGCACGCCTGAGGCGAAGGCGGCACTCGGCCACCCCGGCGACGGCCCGTGCGCCAAGGAATTTGTACAAGCCATCCTCCACCACGAACAAAGCCGTATAACGGAGATATTACATATTTAAATATATTTTATTATCTATACCATACAACACACACACCGGGAAAAATTGCGCAAGTCTTCTCCACATAATTTTTTAAAGTTTTTTTTTCACGTATAAATTACTTTTTAAGTGCAAAAAATATGATTGTATAAAGAACTTAGACTATTTATATTTCGACTGTAGCAAACTTGATTCAATGAAATATTGTAATAACATTTTAATAAGGTTGCATTACCGAGAAACGAAGTCGTAGTTAAACGTATGAGATGTCGGATAACTCGAGTTCCAAGTAATGCGTTCAATTAATTTAAAAGCAACATTCGTTAATTTTATTAATGCCCTTCGAGCCTAAATCTACGATCGAGGAGCTAGATTTGATCAGAGCGCCTTCTCATTTTCGAAATTAGCAAATGAGTAAAAAACAAACTGTTGAAAAACCGCCAACGGAGCGGACGAGATAAAGAAATATACGAAGAGGTGCTGCGTTCGAGAAGCAAGATAACACCATTAACGCCGAGGATGTTGCTCAACAAAACGAAAGAGGGAGATAGAGATTATCCTTACAATTCCAGAATGTTCCACACCACAAAACATGAATTCTATAAAGCAACTGTATTCAGATGGTACTAGAGTACATTTTGTTATAGCATTGATTTGATTGTGTGATGCCTTTAATTTGGTAGATGGTACAATAGCAGCTGTAAGTGCGTAAAGGACGGCGGACGATGGTGGTGATAGCGCAATGAGTGGAGTAAGCTTTTCTCAGCCACCCAGCCAGCAACATAATTAATGATGCTCGTGTCGCAGACGAATTTATAAATTGCCTTTATTCCGTTTTAACAAAGAGTTGGACACGCGTGATACGAGCGATATGATATCTTCAAAAACGACATACTTATGCTTTACATTTTTAAACAGACCCACAATCAGAATAGTTTAATTGCTTAAGTACCCAGTCTTCTATGGTATATTTCTCTTACTAAATTTACACTAAGGGTAAATGATCCGAATCTTAGCAATGAGAGGTCAACTTTTAAATTCCTATTAGCCTAGTTCTAGGTGTATTACTAATTATTTTATATTTGATGTCCCATAGACGTGGGTGTTTTCATTTCAGGACGACTTATGACGAAGGATTAACATAACCATATCGAATAAAACGTAATATCTATTCCGTTTAATAATTCATTTGGGGCAATCGCTTGCATCTATTCCCACATCGAAACCAATAAATAATTCTTTAAATTCGATCGATAAATATCATGGCAACATTACAGTGAGAAAGCATTATTTGCTTCGCATGTAATAATGGCATATTTAGTGTGCGATATCGTTTTAATGCGGGGTCGGGATGAATCGCGGCCTGCGATCTATCGCCTTGCGCGCCCCTCGCCCTCCGCCCCCCGCCCCCGCCCCGCCTACGAGTAACTCACTGCTATCTGCCCCGAATATTGTTAATCAGTGTATCATTAGCTAAGGATTTGCTCACACGACGTGAAATATTATACTTTTTTATGGTTTTCCTGATTTCATGTTGCAGTCACTGAAAAGCTGTTGTGAAATCTTTCGCAGCAGACTTCTAATAAACATTCTTCGCTTCGCTTCTTTTGCTTCTACGCTTTGTTTCTCTTTTTCAAATAGGTATGTCTTTACACTAAAGCGTCCGGTGCGGTATGTGATTATTTTTGTCAGATGTCCGTTTTCAAGATATTGCTTGAGATTTCTTGTTCGAGATTTGAGATGTCAAACTTCTCCAATAGGATTAAAAACAAAGCAGCATATATCAAAACAGCATTGTTAAAAATCTTCTACCGCTCATAGTCGTTTTTTCATACTAAACACAGCTCAATGTGCGGCATTTAGAAAGCTTTTTTCATACAACATTTTACCTATACAAAAATCCCCCCGTGTGCACCAGGGCCGGAGTCCTAAGCCGAGCAGATGGTGGTGCTTGTGATAGCTCCATAGCGCACCATTGATATAGATAAAGCTAACGGGGAGGCGCTGCTATAAATACTAAAAAACGAACAACACACAATCAACTCTGTCCTTTTCGCGCACCAGAAAAAACTAACCTCTTCCCGCGACTTCTCGCTCTTAGTGTAGTCGGTATAACAAGTATTGGCACGTGAATTCATTAATTCATGTAATATTGTTTGACTGCACAGTTTTAACATGTAAGATTAAATAATTACAATTATACTTAAAAATACAATTTTAAATTGAAATACCTATAATATTAAGGATTTTTTTACTCTAAATTAGGGAAAAAAATTAGATCAAATTTCTTAAAAAATAGTTTTTTAATTAATTGTTGCCCATAAAGAAAAAATCACGCCTAAAAGACCAATATGTACCGCGCCGACTACAGAGCAATAAAGTATTCTACAAGTGATACAAGAATGTTCGCCAATCGGCGACCGGATCTGCTCCGTTGCTTTAACTTTATAAATACTACGCTATTTATTTCTGGAAATCTGCAATGTTTCATCAACGTGGGTTTGGGTATTTAATATTTTTGACGATTTTCCTTCTATCAAAAGACGATCGAAAAGCTAGCTTTTGTTCGCGACTACATCAGAATAAAAAAAAAAGTTGCTTATGTGTTCTTCCAGACTATGTTCTAAATCTGTACCAAATTTCATCGTGTTAACAAGCATCTATCAATCCATCTAAACTTTCGCATTTATAATAGTATGATTCTAGATTGTTCCATAACAATATTCATCACTATTTGTAATTCAAACACATATTAGAAAATTGTCCTTTACTTCAATCCTTAACAAATTGTCCGCCAGTCTTGTCTAAGTCAAAGTTCATCTTGCATTTGTACGTTTGATGTGAAATGTGAGCTGGCTCATTTGTCAAACTTCATAGGCAAATAAGGCACAGTCCTTGTTGAGGCTATCATATATCAAGCTGGGTTCTGCACAGTGGCGACAGTGCGCTCGTGTACACTCGACGCGACATCTTGCTACTTCCATTTAAGAGACGCATCTCGCAAAAGGTGCGTGTTTGTTTAACCTTAATAGTAATTATTTAGCTTTTTATTTCGTATGGAGGTGTGAATGACAGCGCCATAGATAGACTACGAGCTAAGAAAGAATTGTAGAAATTAAATTAAATTAAGAAAGATTAAACTTTGCAAAGGTAGCAAAAATTTGCTCGTGTACTAACAGGAGATATGGATATTAATTTCACACATTATAGTGTAGTTCTTATATAAAAAAAAAACTGTACAATTCCTACTGCCGATGAGACTCCTGTTATTTTTAAAGTTTCGAAATTTACGAGACTTCTAAGCGTAAAATTTTCTCGAAAGTGATGTCACTAATTAATTAGACAGTTTTTAGAATACCGGACATTTATAATATTGGTAAAAGGATATTCAATTGCTTAGTTAAACTTGAATGGAGTATTGAAATTTCTATAAATGTCACAACATTATAAACATAGATCAGACCGCAGCAAATTTAATCTATGGTATTTGAAATGTAACTTAGAGCAAAGTCGGTTTGGTCTCGGTAAATCATTAAGCGTACGTTCGCACGGGCAGACTTTGTACGCCGCGGTAAAATTCAAGGTCAGCAGACTTTTTACGCCCACGCGATAGGTGTTCGTACGAGCGTAAAAAATCCACTCTTGAATCGTATCTCGTGTCAGTAAGACGTGTAAATTGTTTCAATCCGAAGTCACGTAGTTAGAGAGCAAACTAAAAGTAGACAGTACATTTTCTTTAAAACTAACATTTGCTAATGTTTAAAAAAAAAGGTTTTTTCTACACGCACTAACAAAGCTCTCATACAATGTTTTATTTTATTTTCACCCGAATATTGATAAAAATTGATAGTAGCGGCTCGTGGCTCGTGGTCCTGGAACTAGTGGTGCGCGATTTAAATTGTAGGAAATCAAACCAACTATTTTTCTTTTGATTTTACACAAAGACATTTAAGAAATATATAAGACTAGGCATGTTTTCATCGGTACTTTCTCTAGAAGGTACTATGTAAATCAGTTGTCAAATTTAATATGCCGCCTCGTAACCTTGTATTGATATCTGATAAAACATTTTACAAAATTATAAGCTCCATCTTTTATTGTAAAATAAACAGTATCACAGAATAAAATAACAAATAAATTAAATTACATATAAATATGATTTAGTGACACTTACTGGCAATTAATTTAAATATAGTTAATTATATTGAGACGTGGTTATGGGGATCTATCAATACACAACGGTAATGAGATTATGTAAAAAAATGTTGCAAGTGAAGTGTAAACTATGCCTACTCTATATATATATTTAATCTCTTTGATTTTATACCACCAATCCCTAAAAAAATTCAAGTTAATTGCCAAACTAATCATCCTTATTTAGACAAACTATAAGATAAACTTTATTTTTATTTGCAAAGGGCAATTTAGGTACTTAATTTAGTTATGTATGTTAAAATATTAAAATCTTTGTCGAGTTAATTTCATGAAAGCGATGGTTCCAGTTGGATAAATCATGTTACAGCTAGGGGTTTGGTTGCTTAAATTTGAAACAAATATGTAATAAAACAACTGTTAGCAAAATTATTTCAAGTCACTGTATTTATTTTTTTTAAAACATATACAATTCGTGTTTTTAATTTAATAACATATGAAAAGTACACAAAATACACCGCATTGACGTCACGCTATCACCATGACATTCATTGGTTACGTAAGGAATATAAGGCAGAGTCCGTGATAAATATCCAAATAACAGTGAGAGAATTATTATCAGGGTCCAAAAACACACCAAGATAATAGAAAAGAGGAAAATACGATCAAAAAATTTCTGACATTTTGGTTTCATTTACATTATTTATTTATTTAATTTTGACATGTGACATTATCATGTCAAAGCAGTAAAGAGTATGGTAGCTATTTATAGTTTGTCTAAATAAGATGGATTGGTTTGACAATTCATTTGAAATTTAGTAGGGATGGGTTGTGTAAAATCAGTCTTATCGATTTTCGATTTTTATTCTTATAGAAGTTGAAATCGATAGATTCGTAGTTATAACTTGAGAATTAAAAAAATCTGTTTTCTCAAATTAATAATGACCTGCAGAACTATTACAAATAATGAGAGTAAATAAATATTTATTACTACTACAGCCGTACGTAATTGAATTGGATTTCGCTATTATTACTGTCATCGCTAAATTCTCTACACAATAATCAATACTAGAATTGTCCACTAAATTAGTTAATAAGAAAATAATAATTTTAGTTAAGTTCGATAAATTTTATTTAAACCGAATATCGATAGTATAATTGTTTGCTATGCATGTTTGTTTCGTCACTACGATACCTGTCTATTAAGTACGGTATTTTCCTTCATACAAATTTAATTCGATACTTCATATGCGTCAATTATCAAACTAATCTATCTTATTTAGATAAACTATAACTGACCGGTAACAAAGTTCAGTCGCCTTCTCCACTCCACGAGATTGCGCCACTGTCTATAGGACATTTTTATTCAATGATATAGTTTGCCCCTGTCACTCCCCTGATATCATCCTTGTCAGTCTATAGTTTAATGATCGAAATATTAACGAAATTCGTAAAAGATAATTTTTATTGTAGCTGTGCATTATAAGTTCTGCTGCCACATATTTTTCCGTCCCGTTAAATAAAATCCTAACTCCTATACGACAATTACTGATTGTCATAGAACGTCTGCCAAAGTTATAATAAGCTCCTTTTGTTAATTCGTATAAAATGAAAAGTATTATAATATAAAAATCGTTTCGTATTGAATGTATTTATTGCGTTAATTACTAGGACAAGAAATCAATGTGTCCGAAAGTCCGTGTATGTTATGGATAATCTCCGAAACTACTGCACCGGATGTAACAGGACTTTAAATGCAATGTTATAGGTAGCGTAGTCTTTATAACATGGTATATTCAATCCAATAACATAATTAGTAAATCTTATTGGTGATCATCTTTTGCCCCCCGCTATACTTAGAACTTTGGGATCTACAACCCACGACAGAGCTATGATAGTACAATATGTACACTTGTTAAAAGTTTGCGATCCCTAGCACTAGTTAATATGTTTTTCAAATGTAACTTATCAAGTATAACATATTATTGCTTTACTTTAAGAAAAAAATGTGGTTTAATTTCCTATAAGACATTACATACATTTTTTACATGTAAAGATATCTTACAAAACAGATCAATTTTTATAGCTAGTGATCGCAAACTTGTTTTGATCGGTGTAAACACAAAACAAACATGTTCGACAGCCAAACGCGGCGTATTTTTATTAAAATGGACCAATAAAATTTATCGCGGCGTACCAAGATACGCCAAGTCGAAAAACGCCTCCGTATGAACGGCTTCATAGAATCCCATACGTTCCATTTTGACACATTATTTATCGCCCAGCGTTTTCACGTCCGTGCGAACGGCTGACAGCGCGTTGAGCGTTAAAACAATTACACTAGGCTCCAAAAATATTTGTCCATCTACATTTTGACTACATTCCCAAAAAAAAAATCATTTTATAAAGACAATTTATTATGTTTCCTAGTTTGTATGATGTTCATTTTTGAAGCTGCAATTTTGTTTTAATTTAGCTATTGTGAAATTAAAACAAGTAAAATATAGAATAACTACTAAAAATATTTCTACAGTAGTTATCTAATGTCATTTGACTAGAAAACACGCATTATATATAATGCTTAAAGTCTACCGATATTTTTTCATTCTCAGATTTTTTTTAAATGTTTATTATTGGATGGTCTAAATAATTTTGGAAAGTAGTGTAGCGTAACGCGTGATTTCTCCTACGCTCGTGCGAACACTTGTATGAAGTTCCATATGTTGCATTTTATTTTTACGCTAACGCCCAATGCCCAAAATGGAACAGTGCGCGTAGAGAAATACGCCAAGTCGAAAAACGCCTCCGTATGAACGGCTTCATACAATCCCATACGTTCCATTTTGACACATTATTTATCGCCCAGCGTTTTCACGTCCGTGCGAACACTCGCTAAGGGACGTGCCAATGGTTTCTGCTACCGAATCGAATAAGGCAAATGAAATTCATTCACACGTTCGTCAAGCCCTCAGACGCCTTATTAAACATTGCTTGAATCGATTCTGTAATCGATACATCGATTTATGTATCGATGTTTCCGATTTAAATTAACACTAACTGTTGCGTTTATGTATACCATCGATTCGGTCCGCGGATAAATTTATTCGTGTTCTATTTTGCTAGTGGACAGTGTTTTTGAATAACAACTATGCTTGATTTATTTTCGAACAGATTTATGTTTTGATATGTACTTTGGTCTCCTTTGACCTGTGGCTCATTCATGCTAAAAGTTTTTATAATAATCTAAATTGTAACATTTTGTAGAACTCAAAGTGCATTAAAGATAATTAGCAAATTTTAAATCATAAACATTGTATAAATCGAATCATTCAATAAGAAAGATACGAGTAACTTGAACACAGATACAAAAATGTATGCTTAATTTGGATTTATCGCCGAATAGTGTCTTGATTAGACATAGTGTACAAGATCTTAGAAACAAAACACATGCGAGCATATGTCAGGGGGCACAAATCCCGCAGGGGGTGCGGGGAGCCGTGGGAACGTTTCCCTAATTACCCAGGCTCCAGATAACGAGTCTAATTCGCGGGCTGCGTGCGCCGGCGCCCGCTCTCACGCACGCATTGTCTTCGGTAATTGCCGATCCTGTTCAATTTGTTGGATTTGTTGCCTCTCCACGCTGTGATTCCTTTAAGTGGCCTCTTACGACTGCTAAATAAATCGCACGGCCTTCCTTTGCCTTTTGCGGTGCGAGCTTATTTAAACGATCGGTAGTGAAACTTACCTTGATTTGTGTCAATAACTTTGAAGTATCTATTGTAAATGTCTAGCATGTCCAAATCGACTTCGAATTGACCTATCTATTAGTCGCCATTTAGGCACATAAAAATCTTAAACTATACTTCTATCTATATCTATACTATTATAATAAAGCGTAAACACACACTTCTTTGTTGCCTAAGATGTCAGCAATTACAACATATTTTTGAATATTTCTTTAAAAATAAAAAGTACTACACTTACGTCATGCTTTAGGCTATATATTTTCACGCCATTAAACTTAGGGGGTAAATATTTTGGATAAAAACCCTAATGCGGGAAAGAGACCATAGGTTGCTGCCAACATCGAGAGAGAAAGATTGCTAAGGTTTGTCATGTCATGTCATGTCATTTTGACATTTGCTATTGATAATTTGACAAATGTAAACAATAAAATAAAGTTTTTATAATTTCACGCGGATGAATCTGCACGCGAACAGCTAGTTATTAATAGTATTTTAGCTTATGACTGAATCATAGACAATATTAGTTTTTTATTAAACATTATAATGATTGCGCCAAACTGAAGTAGATTATAAGAGCTTGTGAGGTTTGATGCGCAAGCGCAGGGCGTTACGCCCCCAGGCGGCTGATGAAGACATCACGCCGCGCGCCAATTGATTAGTCGCGTGACGACCGTTGAAGCGAACGGACGTGTTATTATGCGACGTTAGACATGCGCCTAAGATAGGTAACATGATGATTTGCTCGAATTATAAAGACTTCATCATATAATTTGCGAGGTTATTTTAATAATTAATGTAAATTGAATAAAGTCTAAATAGCGACTTTGTTGTCATAAATAATTGTTGTTTTTCATAAAAATTGTTACAAATATCATCTATCTCTATCCCAACTGAGGTAGGAGATGGACTCGTTAGCCAATTCTAAAGCGAAAACTTTGATAATTATTTCCATATTAAATGAGATCTAAATCGTCATGGATAGAACAGTACAATATGTAAGTAACTCAATTCGAAAACATTCCAACATTGTAAAGCCTCAATTAAAATCAATAGTACCGATTATCTATGGGGAAGAAAATAGAGAAGTAATAAACTAATTCAACTAAGGAAACATTTCAATGGGATATTACTTTCCAAATTGCCTTTTCAGTTGGACATTGCACCAGCGATGGCAAAGAATCAATCTACTTAAAGCTTCGTATCATCAAAGCGATGCAAACTAACTAATTCAACCAGTACTGCCAAGCGTACCAGTACTGCGTTGTGGAATACTCTGTCCTCAGCGGTATTTCCAAACAGTTACGACTTAGGGGCCTTCAAGAAAAGAGCGTACTCCTCCCTTAAAGGCCGGCAGCGCATCTGTAGTTCCCTTGGCGTTGCGGATGTTTATGGGTGTCGAATCAATTATCATTAAGCGATCCGCTGCTCGTTTGCCCCCTTTTACTATAAAAAAGAATTCCCTCAGTGTCAATGCCATCAGTGTTACTATCTTGTTTATCTAAAACGTGTTCAATATCTCAAGGGTCATAAGTGCCTATAACTACTTTAATATTGCAGTTGTCAATAGTTTTATTCCTGTCCGCACAATCGTCAATAGACAAGTTAACAATCGTGAAGCCGCACAGCACCGCAGTACGGCGCAGCGTTAAATATTACAGCGTTTAAACACTGTTATTAGAGGGACTGCCAACTATTACGAGAATATTTGTAATTACATAATACAGCTTTGATTTCTGCCTTTACATGTGATTACATCAAGATTTAAAAAATTAGCTGCAAATGCAGAGTTTTAAAGGAAACAACGCGACAATATGCAACGTAATACTGAATAATTCAGAGTAAAAATTATGAATGTATTAAGAACTAGCTGTTGCCCGCGACTTCGTCCACACAATACTAAGATAAAAAGTTGCCTATAATATGCCCGTTTATGTCAGCTACCCTTCAGTGAAAGTCCAGCCGTTTCGAAGGTTACCCGGAACAAACGCGGCTTGCGGACAGACAGACAGACAAAAATTGTTTAAAAGCTATTTTCGCTATCAGCAACGCAAATACATCATCTTTCCGAAATCTGGAATTTTTCTTTTGATATTACAAATAGACACTCCAATTTTATTATATGTATAGATATAGATTGCCACACAGACGGACATAAACTGTAAACGATATTTAGATAGGTGTAATGAGAAATGCATATACGACCAGCAACCGTGGAATAGCGTGTCTGAGGCCATTTGGCGGGCGCTACACCGTCGATAGCCCCGGGACACACTTGAATGGGGATTGTTTTAAAACATTCAACGCGTATTAATTGCTCACATAAATGAATTTAATGCGAAACATTAATTTAGAAGTTTTATAAAGCTTCATGTTTACTTACGCCATTACGAAGTACGAATATGAGTCTTTGAAACATAGTTGAAGATAGTTACATAAATAGACTTTATTATTACAAAAGGGACACTGGTTATTTGGTTACATCATTAATTTCCTTTTCCATACTTGCATTTTGTACGTCAATTGTTTCAGGTTTTTAATAATATTGAATAAGTTTGGCATATATTAAAATGTCCGTCGTCTTATCTTAATTTCAGCAATTTGTCTAGACATTTTAACAATGTGTCAGAAGTTAAATGACTAGCAATTGCTTTGAAATATATTACGAAATGCATCGAATTTGTCCAGAGTCGAATAGTTTACATTTGCTCTATATATCTACTGAATTAAAGATTTATCACACAAGTTGCTTTACGAAATCGAACTGATTGAATTCGAAGTTACAAGAATTTATGAATAAAGGATTTATTCAGGAATAGTTTTGATTTCAAATCTTGGATCAATGACCTTTATAAATTTTCGCTGTCATTTCCAAGCGACATAACAATTTAATAGAGAGTGTCTTGAATTGATAAATTAAATTAAAACCATATCTGAACAATAAAGGATAAATGTCATTAAGAAGTTCAGGAAGAAATAATAAATACTACAGAAATAGAAATGCTCAAGGCGCGTTAGAACAGTCCAATCGACTCTGAATAAAAAACGATCGTGGCTCGTGCTGTAAAATAAATTTCCATACGGACCGAGGTTTATTACATAAGCAGGGCAATAATAAACAATCGAGCTTGTGTATAAATAACTCGAGTTAGACAGGCGCATTCGCAGCGACGTCCGTGAATATTGAAACTAAATCATTTCATACGTGATCAGAGCTCTTACAGCGCTAATGAACTTTAATTATGAATTTACTAGCTTTGGCCTGCGACTCCGCCCGCGTGTAATTAATAAAAAGCAAGTAGCCTATGTGTTCTTTCAGACTATGCTCTACATCTATGCCAAATTTCACCCAGATCCGTTAAGCCGTTTAGGCTACAAACTCTAACAACATCCATCTATCCATCCATCTAAACTTTCGCATTTATAATATTATACTCGTAGTATATAGTTTAGTATAGTATATAGTACATAGTATGAAGTATGATTAGTTCTACACGATATTTGAGATCCGGCCTATGGAATAATGTACGAATTTCTGCATGGTTTTGTCTTGTGTGATTTACATGTAACATGTGACATGCACACTATTTTTGTGTGAAAGAATATCCGTAGCATAAAGTAAGCGTATTGTGCATTGTATATTTAAAAGTTCATTCGATTCGTTTATTGTTCTTAATTCTATCATTATTAACAATCAAAGATTTAATCTTCACATTAATTTTGATCAAATCAATATTTTAATTTCTACTTTTACACACTTATAGAGGATCCTCATGATGATATCATAGTCAAACATTATCCAATTTTTAATTCAACTAAATTAATTGAAAAGAAATCAATTTTTCACAACACATTTAGTAAGCAAGTATACGGAAGGGTTTCTATAGTATAATTTCAAACTAATACTTCGCGACGGGGACGATAATAATTCAGAGGTGATTCGTGACAATGAAATATTGAACAATTAATAAAGGAGCGGAAATCCTTTATTTAAATCACAATTAGATATTCAATTAAATATAGAACAAAATGTATAGGACGCAGTGACGTGTACGGTATGCGGCACAGGGCGCGCCGAGTCAAGGTAAGGGGTCACCGAGAGAAAGGCGGCTACTCTGATGTCTATATTAATTTTAATCTACTTCAGTTATTAATAGCAACCGTAAACAAACGTGCCTCAGTTAAATTCCACACATGTGTTTTTAACTTGATGTGTTAATCTCGTTTGGCAGTTTTGACATTTTAAAAATGCACGACAAGTCATCTGACCAGGCATAAGTGAAACTAAATTATGATGTTTCACTAGCGCTATTCTTTTGTACTATTATTTGTCAATATAGATTTTACACGTTATTTGTAAGAACCAACCAATAGCAGCGCTTCTCTCACCGGGCTAGATATCCTTGTTTGACTATACTTGACTTTACTTAGGTTACTTATACTTGGTAAGAAACATACTTGAATCTCAAGATGTGTGTTTAATTCCCGTAATACCTTTACAAAACATATAGATATTACATTCGTTAATTAAAAAATAATTAATATCTTTTTATTTATTTTCATTTAATATTCATCAATTATAATTAACAAAGACAAATTGATTAACTTTTGTCTATTATCAAAGTCGATAGTGATTGTTCAATTTAATAACACACTATTAGATACAGTGGGTGTTCTATTATCTACATTTAGCCTACGCGTTTATAAGATTTATTATTGTAATGAAACACCAAAGTCTCAAAATCTCTAAAGGATTAAACAATTAGGTATTGTAAAGTGCATAATTGGGTCGATAATTTTATAATTCTTACAATGCGCTTGTTAATAATGACCAAAGTCTAGAATTTATAAGGAAACAGTTATGAGGATAAAGATATGAGATCCTAAGATTAAAATAGACAGACAAAATAACCGTGGGTTTTGCTGCCAGCAAAATCATATTATCATCCCTATAAGTTTCTTTAAAAAACAGTGCGTTTTTGTACAGGTATCGGCAAACGAAACCTACGGTTAAAGAAAACAAAGAGTTACTCCACAACGATAAATTCTGCGATTAATCGCAATCGAATTAATAGACCAATATATCGATTCTTAGATTCGTTAATTCGAATCGATACCTTCAAATTAATTAACACGTATTTTGACAAGATTTGTAAACGATTGTGACAGTAATCTTGTAGAATGTAATAAATATTTAATGATACTATACGTGTTCAAATCACAGATAACGATATGGCTCAGTCTCCTTAAATCACTTGTTCTATTATTGAAATCGTGGTATCGATTTCTCGGTACATTAAATCGGTATGTCTGTCAGATCTAGATCTGATAGCCCTCAATAAATTGTTGCACCTAACTAATTATATTTAGATTAAAATGCCAATTGTATTTGAGAGGTTAAATGAAAACCAAATTGGCTATACAATTGGTAGAACTTAAAGCTAATAAGATGAAAATTAAAGTTGTAGTAGTTTTGGTTCAAAGAACTTTGTACTGTTTATGGATGTTCATGACTGTTGTTGAATATTTCTATCACAAAACATTAGTGTTTCAGATTGATAACGGATAATAATTATCGTTAAAGAGTAAGTTTCTTTAAACCAAAACAATCACAGGATCTGCAATTGCGGATGTCTATGGGCAGCGGTCGCTTCGCCATTTTGGCGGATTCAGGTGGCCGCTTGCTCGTTTGCCACCTTATGTTATAAAAAAAAACAAAAACAGACGATATCACATTGTCGAAATAAATAAATGGCTATAGCCCGCGACTTTGTTCATGCGGAATTATTATAAAAAAGAAAATGTTCATAATGTAGCTTTATGATACACAGTCAGTCAGAAATCGGCCCAGTAGTTTTTGAGCTATTGCATTATATGCAATCAAACAAACAAAGGTTTCCTCTTTGTAATATTAGTATAGATAAAAGAATTTATGAAATCTGTCTAGTAGCCGAGTTTATTTACTGACAAAAATACAAATCCACTTTTATTATATTAGTATAGGTTTTAAAATAAGGGTAATGGATACGCCTAGTGTCGTACTCTAAAATGTCAATTGAAAGGCAGGATATGAAAACTGCATTGACATATTTCAGCAAGACCAATGTTTAAGATCCATTTATTAGATAAGCATTACAAATATTGATATTGATAAAATCTGCAATGTATGAGGAACTATCAATGGGCTAATTAAACATGTATGTGTATGGGAGGGGACAAAAACATTACGGTCAGTACATTTAACAGTTAAATTTCACAGCCGTGAGTTTTGTACAAAAACATTTTATCTCTACGTTTTCCAAATGATAATTTTTTTTCGGCATATAATGCAGAAACCAATCAAGAAAGCTGTAGTAAAAATAAATGCACGATGTAATGATAAATAATTGAAAAACAGTAAAGGATAAGTAACGAAAAAACTAGAGAAAGATTTATAAAATCTATACTAATATTATAAAGAAGAAAGATTTGTATTTTTGGATTTTTGTATGTATCGAAATAACTCAAAAACTACTGGGCCGATTTCAAAAATTCTTGCACCATAAGAAAGCTATGTTATCACTGAGCAACATAGGCTATATTTTTATAATATCCCACGAGCGAAGTCGCGAGCAACAGCTAATATAAAATAAAATTTGTAATTTTTCTCGTGATAATCATATCAAATAGACATCCCACGGATAGGATATCGGGTATATAGGCAATAGGAATTCTATTCACAACAGGCGGCCGAGTTGTAATTCAGTTAAGCAAACAAAACGCCGGATTAGTCATATACTCTATTGTCCACCGCTGTCGGTCTACGAGCTTTATCTTAATTGACTGCGATTTGATTTAGTAGCGTTATACACGCCAATAGAAATTGGCATCTTCCTAAATTTATTACCACCTTACACTCTTAAGAATAAGTACCAAATTTGATTAACACTTGATTAAACAACTGCAGATATAAATAGGTAATATACAAGTAATTACAAATTTAATGTTGCAGTTAATAAAAATATTTGTAAGTGTATTATGGGTTACTTTATATTTTATTGGTTGTAAAATAAAAGTTTGTCAGCGCGTGTTCGCGAGTGGCGCCCGAGGCGACAAGACATGCCGTTTCATATATGACACGTCTACGCAACAAGGATATCAGATGGTTATCTATAGGGTGTATAAGCGTGGGATTCCACGGTCAACACGCGCAATAAAACTTATTGTTAACTCTATTTCCTCAAAGGGAACGAGAGAGATGGCAATATGTTTTTCATACTAGTGTCTCGGCTATACAAACCTACTTTAAACCAACAAGTGGGCAGAAATGTATCGTAAATGTTCCTTGATCATTATCTTTAATTATATTTTTTTACAAACTCTGTAAGGAATGTGTTAGAATTATTCATTGAGTAAATTCTAGTTAGTTTTCGGTTGCCAACTGTTGGATTTTAGCGTCAATTTATATGGCTTTGATTACGTAAATTCAATTTGATACGGTTGGTGCTAAATATTTCAAGCTTAGTTATAGAAACGATTTATGGTGACTGAAATATTTTTAATTTAATCATGAAAATAACTTATTTACGTATGTTTACATTTATTTCAATGCAGTACAGATTAAATTAAAAGTAGACTGAAGATTTCTGTAATTTCATATTATAAATCTCGCTTATTCATTAATCATTTGGCAGTTTGTAGTACTTATCTAATGAATGCTTAGTTCAAATATGAGATAGAGACAAATCGATTGAAACTGGCGCATACTCGCTATTTAAAATTACGCCGTACTGTAAATACAATTGGGTACAGTGGTAAATTTTTGCGATTTATTACAATTGTAATGTTTATTGCAATCCAGAGAAGCCAGCTTAATAATTAAAATAGTAAATCTCGAGTTGAGCCCAAAATAAAAGAACTATAATTGTAACAACAAAACTTTCGTCTACACGGAAAACTACACGACTGGCTAAGTCTTGCACAAAAGATGCAATTTTTCACCGAAAGATAACGTCCCGACCGCGACAGGCAAGTTAAGGAGCTGTCCTATTAGACTTTGTTTAGTCCAGACCACCATGCTGGGGTATTTAGTTTCATTGATATGTCTTGTTGCGAAGCCGGACATTTGTAAGTGTTCTTAATGCGCCGATTACGGTTAAGTACCCCCATGTGTTTTAATGTCTGAAATATCACAAACTAAGTGTTCGGGTCGTCAGTTATTCAAAACGTCTGCGTTTGTCGTGATGCCAGTGATTTCTTGAATCTTAGCATTTCGCTAAAAGTTCGTGGGAACGATATATTTGTGTATATTCATTATTTTCCATTTATCTAAGGCATGACTTAATAGAATATTGTTTATTAAATTATTTAAACTTTCGTGAGACATTTTATAACTAATTATTTTACGGCTCTTACTCACGTTATACCTTTTTCGGGTGCCGTCACCGGAAAAGAATATTGTTGTTTATAAAAATCAAATCCCTCGTGTTTGGGTTTAAATCCTAATTGGGTTGTAAGATTCGAATTATTGCATAGGATTTTAAAGGGTCCATAATGTGCTTGACATTTTTCGGTGAAATTCTAATATTTCTGACATATTTTCTAGTTATTTTCACTGCTAAATCGATCATCTAAATTCTATGCAATGCAATTAACATATGAAATATTGACTAGATATATAAAAATCGACTTTAGCTTAAATCATGAATGCTGAACGGTACATTCATTCTTAGCAACAAAGGTATATGAAAGTACTTTAGTCTATCGTGTACCCTTTGTTAGTACGGTCCATTGCATTTGGGATGACCATTTATTAATAGGACATATTTGGACACCGTCTCGGACGTGATAAATATCCCTATAGAAATGAGATGTCGCTCAAAAGACCCTGTTAGTCTCGCTTGTATAAATACGAGCATATCAATTGCATTGTACTTGTATTATGTGTAATGCATGCAATTATCAACTTTATGAAGTGTTGTTTTAAAGTCGAAAGTATTGTACACTGAAATGATGACACAAAATAAAGAGTTTATCGCCTACATAAAAGTAAAACGTGCTATATGAAATAATTCATGTTTAAAAATTATATTTTATATCGTTTCTTTTACTATTTTTTTTAACTTCTATTAATGTTATACATTCTAAAATATTCCGAACTGCGCTATCACTCGATTTACTTATGCACTCTATACAAATAAAGTGCGGAAATTGAAAACAAAACAAAGTCGTCATTTGCCATAAAACCAGCTACACACGTTCAATTTTAATATTATTATATTTAGAATAAAACTGAACGTGTGTAGCGGGCTTAACATCGCATAATTCAGTGTATTATCACATCACTAGTATAACAACCTAACGTATTACACAACCACAATTCAAGTACATAATTACGCGTATCTTCGCCACAAAATATAGTAGTTACACAACAAACATTACGTCAGATGTAGTGTTTATTTGAGACTAATATGTTATTTGTAATATTGCAATATTATAAGAGACCGATTAACTGTTATCACGCGATCAATAACTATGGATGTTTATGTATTAAAATTTATTCGTAATCATAACTTTACTAGCTTTTTACCGCGACTTCGTCAGCGCGGAATTCACTTATGTGTTCTTTCAGACTGTTTACTACATCTATACTAAATTCCATCCAGATCCTCCAGCTGTTTTAGAGATACCTTGTGATAAACATCCATCTATCCATAAACTTTCGCTTTTATAAAATTAGACATTTTTCTTGATGTTATTTGCAACGTCATAGCACAGAAAAGTAGACATAGCCACAGCTTAGCCAATTAACAAGCCTACCTAAAGATAATCGGAAGAAAATAGGCCACTTCTTGTTTATTTACAACCATTGTTACAGACGTAAGACGGAAACACGTTACATTTTGTATACATATACATATATACTACATGTTTTATACATAGGGCTACCTCAAGATATTTTATATCCTATTCTTTTGCGCTAAAAAAAAAACAGAACATAACCTAAAAATTCAACTGTACTATAAAACTCTAGACCTAAAATACAAATTAAAGGATTACATAATGTCTCTCACTGTCTATGTTTTTATATATTTCACGTGTTTCAGCAATGGTAACTCGCAGTTTGAATGTCCGAGACCTAAATGTCGTGCAACAATAGGGTAAGAATTGTCAAGGATAACTGACGATCGCTAATGTGTTCGCTGGTCGCGGTCGCCTCGCGATTCATATCAACGATATAGTGCTTGATATCAATTAGCTAAATGGTTTTAGGGTTGACTTTCATTGCTTCTGACAGTTAGCCATTAAAAAGCTACTTTACTTGGTTTGATGAATTTAAAACTTTTAAAACAAAACTTTGTATTAAAATGATTGCGTTTGGAAGTTGCTAAATGTAGAAGGAAGTTTTTATGTATATGAAGTACGCGATAAGCAAGTAATTTACAAAGACATAAAACCATAGACGTTTTGATTAATTTTATCTGATATCTACAACGGAAAAAACTATGTAATAAGATCATATAGTAACATCGACAACCCTGTCAATTACAAAGAGTTAGAGCACTTTCAAAGCGATGTATCGATTCTAAATTCGTTATCTAGTTCAGCGGAGAGCAAATTTAATGAATAGAATCGAATAACTTACAAGGCAATCGGAATAATCGGCACATAGTAATCAGATTGCAATCGATTCACTCGATTTATAAGGATCCGAGTTGTTTTCTTCATCGATACATTTAGATACTGTTGCTAAGCTTTACTATTGTAACTAGTATCTTCTAACTTTGAAATATGGTTGTAAAGTAACTCGCAAAGTGCTTAAATTAGCAATTTGATATTTTTCAGCAAAAAAACACATTTTTCACACATATTTCAACATAAAAAGCAGTTTTACTAACAATATTCAATATTCACAATTTTGAGATCAGTTCAATTTTAACTGGTTTTTCATACTTAGGTTAAAAAGGATTGGACAAGTGCTATGCATCGTGAGTTTCAAAGTGCACTAATTAAACTACGGACTCGGCCACTGAATCTGGTCTTCAAATAAAATATTTACCTATGAATATTTATGTTTAATAATAAATGGAATAGCAGTGTATCAAATGTAGTAGCAAATTCCAACCTCTCCTAAAAATTATGCACAGCAAATTACAACGAACTATAAATTATTGCGCGCGCATATTTAGTACAAAACATTGATAATAAATTCAATATAATTAATACGCGGTCGGCACTTTTGAAATTCCAAATGATGTTTGTTTCGCTAATATAATATAAGTAACAAAATTGAAAATACAAACTGAATGTAAATAAAAAAAAATATAAAAAAATATAGCCTATGTTACTCACTGAATGAACTATTTAATTGTAATAGAATTTTTGAAATCTGCCCAGTAGTTTTTGAATTATATCAATACATACACAAATACAAATCTTTTTTTTAATATTAGTATAGATATGATATTAAGTAATTTGTACGTTTACATTTTGATCTTCATTTGGAACAAGAAATAAAGTAAATAACTTGGTTACCTTGTTGCTTAAATGCAGTAATGGCGTGTGGGATCCCGTCCCACGGCCGTGGTAAATCCAGGAACACGGCGTCCACTTTCCCATTCAAATCCGAGCCAAATCCATCGGCTAACACATCTCTATGTTGTATCTATAACGATCGAAACAATACGAATATTAGATGTAGGATTAGAAAAAATAATTATACAGAACTGAACCTGCTGGGCATCTGATACGAAACAACGTCCTTATAACCACCATAATATTTAGAAGTGAAAGTAAACAGGTGAAGGCTAAACATATCTTACTTTTTACTAAAATCATAAATGTGGAAGTTTAGATGGATGGATGTTTGTTAGAAGGTATCTCCGGAACGGCTCAACGGATCTCGATAAAATTTAGCACAGATCAAGAACATAGTCTAGAAGAACACATAAGCTACTTTTTTTTATGAACTACGCGTAAACGGAGTCGTGGACGACAGCACATAATGCAACAGATAAAGGAAAAAGTGGGCGTCGTGTAGTATCAGGAGGTCAAGACGATGACGCAAGACAGGGAGAACGGGAAAACGCTTTAATAAGTTAATTTTTTTACTGTCCATTTTTGAAATTTAACCGGAAAGGTAACAGATAAATAAAAATAAATTAATTATCAAATTATAAAGGCTAAGTTCACACTGTGATGTGTCCGATAACAAAATGTTTCGATATAGTTGAATCACTCCCAAAGTATTCAGCTTTTAGAACATAATGCATTTAAAATGTTACTCTTATCATAAAGTGTATCGAACTATTGACTTTTTAATGCGTGTTTCTGAGAAAAAAATCCTTTCGAAATCAACGTCAAGCCTTGTCACCTTAAATGTCTTGACCTTGAGTCTAATAAGTATTGCATTCTAAAAAAAAATTGATTCAATTTTACCTGCTCTTAATTGTTTACAATAGTGTAAGTTAGTAACGCTTATATTATTTCGATCACATTAATTTGGGATAATCCGAACCATAACTAGGCACAAAATACGCCATGAAAAATATTTCGCAATAAAATGCGACAGTACACCGAATGCTTTACGCACTATGCGGTTTTTTCTTTTTTGCATATCTGCGGTCGTTCGTAAGTTCCGGTTTCCGTTACACCACAGAGCAAAGTTACCAAAACTTCCGGTTAACCGAACAGTGTGTATGTGGCCTTATCCGTGGTACTTATGTGGATAAATATTAATTAGTTAATATATATACTTATGGAGCGCAGTATTAGCAGTCGAAACCATTTTGCATGTATATGGATACAGAAGAAGCGAGAGACATGTTAGTATAGGGCCAAATGGTTTTGGAATCTCTATTTACCTCTTTAGATTACAGGGTTATGTTATGTTGTAATACTTACAGTAACAAAATCTTCCAGACCATGCTCTTTGAACTCGTCCCTGGCTACATTAGTCCTGTGCTCGTGGAAGTCGAACGTATATACGTGGCCGTGCGGGCGTACGCGGCGGATGAGAGCGTGGGTCAGAGACCCACTACCAGTACCTGTGTATGATATACAATTATATACATACATACAAACAATGAATTTAGTTTTTTTTTAATTGTTTAAATTTTTGTGAGACAGTATAATTATAAATTATTAAACGGCTTAATGTTTAAGAACATTATTATTAAAACAACTAAAGTTAGTTCTTCTATTAATCATTCTAACTACATGAATTAATAGTGAAATTACTTTTGGTAATTATTAAAATATTTTTATGTACTTGTGTGTATTTTTAACATAATTTTATGTTTTGTGTTTTATCAGAAACTAAGAATATTATTAAGAGGTAGGATTTGTTAGTTTATTGCAATGAATAGGCTCCAAATTGCAGATAAAAATAAAAATTAGTATTATATAATAAAACTTTGTATGAATATTAAGATTTTATAGTTTATTACTTAAAGTATTGTTTTAAAGTAATATTAAAAAAAAACATACCAGCTTCAACAACGACACTGCCAGGCACCAAGTCTAATTGCATTAATATCATGCTGATATCTGGTGTGTAGATGATCTGTGTGCGATGTGGTAAGGTCAGAGACCAAAGCTCAGGGTTCGGTTGTAGCACATGACACCATCCTTTGGGTAAATCTACCTGCCATCATTCAATACAAATTTTTAATTAAAATAATAATAATTGTTATAACAATCTTACCTAACTCTTAAAAATTGGTCCTACAAGTATACCAGGAAAAAATCTTTTTAGATTAGATAATATCAAATTATGTTAATATATCCTACTACTTAGATTCACACATGATATTTATTTTAACAAATTATTAATTACATTAAGTAGTTAATGTTTTTATTAGTATGGGCTTAACAAAATGTGTGCCTTTTCAGGTCTTTCTATGGATTTATTTTAGTAGTATTCAGTTGGCTTTGTATGCAAACCTTTATTCACTCTACAATCCTTATAGCATACTATTGCGAAATTTAGTAAAAAGAAGACAGCTTACCCGGCTTCCGTAATCGGTTCCTATAAGACTTTTAACCTTCAGGGCACCATAAGGTGTCTGATACACATTTTCTATCATATCACCTTTTCTATTTTTTATTTCAGGTTTCACTTCTAAAGCATACAAATTATTGCTTAAGTGTAATATTACAGTGTCCCCTTCGTCAATTTTTTCTTTATAGTTTCTGAAACTCATTTTGTTTTCAGTAAGTTTTGTAAAATATTAACTTTGCGTTTGTAAACACTATTCACAATCACATGCGGGTTTGACATTGACAGTTGCAGCTGTTTGCGTTCCGTCTTAACCAAGGAATTCCATTTTTTTTTAATTTCAGTCCACGTTGTAGACCTTTCATGGTATTATGGTGTGGCTTAAGTTTATAAGAAATATTGTGGTTACCAATATTTTGATAAAAAATAAGAAACGACATAGATAAGCCATTATGGAAGTCGTACAACTTTAACATTTTTGTGTTGTAGTTAAATAATTTTGTGTAAAACGTAGTGATTTTTATCTGTCAGTAGCTTGCTAATTTGCTATTGTCATTGTCGCTGTCGCACAGTGTTGCTAATGCTACCGCAATTGCCATGTTCCACGGCTTTCAGGCCAACAAATTACAAAATCTACGGGCGGCGGCTGCCGCAAACCTTAAGCCGTAGTAGATTCGGGTTTTCGAAT
Organism: Papilio protenor; assembly: GCA_029286645.1. Lineage (NCBI taxonomy): Eukaryota > Metazoa > Arthropoda > Insecta > Lepidoptera > Papilionidae > Papilio > Papilio protenor. Next base: position 3,663,807 of record JAGSMZ010000001.1, on the reverse strand, counting down.
AGTAATTCGTTATTCGTTATAAATTTAGCGAAGGAAAATAGGCCTTTGAAAGGTAAGTAAAAAAAAACAATCATTGGTTAGCTATGATTTGTACCGGGAATAATGAGATTTAAAAAATATTTACGCTTAAAATATATTGTGATTATGATTAAACAAAGAGGAACATTGTCATTGATGTTAAAAACGTTGAAATTGCGACATTTGGCTGCTGATGACAAGTTTATTAATGTTTAATGTAGTGCTACGGCCCTCCGTTGATCTTTTTCCATGCAAACATCATAATCATTTCCCCTACCTTATCCCACTTTTATGTTTTTCCATACAAACATGGCTTTTTTACATAATGTACCAATGTAATTTTATATCCTCTTTGTAATGTACACGGCCACGGCTGGGTAAGGGTAAAAATTTTCATTGGCAACACTGCAGTCGCTGTGTCTCGATTTTCTGAGACCCCGTATTTTATATCTATCTTATAAATAGTCGTATTCAAATCCCATTTGGTTTTTAATAAACGTTATTATATAGAATGTGAATTTATAATAATTACGTGAAATAATATGGCTATGTAAAATCATTTTGCAATACTCCAAAACTGATACTAGTAAATTGTGAATATGGATGCTTCAAAAACTACAAGTAAAACAAGCTCACTAAAGGCGTTAATCCTGAAAGCCTGGCGCGAAAGATGGACTGATATACAATGGGGAATAAATATAAAAACTATTCTCCCCAGAGGAGTCAGTGGGGACTTATACAATTTAGCAGACTGCATTCTTCAGCAAGCGATGGTTGGATGTGGCGCAAATCAACTGGTAATTTCATATCTCAAGCATTCTTTAGCTTCCCATTTAGTGTCATATGCTGCTGTCTTACAAAGAATTGCAAAATTTGATGCATTCCACAAACCTTACTGCATTTTAAGCTTGCTTGAATTCTTGGAAAGCTTTCTTGACAGTGTAACTTGTCGAGGTAAAATGGAAGAAGAAATCCTGGCATATGCAGTCTCCTCAATTATATTATGGCTGCTTCAAGTATATCATTACTCTTTGAGTAAGTACCTGTCATCTAATCCAATACAAAGTCAAGAGTTACTTGAGTTGTCTACTAAACTTTTGAATTCTATTGTAAACACAGACTTTTTACTAGCCATGTTTTATCTGGCTAAACAGAATGATCCAGATGAGTATGATCAAGTTACTAAGAAGTGTCAAGAAATAACAGCATTTATGATGATGAATACACAGTTCAAAGCACCACATCACATTCATGAGATTTTACAGAAGATTTGTAACATGTCTCTTGACAAGATTGCTCCTTTAAATAACATATCGGTTTTACCTTCACGTACAATTCAAGCTCTGATTTCAATTAATGTTTTGACAACTCCTAGTATGGACTTACAACAGCTTTCTAGTCAATTGCTTATGATACAAAGAATAAAAGGCTACTCTTTGTCCAGATTGTACAGTGAATTAATAAGAGCAAGTTTTATTTCTCTAAATAATTCCTGTAAGGATACTTGTAGACAGGCAGTGTGGGCAGCATTTACATTTTTGCGAGTTCCTCAAGTAATACACTATATACATAATACTTGTGGAACCAGTAACAAAGATGCGGAACACTCGGAAGTAGTGGAAGCCTTTGAAAGGCTATTACTAGCCACCCCTCTACTGAATGTTGTTGACCATAAAAATTCCTGCAACTGTGTTATTTCACTTTTGGAGCAATTGTTAAAGTTAAATATGGTTTCTGAAAACCACTTATCTTACTTCAAGCAAAAACGTGAAAGTACGGAGTTTAAATTACAGAAACTGGAACCGACAGCGCTCCAAGGATGTGTACCCTCATTTATTACCCGAGCCGAACCGACATTAGCTGGAATTTTGAAAACAATGGGTGGAGATTTTCACAAAACACAAGAGTCTTTGTATGCTATGTTGTGCCAAATTGTTGGGGGTACAACTTTAGATACAATTTTAGCTGTGGCAATGGTGGAGGGGAAATTAAAATTGTTTGTCTCTAGACTCATTAAGTTTAATGAACTTGCTTTGCTTGCTGCAAGTGAAAAGGGAGCTTCTCCAACTAAAGCATATACTTTTGACATTTCCTTTTTGATCCTCTGTTCTATAGTACAAGAACATGGAGTTGAAGCTGTGTTGGATGATAATGGAGATTCCTTTTTTGAGCAATGGGTTCGTGACTGCATGGTCCATAAAGGAGTGCACAAATCACCAGAGCAAATACAACAGAAGTGTGATCCTCAGATTGTGGACATTTTCCTACACCATCTTAGTGCACCAGATTTTGATTTTAAAAATACAAATTTAAAACCCCATGATCTTTGTTTAAATGTGAGTGGTGTAGTGAAAGAGATTTTATTTGCATGGGAACAAGGATCTCTTACTTTGGGAGATGTTAAACGAATGTTGGATTCTTTGCGACAGAAAATGGCATCACTGGCTGTTTGTGCATCAGTTTGGTTGTGTTCCTACATTAATGTTTCACACCAGGATGCATTTTTAAAACCTATCAATATGATTCAACTATTCTTAACTCCTCCATCTGATGTTGAATTAAGTCAAACTGACAACTTCAAAGAGCGGGCTATATTAATGGGCCCAATCATTAGGAAAATGCAATATGATGTTTACCCACCATCTGTTCCAAAGACGAAAGTTATAACATTTTCACATAACATTATTTCCCGCAAACCGATTTTAGAACAATTGCAAACTGTCTGGGAGGATATAAAGATCATAGGTTATCTTCAATTAGATGCTACTCATATTGTTAAGAGTTTACTAAATACAGGAGGACCAGTTTGGTTTGTAACAAATTTAGTAAAAGAGACCATGAAATACAAGTATCGAGATGATTTGACCAGATCAGTAGAAATTGTGCTTGGAATGTTTCATTTAGACATTGAAGGATGTACTGAGGCATTGTTGCTGCATGTGCTGCCACAATATTTGTACAATTCTAAATTGCGTGTAGAATTGGTGGAACCTCGATGTTCGATGTTAGCAAAATTAACAGTGTATTGCATTTATGCTGCTCTTGAATTCAGTAATTATAATAAGGTGCCAGTGTCAAGAAAGCGCCGACATGACGACACTGAGGATATCGACGCTTTGTGCACTGCTAATAAAGTTCGCAGATTAAATGACAACTCGTCTGACAGTAGTTCTATGTATTATAATCAGCAACAAACTGTGACTCCTGGATTTTTGAAAGAACCACTCCAATCTGCTTTGGAGATGATTTACAAATGTTTCTTGCAGTTAGTCACTGACAAAAACGATATTACGCCACAAACATATTTCATTGTACAATTTTTAATATATGTTGTACAATGTGGTCAAGACAGGGCTCGAATAGTGTTACAGAAGCTGCCCGGTGAAATAATTCCGACATTGATTAAGGCTCTACCTGATAATTTTAATATCGGACTGATATTGCGACTTAACGATTTGTCTACTCCTCAGGGAAGACGGGACACGGCAAGAGATCTCTGCCTCTTACGTAATATGCGTTTACGGCCGGAGTGATGTTATAGATTAAGCGTAGTTTTTTACAATTATGTATTTCTCAGTCTATTTACATTTATTTACAAATTAAGAAAAACGTATTAATTAGGTGTTATTTCAGACCCTAAAATATGTAAGGGAAAATAAAACAATTAGTCAAAGACACTTTATTTTTTTATTTCAATCAACAAGGATAAAGAATTAATTTAAATTTATCAACTTAAATGATGTTTTTATACATAATTTTAATTTGTACATGAGATTCACAAACAATATACATAAATACAATAGTTGACGTCGCGCGATCTACAAATGGCCTTGGAATTTATTGGACGGAAATAAACCAGAATAGAAACAAAATATCTTTCAAACCAAAATATCTATACGTATAATTCTACCTAGTACTTATGTAATTTAATTGCATGACAATCTGGACGGATTTATTGTCTTTAAATAGTAAAACAATGCATTTTAAAAAATCTTTTCTACAATATATTAAAGTAACAATTTCTAAATCGCCGAAAAATAGTCGATAACATAAATTGGAGATAAATTGTTTTTCATAATTTTTATAGTACATGCCAGAGAATAAATTAATTGGGTATACTATATTGTACGATTTGTTAAACAATACACAAACTACCATGATTGAAATCAATGGAACTCTTATATTGTAAAAATATTTACACAAATAATACAAAAAGTTATTTCTAACTAAATAAAACATTCACATTGTATGTGACAAATATTTTAATACTTTTAAATATTAAGTTTGTACAACTTCTATTTACTTGCATTTTTAAATATTTACATTTACACTGTACAAGTTGTAAATCTTATAGATACATAGATCACAGGAGAGTTCCAGAGCTTGCACGTTATATATGAACTTATATAAAAATATCGATAGGAATGGGGTAACAAAGTATTGAACTAATAAATTACATACTATTATGATTAAACTACAGTTATAATGCAGGTTTTTTGGCCCCTGGTGAATCTGGATGTGGCCGGTCTGCGAAAAGAAAAAAAAAATATATATACTGAAGAAAATAGGAACAAGTCAATGTCGTATAAAACTTCATACAAGCCCGATTATGTTCATTCATGCGGATAATTTAAGATGTAAAAAATTATGTCTCTAATACGCTTTTCTCCCATGCATTATCTCACTTACCTATTTGCCTTCTTAGAATCTCCCCATCTCTATACTCCGACACTGGACTACTGACCCTCATTGGTAAACTTAATCTATTAGGATTGCAGTTCTCATCGACTGAACTTTCTGCGTTAGTATAAGTCGTTCTTTGACCTCGATTCCACGTCTGCTGATAGGAACTTTCAGTTGTTATTGTGCTACATCTATTGTTAGTGTGAGGAACATATTGTTCAGGTGACCAGTCGAAGACGAATGTGTGACTATAGTTCTGCGTGTACGCAGATGGTGTGCCAGAAGGCGTTGGTGGAGTCGTCGTGACGTAAGGACTGAGATCCTGATGACATACGTCAGGAACCTTTTGTAATGCTGACTCCGACCACGTTGGACTTGGGTTCCATTGATCGACCAAATCCGTTTCTGTTATATTAAAATTCTTTGACCCCGGTCTTCGACTAGCAACACCAGCTGAGATGGCTACTAGCGTTTCTCCTCCAGCATTACCAGTAGATGAGAAACGTGGAGAAAGATTAGTTATAGGTATGCTAGTTTTATCGTTGGGTTTTCCTTTCCTTTTCGCATTTGGCTGGATTCTGGTATCTTCCAATTGGACATTGTGGTACCTAGAAGAGAAAGCTAAAGTTAACAATATTTTTCATAGAGCCAGAAAGTAAAGATCTATTTGAATAATGTTCTAATTTTACCTGTTATCTTGTAACGAAACGGAGTAGTCTACTGGCCCGTTGTCGGTTCTTTCGTAAGCATAATGTATAGGCGTTAAGTGCGGAGGAACGTGTGATAAATGAGGTTGCAGTCCACTGTTGGTCATCATGACTTGGTTGCCATTGATGCATACAGGAGGGGTTTGCGTGTACTGCATAGCCGGTGGGTAGACTTGAATGTCTGGCGGTGGCGGTCCATACATTCTGGTAGCCGCTTCGTAAGCCAATCCGTAGTGTAGTTTGGACTGAACCGCGTAGTAGTGGTAAAGCCATGGATTTGCTTTCATTACGGCGGCTTCTTGCTCACTGCGGACAAAGCATCTCAATTAAACTCACTATTTATAGTATGCTAGTCATGAAAATATTTATAAATCGTAGTAATTTAAACCAGTTAATTTTACAAATAACATTTGTACGCACACGAGACATAAATTAATTTTATCTAAAAGATAATCAATGTTTACCGTCTATGGATGGCACTTTTGAGATTTCTGATTGTAAGTAGTCCATTGATAATTGTTTAATACTAAATTACTTTAACATAAACGAGCGATGGTGTAAAGAATCGCGACACTTTTCAAACTATGAAACATGCTTTGGCCATTAGTTGGACCGTGGAATGGTACCACTAAAGTTTAATGTTTATATTAAGTAGTATACTCGGTCCATGTTAGTACACTGCATGTGTAAATTGCCTTCAAATTTATATTACGTCGGCGCGCTCTACAAAATCCAGGCTTCGCAAGACTTGCCTATTATTCGAGTGATTATCATTACAATTTCGTATTGGGTTACTATTTAACGATACCGTGTGGTGAATTCTATAGCTAGGAAGACAGAAATTCAGATTTTAGATTACGCGACATATTCTAATATCTTATTTTGTAGTGTTTATATTCTTAGACTAGCTTTCGCCCGTGACTCCGTCCGCATGGAATTTAAAAAAAAAACTGACCAGACCAGATTGTACTCTATATCTATGCCAACTTTCATTGAGATCCGTTCAGCCGTTTAGGCTACAAGCTCTAACAAACATCCATCCATCCATCCATCTAAATTTTCGCATTTATAATATTAGTAAAAAGTAAGATTATTTTACATAATTAGAAATAACGTCTAGCATAAAAAACGTTTACTTTCTTGTTACTTTAAAAGACCCAGCTTGTTAAAAGTTTAATTTCAGACTTGACTCTATTGTTATTACCACAACGTTATATTCAATTTGTGGCCCGCTCCCGCAATAACCTTTTGAAAATAATTTTGAGTTTGAGAAGGCAACCTTTCAGCAAGTGGATGCGGGAAATGTCACATAGTTGGTCTCAGTCCTGGACTTAATAGATACACTCGCTGACAGAAGTGAAATTAAATAAAATAAAAAAAAAAACGAGCGTTGTATAACGTAATTACTTGCTGTATAGCAAGTAATTTCTGCGAACTTAGGTTAGCTTCTTTATCGAAATAATAGAGAAAAAAGGAAATAAAAAAGACTAGGATTTTTTTTCTCAGTGCAAAACTAGATTAAGATTTCGAGAATGTCAAACCTTTACCAGAATTTGAAAAACTAGCCCGAAATTTCTATTTACATAGACCTTTTTAGAAATGAACGACAATTACTATCATAATAAAATCTTAATACCTATTTGTAAATAAATAAATAAACAAACTTTATATTTGAGGTTGAAGAATACACTAAATGACTAAGAATTAGCAAATGTATTGATTTATGTACATTGGTGTACTAACTCAGATACGTGTTGGACGTCGACAAATCGTTTAGCATTCGCATTGGGAAAGAGCAGATAGTTGTGAAGCGAAAGGGCGCGGATAAGCCGTCCCATGTTTACAGAAACCCAGCTCGTACTGTATAATGGACTTGACCTACGAACATCGACCGATTCCACGAGCCTATTGACTACTTGTTAATTTTATTTATATATTTAAATTGAAGTACATACAAAACTTACTATAAAATATAACCTGTACAATTAGTACTGGACATTACAGCTGTTGTTTTAAAAATAATTTGTATTTCCCCTTAGATTTAAATTTAACAAATTAACTGTAAAATAAGTCATTGTTTAAAATACTTTGTATCCACCGAAGAATATCGAACTAATATTAGCTACAATAGTAGTATTTATGTGGACGTCCTGTTCATTTTTATAACGATACATAAACGCTCCTAAATTCCAATTCAAACGAATATTTCGGTCTCATTGCCTACTTTTATCTGTTTCCTTTAATCTTAAGGTACCGTTTTGAATTAGAAACGTCTATAGATCTAGTGTTGTGTAGACTCGGCGATTAGTCTTACTAATTAGTGGTCACATTTCATCTCAGCGATAAGGCGAGCTTTGTCCTGCTAAAGGCAGAGACAGTTCGTTACCTATTGACATTTAAGTAACACTGTTTGTTTCCCGTTTCCTATATCGATTTGTTTTGTTACTGACTAACAGTTATGTAATTATTTAATTGCTTTTATTTATTTTAATGTTTGTTTAATCGTTGCTTTTTTTTATTAGTCTTTATAGGGTTACCACTTCTGGAATTTTTTAGTCTATTGCTAGAAGGCAAGGGTTGACAACAAGTCATTAGTCGCCAATCTTTTTATTACAGTGTTCTGATCAACGTTTGTTACAGCAACTTTTTATTGCCAAATTAAATTACTCTATTTGAATTAAAATTTGCATTACTTAGAGTAATATCCCAGGATCATCTTGTTATGAATAACGGATTGTAATGTGGTATTGTCCATCGGTTCGCATCTGGCAATTTGTGCGTGTGCGTCGAACGCATAAATCTTGACGTGACAAGTTGTAGGCGGTGAACACGTCTCCCATTTCGCGCACCTATTTACAGCCAGTACATCTGAATTATAACATGTTTTTGTATAATAAAAAGGTCATTTTAAGATATAATTAGAATGAAAGTGCTAAAATATCTTTTATAACACATTTGCCCATTTGTATTTTTACTTCTTATTCGTTTACTTTAGTTATAATTTATTTAAAAATTTAATATTGTGTCATTTTCCTTTTTTTGTAGATATTCTAGATTTCCTATTTATTTCGAATTAATTTATTATTTTCAAATTCGTGTATGCATTTAACTATTTGCTATACCACTTTATAATCTCATAGCTGTATACAAAATGTGTGTTCAAACAAACCAATTATAAAAGCGATCATACGTCAGAGTATGGAGAGACGCGAGTGTTGCGCAAACGCCAGACATCAACGACGTGACAAATGACGCAATCCCGCGGACAATGCGCGACAGCTTGCGTGTTTGACTTTGTATGAAACTTAAATGTGGTACAAGTTTTAAGAATAGAGCGGAGCAATAAAGGACTTGTGTCACTTAACATGTAAATTGCATTTAATTATTGATTAAAACTGCGGGAAATTATTTTAGTTACATCAAAGGCCTAGTTATTGTAGGTATTATTCCACGGGGTTAGAATATACGAAGTGAAATATGATGACCATGATGATTATTTACAAACATAAGTTTTATGGTTAAATTAATCAAAAAAGGTGGCCGTGAAGTTAATTAATTGGCGAAAGAAAGAATAAAAGTATTTTTGCCCTCTATTTCTCCACTGTTATAAGGTTTTACCTTTTTATTTTACGGTTTCTAGGAATATTCCAAGTAATAGAATTCTAGTATGTATTTATGAAAAAATACATTGTTATCTTATAACTTGTACCAACTCAATAAAGCTCAAAGCTCGGAGCAATCTCGGGCAATGAGCACAGATCGGCAAGGGTCAGCCGCAGTCGCCGGTCGCGCTTTGCTATTAATTAAGATTTACTATCTTATAGTACTTCCGATTAATTTGGCTTGCGTTAGTCATTCTGCATACTGGCGTTACTTGTCAATTGTAACAATAACTTTGACATCTAGGCGCGGACAATTTTAATGTAATAAATCGTGACCAGGTTACTTATTACAAATAGATTAAATATAGAATTTGTCAAACCATTTCTAGGTAATAAACCTACAGCTGCATACAATTAAATATGTTACGGAGACATAAAATTCGTATTGTAAGAGTTGAGCTTATAAGCTTATAATATATGTAACAACAAAAACTATAAAACATTGTAAAATCCTATTTGGTACTTTTATTTTATACTAGCTTTTGCCCCCGACTCCTATACTATGTGTTCTTCCAGACTATCTTCTACATCTATGCCAAATTTCATTGAGATCCGTTCAGCAGTTTAGGCTACAAAATCTAACAAATCCATCCATCTAAATCTCTTTATAATATTAGTATGATTTTCTTATAAAGATAACTTCTTGCATTGTGCTTCAAAATTGAATGTAACTTTCACGCCAAGCTTTTTTCGCCCAATAAAAAATACTTCGATATCAAAAACAAAATACCTTAGCGCCTCACCAACAGAGATCACGTAATTTCATAGAATTAACAAATTTTACCATACACTTGCAAAATAGTAGAAGGCGGTAAGCCATCGATCAAGTACGGCGCTCGTTGCTTGTTAAACACCGTTTCTCACATCACAACAATAGCCCTCGGAGGGCATATTTCAAGCCATCCCGATAGCAACATCGGCCGATCGCCGGCGAGCCTCTCCGACTTAATAAATCACTACCCTTACAATATTTATTCGCTCACCTCTACTATGGGAACGCGATCCAATTTCGCCCGTGAAATAGTGACGCCGAGAATGCTGTCTTCATAAATTGTTACTGTTTCATTTACCTATTTACATTTGCATATTCCTGCATTTATATATTTTGTATTTGTTTTAGATAATAGAAAACACGTTCATAATGGTGACAGAAGTTCTGCAAAAAGCGTTTGTTTTTTTCTCTGTTTATAATAACATTATATTTTTATATCAAAATCTATTATTTGGAAGCTTTACTAAATAACCAATTAAAATAATTTTTACTAATAATTATAGCATGGTTCATATTATCATCAGTTTAAAATTACGGTAACATTTTATACTTCAGTAAGAAAATAAACACGCTGTATAAGACAAACAGAAAACAAAATAGCGTGCAGACGATAGTAAGGGCCGTGTTTACGAGAGGCGTACGTCGTTGGACGTCATCTAGTATTGATATCTCAATAGGGAAGTCTGTAAGTGACCGCCTTAAATTATGGCTGCAATTTTTCAAAGTCCGCCGCGGCGCGCCGAGTGGAATTATCGGTTAACTTAATGGGGCAGCTTTGAAGCCAATTAGCCAGTGCAACAGTCACTTAAGTTGCCTTTTATAAGCATTCATCAAACAGCTAAAGTTATATTGGACGTGCAATATTGACTCTAATTTGAAACTAACTATTGTGATGGAGGACAAAAAATATATGCTTTTTGTTAATGGTTGGTATCGTAGAATTGTCTTTAAATTTAATTGTGCTATGGTTGAAGGTTGCTTGTTATCGTCAGAATCAATTTTAACATTTGCCGAAAGTAAAATATTGATCGGTACTGTAATAAATCCATACGAGAAACTTGTAATATTTCATTTAATTCATTACCAATAACTTACTCGTAGAATGCTAACATTTCTTTGTTTTGTATTTATTAGAATGATTTATCACTTCGATTGTTTCCTACAATATTAACATGATGTATGGATAGTTTATTAACTTGTTTTTTTTTTTAATTAAGTAACTAGACTGTTTTATAATATACTCAACGTTAAAACTAAGTACACTTTTAAAACTCCAATTTCTCCTAAAGTTGGCATTAAAGCTAGAAATGTAGATTATAGCTTTGACCAACTTTCTTTGAAACTATAATACAATAAGTTATTTGTATTAAAAACATATTTACTTAGAAAAGATTATGAAAACCTAAAAAAAGACCTGATATTAAAATCTCCATCCGTACGTCAAGTATAATTGCGCAGAAAGAAGTGCAATTACGATGCGATACATAATTATTTGTCCGCGTAGTATGAGGTCGTAATCACGATACATTCCGTGGGTTACTTGCAGAGTTGACGATCGCTATCGGATATATTAAGCTCGGTTTATACGGTATGATATTTTCTTATCAAAATATGTATTAGTTCTTCGAAGTATTATTACGAAGTAAACGACAGTTGAAGTGCCATAGAATATGTGTTAATATAGCAGTTAAAGGTTTTTTATTTTATTTATTAATCTTAGGAACTACTTACTAATCTATACTCATATTATAAAGAGAAAAGTTTTTTATTTTTGTATGTATTGAGATAACTCAAAAACTACTGGATCGATTTCAAAAATTCTAGAACCATTAAAAAGCCATATAAAAGTATTTTTATTATGTAAATCCTTTCGTTTAATGTCACTTTATTATTGAGCACAAGCATTATTAACGTTAAAAGATGGAAGTAATGTGAATGACAAAATCTATAGATAATGAAAATACTAGTCAATAACTATAACAGCTTTGTATAAATTGGATGAAGGTTTTTGATGCATGTAAGATCCTCTTATCTTCGTATTACAGTACGTTCCTACAGTAATTGCGTTGCGCCTGCGCAAGCAATATGAAGTTATTTTCCCGCCATGTGATTTTGACGTCTTGATTTTACTGCGGTCATTTGTACCATAAATCGTTTTGGTTTAGGTATTTCATAGATTAAATATGATATGTCGCAAATGATTTATAAATTTGGCATAGACGTAGAGGATAGTCTGAAATAACACATAGGCTACTCCTCTTTGTTTTTTTTAATTCCACACGGACGGAGTCGCGGGCGAAAGCTAGTACTAAAGTAAAATAAAGATGTTTGGTTAATTATAAAAAAAATATTGGCTGTCACGCTGTCGATAACAAACCAGAAGAACACTTCAAATACTTACCTTAGTACTTGATTAGTGCAAACTATGACGGGCCGCTGCGAGTTCTCCAAGTTGTCCTTGAGCTGCAGCACGGCGTGCACCCACAGGTACTGGCCGCAACGACGTTGGAGACGCAGTAGCGCGATACACGAACGCTCTTGCTCCGATTGTGTTACTGGACAAATGGAACAAAGATTTTATTCGTGAACTTTCAATGGGTTTTCCTAAAGACCCATTGGCGCATCGATCGATCGAAATGGTAAAAAAACTCGTCGATCAAAGATCGATCGGTGGGCTTATTGGCTCAACGGGAAACATCCGATTTATATTCCAAAACTGCACAATAAGATATACGAACTCTTCACTCAATAAGGAAAAAAGAATCACAAACAAACAGACATCTACACAAACGGCCAATCACAAATTAGATGGTAATTGAGTGTGAATTGTAATAATTCATTGGATCCAAAATTAGACCATTGTTAATGCTTAGATTATCGCGCAAAAGCTAAACACCTTAACTAGACATCTGCCCATCTAGCACAAAACATCTTCAATCTCCATATCTAAAATGAACCTTAAAGCCTTGTCTTACAGTCTTAATTTGATTGTATTTTGCTGTGAAATAAGTATTAGGTTTGACAATGACGTTGTTATAGTAATTTACATGTGCCAAGAATAGACCGGACGAATGATGGGAACTGGTGTTCCACCATATATAGAAATCAATTTATGTACGTCTGTCTATTTGAGGTCTTTAGTATGTTTGATTATGGTGATAGGTTTTTTAGTATTTACTCTTCACTTGAGTCTAAAAACTCAAGCTAGTAACAACGCAGTAGTAACATAACTCTTGAATAATTAAATGTATTAAAAACAAGCTGTTTATTAAGATTTTTGCAATTTATTATACTAACTTACATACCCTTAAAAGTATAGCTGTAACTGCATGTTTAACAGATTTATTTGGACAACTTTAAACGTTCGTGCTAATTAATTTAAGTTCAAAGTTTAACAAGATACGAACGAGCCGTAAGAAATTTGATTACGACTATTATTTAATCACGCTATCGATAAATTAGAAAAGCAAATAAGCGATAAACGGAATTTAAAACGGAGTTTATTTTAATGACCGTTAGGGTTACCACACGATACGGATTTCATTATATTTTTAGAGTATTTTTTATATTTATATTTAAGCGATCCTAAAGAGAGTCGAAAAATATGAACTGCCTGTGACATCATGTACGCATATAATTATATGCGGGTTGAGAAAGCGATATTTTCCTTATAGAAAAAAAATATAATATAATATATTAGGAAATTTTTTAGAGTATATTTCTCATCATCTTCCTCCTTATCCTACTCCCGTAGGGTCGGCGCATCAGGTTTTTGTCCTTTATATAACTCTATCATACATCATCTCAATCATCATTCCCTTCTTGATCATGTCACCTTGTTTCTTTCATTTGTTTTTAAAAATAAAATGTTACTATCACTTTTTAAAATTGTATGTGAATGTAGTATACTTTTTACTATTGAAGCAGTGGTAACCTGATAGAAATTGTCAAAGATATGGCGTCAGTAAATATCAGTTTGGTCTAAGGTCAGTGCTAGATATGCGATCGGAGCGCGGCTGTAGGACATCCGTGTGGGCTACAGCGAACCTTCGATTGACATTCATTGCTCTTATTTATGTTAATTGAACGTCCGTTAGTTATTTAATTACTTAGAATATCGTAGGAAGTTATTTCGCTTATCCACATTTATTGATTTACCTTTATCTTATACTAGCTTTCGCCCGCGACTCCGCCGCGTGAAATTAAAAAATAACAAATTATAGCCTATGTTACTCACAGATAAGTTACCTTTCTAATAGTGAGAGAATTTTTAAAATCGGTCCAGAAGTTTTTGCTTGAATCAAACACATATAAAAATACAAATCTTGCCTCATTATAAAATAAGTCTAGATAAGATTAATTTAAACAAAAGAAAGAATTGCGTAGCAACAAAACAAAAAACACCTAAATGTACTTTATGTTTCTAGCTTTGTAACTGGTCAAAATAATTGATTGCGCATTGCGGTCGTTTAACGCTTGTTTGTAGGCGTCAATAAATTAACAGACACAATAATTTCGTACTGCGCCTTATCTCGTGGTAATAATTGTTGACATTCCCACGAAACACGAGCAATAAACAAAAGTGACAGTCACAGAATGGTATTAAAAGCTAATACGATCTGCCCACGTTGTTTGGGGCATTTCAAATATGACATATGATTATTTGTCTTATTTCACACGTTTCTTTGTGAAAGTACTGCTACAGAACTTTTAAATAGATAGTAAGGGACATCCTCTTTTCAAAAAAATCTACGTTTGGGAGTTATTTACAATTAATATTTATTTTAACACTTAGCCTGCGGGGAATACTTGCTCTGTATATTATTACATGTGCAGCGGGTGTTGTTTTAGTAAATTGTGGGGATATTTCGTTTACCGGATATATCAAAGTGAATCGAAAACTACTATATTATTTACAACGAATGATCGTAATACGTATTTTTAATCGAACCGCGCTCCAGCGACAGACTGCAAATACGTAAAAAACGTTCCTCGCATGCCAAGTGTTAACTTATGATATTTGTTTGTAGGATTTCTTAAAGCATCATTAAATTGTTGAGTTACTCCTTATACTAATACTAATGTGAAAATCGTACAAATCGCACCTTAGCAGCATTAAGATAATAAAAGTGTTATTTCTTTAGCGGTAAGCGGTATATCCATTGATTCTAATTGTTTATATTACAACAGTATTTAATAGTGAAATCAAAAGTGAAAAGCACATAAAAACAAAGTAATACCATCTCGTAATGATCGACCTTCGATAACCTCTAGGTGTGAAAAGTATTGTTATTGCCTGAATCGTCGCAGGCTCACGTAGCAGAGAAAGTCTGCAAGCGGTCGTGCGGAGAGAATCTAAGCTAAGACTACGTGATATATTTAATCGCTAGTAATCGAGAATGCTCATGTTGTTTATGAAATAATTACAAAATTTAAGAGTTCAACACGATTACGCCTTTTTCTTGTTTAGAAATAGGAACATTTAACTCTAACAGGGGTTTTCGTGTAAGATAATTCTCTGATTTTTTTTCAAATGTTTGAAATGCTTACGGAAGAATGAATCGCATGTAACAAGAAAGACGTCGGTTACGAGTGTGGAGTACACCAGTAGACCTAGAAAGAGGTGGATGGATTGCGTTAAAGATGACATGATCAAGAAGGGAAGGATGACTGAGATAACGAAAACAGAGTTATTTGGAGGATGAAAAGCAGAGCGCCGACCCTACGGGAGTAGTATACGGTAAAGGAGATAAGATGCTTATGAATTTTCGAATCTGTACTAAATTGTTTGTCAGTTTATTGCCTTAGACCGCCTACAAAAATTGGTTTTGGAAAAGCAGGAAGTTAAATAATTGTTATCATTTGATTTCTTTATGAATAAAGGGCTACATGTCATTCACCTTTACCTTCTTATGTAGGCAAAAAGTATATAAGAATAAAGCTGTATATGTTTGTTAAATATTAACCTATACGATACAGTTACTTTTAACTCCATAGACTTCAGCTTTTATGGAAATTTAGACGTATGTAAATAATTTTTAAGTCATATTTAAAGAGAAGTACAAAAGATGTGCCGTTGTTGTTCGTGACTTGGCAATTTACTCGTAACGCAGTATGAGGTAAACTCTAAATTGAAACACTTTCGCTGGCGTCGGGAACACTGCGGTAAGGTTTGGGGGGTTTAGGTGAAGGGGGGTCAAACGCGTGATCTGTAAATTGATGGTAATCATAACGACGAAGTCGGTGCATCATGACTTTATGTCACATACAGTGAGAAACGCTGACAAAATATATGAATATTACGAAACTACGAGTGTAGTCGTTAAAACCGTGGGTACGTTTTCATTTGTGTAATTCTGAAGTCTGTTAGTAAATTGTTTTATGAATCTTCGGCGACTTCGTCCTTGTGTGATTAAAAAAACTTATCAACATAGGCTACTATGTGTCCTTGTAGACCAGTGTATATCAAACTTATTTCTTTTACCGCCCCCTTTTCAGCGCCCCCCAATTTTATCCAATTTTAGTGAAATTTAAGATAGTATTTTAAAATAAATGAAATTACAAATTATGCATCGCCCCCCTAACCCATATCAACGCCCCTAATTTTTTCTGGGGCCCTATAACGCCCCTCTCTAGGTTTCAAACGCCCCCGAGGGGGCGTTATCGCCCACTTTAAGAAACACTGTTCTATACTATGTTCTAAATTTAATCCAGATCCGTTAAGTCGTTTTATATGTACCTATATGCATTAATTTAAACATAAAGGGCGAAAGATAAACGTAAGCAGTGATGGTCGGAATATATCTTCTACACAATTTTGAATTTAAAATAATAATTCAATGCTTCAGAATAGTTAAGAAACAGCTCAAGCGAACTGTATCTTCGGTATAAGCATAAAATATAAATAGTACATGTACCGATCATTACAGAGCAATGCAGGTAAATGCTATATAATGCAGTTGCAGCCAAACGGCAATACTAACAGACATTCGCACAAACACAACCTTAGTGAGGCCCTCCATCCATAATCATAGCTCTACTCCAACTCTTCTAAAACTAACATTCAAGACTGCACAAATAACTATCATTAACCTTCATTACAAATTTACAGACATACATATCGGCGAAGAAATCACTAATTTGAATCTTACTCCATTGAAATAAAGTACAATTTTTAATAGCAACTTGTTTGATGCACGCAAGATGAGTTTGGTCAAAACGCATCGCAACGCGTTTCTACAGTAAGGAATGAAACAAAATAATTTGAGTCATCATTCGTATATGATTTGATAACAAGCGTCGACAAGGCCGGCCGTGTGTAGAGGTCTTAACAAAGGCTGTACTCTATGGTTATTTCAAAACATCATTGTTACGTTAATCGATGCTTGATTGTAATCGATGCTTCTTAGGTGGTCAATTTTGACAACAATTTTCATAATTTAATTAAGCGACTAAATTATGACCATGAGTTAAAACTTAAATTTGTTAATGAAATTTTACGTTGCAATGCTGTGTTAAATTTTTTACTAAATTTAATTTAGCAGAATCTTTAGATAATCATATTAATATGGATGTTTGTTAGAGTTTGTAGCCTAAACGGCTGAACGGATTTCGATGAAATTTGGTATAGATGTAGAGGATAGTCTGGACGAACACATAGGCAACTTACTTTTGCTGTTTTTATTCCACACGGACGGAGTCGCGGGCGAAAGCTAGTAATTCAATATTCTGTCACGTAACTTTTTTTTAAATTAAACTGTTACCTATACCGCGAGTAAGAGAAGTTGAACTGTTTAAATTTTGTCATCTAATTATTAAATCTATCTCAGAGTAGGTTCTATCGCAAGTTAGCATAGTTTCGATGTGGTCCTCATAAATTAATATACGCGTCCATTAATAATCATCAAATATTCAGGACACTTAAGCATCGGCAATATAAATCATAAGTTGCGGATAAATGCGTGCCGTTTATTCAGAAATCTATTAGGGCGCTTACACACTAACTTAATGTGCATTACTCACGACATTTAAGTTATTTTTACACGTTTATCTTAGTTACACTTCTTCTAGTGTAAATATTTATTAATCCATGCTTTATGTTCTATTAAAGGTTAGATTAGAACACAGGATTTTTATGTGCAAGCAAAAAGCAAGATGCGACAGTCTTATGACACTTATGTTGGGTTTTTGAAGTTTTAACTTATTTTGTCATTACCGAGCGATTCATTTTTTTTAATATTAGTCGATTTTTGTTAATTTACTAATATTTCCTTTAACCATTCCAACTAAGCTCTAGGCTTGTGCTAGGATATGGTTTACGAAAATAGTCGAATGGCGGGATTCGAACCCTCGACCTCAAGATCGGTAGACCGTACCCCAAACCATTAGGCTATTGGCGCATTAGTGTTGAACTAAGTTTAAACTGAATAAAACTCTAGTTACGTTGTCCGGTAACGCATTTCATGAAATTATCGAACCAAAAATACCAATGAATGGTTAAAAGTAGCTGGGAAACCGGCGATTAGTAGTAGAAAATCTATAATTTATTAGCAAAGTTCAATATCAACACGAGTCGGTTTTCAATGTAAATGGTCTTTAATATCCGGTACAATCAGTTCAGGTTGACGTCTTGCTACGCGTTGGTAACGTCATGTACTATTTATCATTACTACTCAAATGCGTGCGCAAACGAGACATCGATTTTTATATGATTTTGCGGCAATTATACATTATATTATACCTTACTGTAGCCCTATATAAGGCTACTGATTTGATGGCGGAAGCGACAGATAGGAAGGGCATCCTATTTTTGAGTATCACCTCTTTGGATTAAAGGTAGTCAACACATCTGCAATTCAGCTATGTGCAGCGGTCAGTTTGATATTACGGAAAATTAAGTTGTCCATTAATCATGTACCATAAAAACTCGCGAGTTATTTAGTTCCTTTACGCAATATTTTTTCCTTAAGTAATAATGAGGTCATTCGTCAATAGAGTTCAAAAAGTGATAGGTTTCTGTTTGATTTGCCTTAAACCGGAGGTTTTCAAATAATTTGCACATCCTGGTTTTATGAAAGATACTGGTATACAACGAATGTGTTTTATTGCTGTACCTAACGGTAATAAATTAACTAGAATCATCGATGATTATAAATGTTAAAAGCTGACTTTTCATTTACAAGGTTGTAAGGTTCGTTCGTAATGTAAATTAAATTCTAACTGATTAAAACAAAAACCTATCTAGTTTCATTGAAGTTTTTAATACAAGTTACAGAATTATTATATAAATGAAATTGGACAGATCTTTTTTTAAGTAAAAATATCTGTTCCGGTTTATCTCAAAAGCTATAATATGAAGAAATAACTTAGGTTATAAGTTTTCGTTGTTTATTTTACAAGTATCTGTCAGTAGTTTACAAAATATCTTTAACTTCCTCCTTATTCTACTCCCGTAGTGGCGCAACAGGTTTTTGTCCTCCACATAACTCTATCATATGTCATCTGTCATCACTCCCTTTTTTATCATGTCACCTTTCACGCAATCCATCTATCTCTTTCTAGGTCTTCCTCTAACGCTGTACCTCCACACTCATTACTTTCCCCTTGTTACATGCGATTCATCCCTCCTCATAACATGCCCAAACCATGCTAACCTTTTAATCCTTATCTTCTCTTTCACTGGGGCTACTCTCAAACTTCCTCTAACAACACTACAAAATACATTACATACATTACAAAATAGCTACTTACTTAATCGATGTTTGCTCTGAGCCTCTTTGCAGCATTCAGGATGCAGCAGATGATACCAGCTGACGCCGTGCAGCGAGCTTCTATCCCAGCCCAGGTGCCACTCGCTACTGGACAAACAGAAACAAAAAAATTAATATCGTTTTCATTGATTGAATTCATAAACTAAGCATTACGACAAATGGTGGATTTTAAAATTTGCAATTCTAAATGTGGAACAAAATTCTCGGCATCAGAATTTGGTTGTGAAAATATTTATTGCTATCAAGTAGGTTTGGTATTTTATAAAGGGGAAAGGATTAATGCTTATTACACCAGACTTCGATGATAAGCTAATAGCCATTTTTCTTCTTTTGAACATTTTGTTATTTTGATTACAACAGGAATTATTTTTGACCGACTTCCCAAAAGAAGGAGGTACTCAATTCGTCTGTATGTTTTTTTTACATTGTTACAATACTTAACCAACGTTCAACGAGGAATCAAGGATATCAAAATCAAATATTGAATCAAAGCAAACAATTTCACAATTGTATTAACAAATTGAACTCTTTCAAAACTCTACAAGGTCCAAAGTTTGATTGATTAGTGAACCGACCCCATCAGATATTTGCCCAGTCGCACCAAGTTCACTTTAATTACATTTATCAATACTTTTAATCGACTGTCGAAGTAACAAATGTTATAAAACAAGGTTGTGAGTTTTTAATTGCGTGTCCGTTTATTTATTTGTCTGTAGTTAAGATTTATCGTTGCATAATGACTTATTACTCGGAAAACATTGGGTATTATTGTTTACAAGTGGTTAATAATCAACTGTTAATACGAAGTTATGAACATTTCGTTGATTTTGTTAAAAAAGTCTTCAAATAAGCTTCAATTGTAATATATGTGCCCGCTGTCGTAACATATATATCTTGTAAATGAGTTTCTTTGACATTAATTTTCCTAGTGTACTCTTTGTCTAGGTAAATTGAATAAGGGCGGTGTTAACAATCTGTCGGTGACATATACACATTCGATATAACAAGCTTTAGATCAACCTCTTGAGTAGTCAAGTCATTTATGGTTGTGTTAAAACACATTACAATTTTATAATAGCAAATTCATTAATTTTAATAGTTTTCAATAAATTGAGTCCACACATGCAAAGTTTGCTTCGAAAAATAACTTTTCCTACAATGTTGCACGATTGTTATTATGATATTAATGTGTTTCCTTATTATATGTACATATTTTAATAAAATTACATCATTAAATTGTAAATTTGGTTATTAATAAATAACAATATTGATTGATATCGCAAAGTTAAATTATTGCAAAATTACGCAGGTAATTACTTGAAGTGTGCATTAAAATTGTTCTTATGTTAACATTCATGAGCATTGTCGCGTGTATAATGTTAGATTGGAATTGATTGTAACAAAAATATTCTTGATCTAATCCAAAAGCGGGCCCACCTTTGACTAAACGATCGCACAACAGTTATGCGATTGTCGATTGTTTCGCAGCCAATTCAACTGTTTAGTTGCAATAAAAAATCGAGTAGTGTGCGCACCTCCATATAAGGGATTATTCCCAACCGTCACCGTGCTCTGTCCCCACGTGGAGACAGATGAGAATAAAAAGTTTCATCCGTCCCACCTTTTGCGACGAGGGGGCGGTTCGAACTTATTTTATTTCATAGCGGTTCCATCTGTCACCTTATTGGTGATAGTGGGACTAAAAGGTGGGACGGATGAAACGTTTTATTCTCACGTGGGGACAGGGCGGGGTAACGGTTGGGAATAATCCCATATAAGCTCATAGGAATCAAAGGGACACTAAACAGTTGTGCGATGTTTAGTCAAAGGTGTGCGCACACTTTAAGTAGCTATTCCTATTTTTATTCAAGTCACAAAAGTTTTTTTTTAACTTGCAGAGTAAGCCATGGTTATACACACTCTTCAGACATTGTTATTGCTTATTATACTTAGATAATACTTAACTGATGACCCCATTTATAAGGAGAATACTCTTCAACTTGTAGTACCGTGGACCGCTGAGACAAGTGCAAATATTTTGTATGCACATGAATCATTTATGAATTTTTATCAATACCTCAATAGTAATATTATAAATGCGAAAGTTTAGATGGATGGATGGATGTTTGTTAGAGTTTGTAGCCTAAACGACTGAACGGATTTCGATGAAAATTGGTATAGATGTAGACGATAGTCTGGAAGAACACATAGGCTACTCACTTTTGTTTTTTTTTTAATTCCACGCGGACGGAGTCGCGGGCGAAAGCTAGTACTTCAATAACGTTGATATAGAACTATTCAACTATTTAATCAACACTTGTATGGAAATATCGATTGGTTTTACAACTGAATTTTTTATTTGACTATAAAAGGTTAAGTTTTTATTTAATGTTGTATCATAACTTAGAATAAATACTATATTTAAACAAAATATTTGTTTATGATAATTGACCGAATTTTACTAAATAAATATTGGCAATTGTTTGTTATACTTGTAAAGCTTTTACTGTCAAATATAGCATGACATATTAACAACGGAAGTCTTAGTAATATTATCATAACTTTAAGGATCACTCGCGAACTTAATAACTTATTTTGGTTAAGATATGTTTGTCAACTTTTAATTTCACATTTCTTAGCCTTTTTATAGATTTTTTTATTAGAAATTATTGGATTTAATATCTATCTATCCGAGTCTCAGATTCAGATGAAATCTAAAAGCACTGAATTGCTTGTAATTTACGATGTTAACTAAAAGGTCGACACTCTTATAGAAATGATAACTTAGTAGGTTAATACAAAAGTCAATTGAGCAAAGGTAAGCATACGTGTTCAAACAAACGCTAAAGTTTATACTCTCTGGCATTAATTATACTAAAAGATTTATGCTCGTCAGTTTCTAGATACATAAAAGGGCATGAGATTATATTGAAAGAGATTATACCTTTGACTAGAGAGAAAAGGATTAGACAAAGACCAACAGTTGTACTAATTTCTGACATTACTCGCGGTAGTGAGGTACATATCGTGAGGAGGAGTAGAAATAAAAGGTCTATGAACGTCAAATGATTCAAAAATATTTACAAAAAGAGTATACAAGGAACAGAAATTATTGTTTATTTCATTTAATAAAGGTGAGCGCGCGTGCACATATCCTGTCTCTTAAATGTCAAAGAATAGATAAACACAGAACGGATACCGTGTCGATAAGTTTTTGTTCACAGATTAAATTACATTTGTTGCAACTTTTTTAAAGATGCAACTTCTTGTTTTCAGCCAGACGTTTAAAGGACAGCTGGTTGAAAGATGAATGAATCGACATCTGGTTTGGACTACAATTGCCACAGAGTAAAGAAAAAAGAAAACTAGTTGAATAGTATATATCCTAGTTGCTACCGAGTTATTCTATAATTCATAAAGTTACGATTTATGTGTCCTCTACAAGTGTATTTTACAAGCTTTTTTTTACTTAGAAAAACTCACAAAATACTTCGGAATTGTTGAATAAACAAAAAATAACCTTTATTGTTCTATAAGTGGTATGTTTATTGTGGTTATAGTTAATCTGAATGATGTGGATAAATTGAATCTCCTTAGAGTACTTCATCTCAATACATTCAACATACACGTTTAGACATTTGCTTTAATATATTGCATTTATTCATATGACTGATGGATTTATGGAAGTCGTTTCTTACTACACATGTACAATATTGTATAAGAAATGTATGGGTATATATCGACATCACGCGTTAACTGACCACACTGAGGAAAAGGAGGAAGGAGAGATCGATGTTAGTGGGAGATGACATACCTTAAATATATTGTAAGTTTTGTCACAAAATTAGTACTAAAACTATCACTGCTCTGTCAAACAAAACCATTTTTCAATTTCCTATCGTTTGTAATGTACTCTGTCTTTATTTTCTTTGTATATTGTAAAAACTTATATCCACGCGTCCTGTTTATACGAGCGTTGACGGGCGGCTTGCGACTGTCATTGTATGCAAAGGCGCACGTCGGCGCAGGTGATCGCTTTATATTAACGCGGACAAGTGACGCGGAAACTGGCAACACTTAATCTATGTCTACTATTGTTTCTATTTCTGTTTTAAAAATAAAAAAAGATCATTTGAGATTAAGGAAATAAATAAAGTGTGAATAAGCCGGTATAAAACATTTGCGTTTTTTCATCATAACATCGGTTATGTTCAAATTTTAAACAATAAGACATTCAATCATCATCTCAAAATTATTCCTCAAATTTCGTTTCAATAAATGGCCGTAAGTATCTATAAAGATACTGAAACGAATTTTAAACACTTCCTTTTGTAAGTGCCGCTTACAATCTGATAGACGTCAAAATTTGGAAGGAGTTTGGACTTTTAGGGCCTGTCCCACCAAATTGTTAATTGACAATAATCCAACGTGTAAAATATATTATATGATAGAAATATAAGACTTTGTTACTTTATCTGGCAGTGAGGTCGTTTTTAAACTATCTGAGCCTCTATCAGCCAGTGGTGGGACAGGCCCTTAGAGTGGCCTTATCATTTAAGGCGCTCTTAGATATCTAAATGACGTTTCAATATTCGGCCGTTAGACAATTAAGATGAAAATAATTGCATACAGCTTTTTCAGTTTTCAGTAAACAGTCTAAAGAGGCATTTCTTATAAATGTCTTATGAAATGTAAATCTATATCAATACTAATATTATAAAGAGGAAAGATTTGTATTTTTGTATGTATTTGATTCACGCAAAAACTACTGAGCCGCTTATAAAAATCCTTTCTCCGTTAGAAAGGTAATTTAGTGAGTAATATAGGCTATATTTTAATATTTTTTTAATTTAACGCGGACGAAGTCGCGAGCAACAGCTAGTATTAAATAAGCTGTGTCACTTTTAATTAACACATGATTGGATCACCTGTGTAGGACATAGGCCTAATTTTAGTCCCTTTCCCTTTCCACCCTTTTCTTAAGAGGAAAGGGTGGGAAGGAAAAGTGGTTTTGACGGTGGATGGAACGCATAGGAAGGGGAAATATCCTCTTTATATGCGTCTCCTTCTCCGTCAATTAAGGGTAGGCAACGCATCTGCAATTGCGGATGTTTATGGGCAGCGGTCGCTTTCCATTTTGGTGGATTCAGGTGGCTGCTTCCTCATTTGCCGCCTTATATTATAAAAAAAAAACATCACTAAAATGTGTGACATTGCGACGTATGTGTAATGCAGAGGCGCCTCAAAGTGACAATATACCTGGACGTCTGGCTACCGTCACACGGTGACTCCTCTTATTATTTCGTGCCATTGAACACAAGTCCGACGTACATGAATATGAAACGATTTCAATAGAGACGTTGTCATACATCTGCGATTCTGACGGACGACAGCACTCTTTGACAGATACGAATCCATAAGAGCGTGCGCATATCCCAAACTAGACTATCGCACAACTGTTTAGTCTCGCGATTCCGTAAACGTAAAAAAAACTTTTGTGACTTGAATAAAAATACTAAAAGCTACTTAGACTGTACACATTTGATTGATCTGTCCCACAACTTTATCGTCTCACTTTGATTCGTATGAGTTTATATGGAGGGGGCACATTACTCGATTTTTATTTCAGCTAAATAGTTGAATTGGTTGCGAAACAATCGGCAATCGCACAACAGTTGTGCGATAGTTTAGTCAAAAGTGTGCCCGCTCTTATAATGCGTATTACGTATGTTGTCTTGAGCCTTGAACTAGTGCTATAGGAAGTATTGTGAGGGAACTTATGCAGCCGACTGGACGAAGGATTTATGTCTTTAATACTTTTCCGACGGCTGAACCTGCATTATAGAATGCTTTGATTTAAAATCGATCGAAGTTGTTTCCCTCAAGAATATTAAAAAAAAATTCAAACTTTTATAGTAAGATCAGCATTTAGAGTAAGATAAGAAATTCAAAGATATGTGTGTAGTCAACCAACCCGCACTTGGTCAGCGTGGTTGACTATGGCCTAGTCACCCTAACTTTAGGGTAGGCTCCGAGCCCCTCGGTGGGGACGTATAGTGAGCTGGTGATGATAATGATGATGAAGCATTTAAAGTGGTAACGTATCGTACTTAAGCAACAATTCACTACGGGACAATTTTCATACGTTTATTTTGTAAACTTACTTGGTATCAATATGCAGTATTTTCATGTCCATAGCGTGTACTGTCGTGAACACGTTGGTGGCGCCGTGCACGACGCACTCGCGTGTCTCCGGCATGGCGAGCGGCGTGCACACCGCGAGGAAGACGGGCTCGTTGCGGCTGCACAGCGGTAGATACGACACGTAGTGGCCACGGACTAGAACCACCTGGGGACAAGAGATAGATACTCAATAATTGATGAAGTTTACTATTGTAAAGTATAGTAGTACAACTTAAATTGTTGTATGTGATATTGTCCAGCTATATTTAGACTAGCTTTCGCCTGCGACTCCGTCCGCGCGAAATTAAAAAAAAAAAACAAAAATGAGTAACCTATATGTTCTTCCCGACTATCCTTTACATCTATACGAAATTTCATCGAAATCCGTTCCGCCCTTTTATCTACAAACTCTAACAAACATCCATCCATCCATACATCTAAACTTTCGCATTTATAATATTGGTATGATTTGTATGATAACATTTTTATTTGATACTAGCTGTTACTTGCTATTTCGTCCAAGGGGATTTAAAAATAGTAAAAAATACAGGCTATTTCACTCAATGACAACGTTTTATTGGTGATAGAATTTTTAAAATCGACTCATTAGTTTTTGAGTTATTTAAATACATATAAAAATACAAATCTTTCCTATTTATAATAATAGTATAGATATAGATATAAATGTAAGACGCTGGTTATCATTTTTAGTGGAATATTTCATGGAAAAAACAGTAACTACCAGTATGGTAAGCAAATACGTGTTCAAATATGTGTATCTTTTATTTTATGTTTTGTTTCTATACATGAAAGGACAGAAGTAAATTGATATTTACCAAGTATGATACATAATTTAATAACACAAAAACATTTTAATTCAATAAACTACTTTAAATAGAGGAATGTAAAATGTATTTAGAATTCAACTTTCACCACAACTAGAGCGGATAACTAATGTTCCTTCACGGCTGTCACTTTAATGCACACATTTTATTTCTGAGCACACAAAAGTCAAATGTGAAATAACTGACAACTCAAGGTCGGGTCTTTGACGTCGACAGAAAAGCATTTCTATTATAAGTGACGCTGCACGGAACTGTGATCCTAAATTTATGGGATTGCCAGCCTTTTTAAATTTACAGGATTATACACTGAATTCTATAGAAATCGCTGGATTTGTCGTTGTTTAGGAAATGTCAGTTTTTGCTTTGATTCAAATAAAATGCGCAGTTACATGATAGTTAATTTTGTCTATTAGTAGCGCCAATATGACGAAAATTAAATAGGTGGCTTCTACGGCTTGTATCCTGTCGAGCGAGTTATAGAGATAAATAAAGATAAGAGTTACCTAGAACTGTGGAGAACCTACAAATTTAAAGGCGTTACCTTTTTTCACACTAATTTCAACTATCAGTATAAGTCGTTTCTAACTAAAAGTGCACCTGCAATTTTGAACTATGATAAACTAACGAAATACCAACTGTAGACTTTTGTCTGGTGACAAAATGTAAGAATATGCAAAGCTATTTATTTGTCTAAAGATAAAATCGATACTTAATTGATTGCTTTTGTAATAGTTACGAACTATTTTAATACTACAGTCAAATGCTATTAATAGGTTTTAATAAGACAGATTTCGTTTTAAATTTCTTTTGTATTGCATTCTAATTAGTAATTTTATTACTACAAGTGTTTTTTGGTCCGTTTGACAGAAGGGGTTTTTGCAGATATTTTTATAATTTAATATATCTCATATTAATGGAATTCTTACGTCAAAAGACACCATGAAACCTACACATACTAAAGTGCCAAGAAATAAAGGCCAACATGGTTGAATAGGACCTTATTATACCTAATTTAGGGTAGGCACAGAGCTTTTGATGGAGACATATAGGAACTGACGACTATTTGAATAAATCATAATTTAAATGGACACATTTCGGGAATAGTGTTTTTTTATTAATTCTCCTTTATTTATATGTTTGGATTACAATATCCTAAAATGTATAAACGTTTGGTTGACTTAGTTAATCTAAAAGGCGTTCCGGGCGTGTCGCATTGACATTCTTTTAAGTTTTAACAACAATGAGTAGATAAGTTCGATATAGTTCACAGTTGAACGTTCACTCGGAATGATCTTCGATCCGGATTCATGCGGCCTTGGTCGATATATTTTATTGTATTGTACACTCGTAGTTATAGTGTTTCTTAACGCAGTATAAAATTGTGTACGTAATATAATTTGAAATGTTCACATAGAAGACGTAAAGAGGAAGTGGTTTCGCGATTCCTCTGATGTGAGCGCCTGCCGGAGACCCTATTTTAGTCCCTTTCCCTTCCTACCCTTTTCTTATGAGAATATGGTAAAGGGAAATTGGTATGATAGAGATGATGCATAGAAAGAGGAAATATCATATTTTGAGCGTAACCTGATTCATAGATTAAAGGATCGCACGCATCAGCAATTGCAGATGTTTATGGGCAGCGGTCGCTTCGCCGTTTCGTTGAATTCAGGTTTTCCACCTTAAGATATAAATAAATAATTAAATAGAATAGCCTGTTTATAATTTAACACACTAGGAGTAATAATGACAAAATTGCAACAGGTCCATTGTAACAGTGATTTTCCTCTGCCGAAATACACAACTCAGATATCATGTTTTTGCGAATGTTTCGACAGTGTAAACTTGTGGTTATAACGTTCATCGAAATAATCCCAATACCGGAGTATTGAAATCGATCGTATCAGAGGTAAATGGAGCATTTGCTATATTAAATTACAATAAACACATTTAGTTTGCGTGTAAGGAAATAAACGTAACATTTTTTATTTTGTGTTAATAATATTGTAGACATTCGCAATAGCTGATGCGTTGCCTACCCTTAATCGACGGAGGAGAAATCGTACATAATGAGAATATTTTCCCTTCCTATGCATCTCCTCCACCGTCATATCCACTTCCCCTTCCCATCCTCTCCTTATAAGAAAAGTGTGGTAAAGAGAAAGGGACTTAAATTAGGTAGTTCATAATTACGACGTGCTATTTTTCATTATAGAGACCTTGTACTATGGATTTTAAGGTTTGATGTTGACTAAAAAATGACCGCTGTAGACATTCGCAATAGCTGATGCGTTGCCTACCCTTAATCGACGGAGGAGAAATCGTACATAATGAGAATATTTTCCCTTCCTATGCATCTCCTCCACCGTCATATCCACTTCCCCTTCCCATCCTCTCCTTATAAGAAAAGTGTGGTAAAGAGAAAGGGACTTAAATTAGGTAGTTCATAATTACGACGTGCTATTTTTCATTATAGAGACCTTGTACTATGGATTTTAAGGTTTGATGTTGACTAAAAAATGACCGCTGTAGACATTCGCAATAGCTGATGCGTTGCCTACCCTTAATCGACGGAGGAGAAATCGTACATAATGAGAATATTTTCCCTTCCTATGCATCTCCTCCACCGTCATATCCACTTCCCCTTCCCATCCTCTCCTTATAAGAAAAGTGTGGTAAAGAGAGAGGGACTTAAATTAGGTAGTTCATAATTACGACGTGCTATTTTTCATTATAGAGACCTTGTACTATGGATTTTAAGGTTTGATGTTGACTAAAAAATGACCGCTGTAGACATTCGCAATAGCTGATGCGTTGCCTACCCTTAATCGACGGAGGAGAAATCGTACATAATGAGAATATTTTCCCTTCCTATGCATCTCCTCCACCGTCATATCCACTTCCCCTTCCCATCCTCTCCTTATAAGAAAAGTGTGGTAAAGAGAAAGGGACTTAAATTAGGTAGTTCATAATTACGACGTGCTATTTTTCATTATAGAGACCTTGTACTATGGATTTTAAGGTTTGATGTTGACTAAAAAATGACCGCTGTAGACATTCGCAATAGCTGATGCGTTGCCTACCCTTAATCGACGGAGGAGAAATCGTACATAATGAGAATATTTTCCCTTCCTATGCATCTCCTCCACCGTCATATCCACTTCCCCTTCCCATCCTCTCCTTATAAGAAAAGTGTGGTAAAGAGAGAGGGACTTAAATTAGGTAGTTCATAATTACGACGTGCTATTTTTCATTATAGAGACCTTGTACTATGGATTTTAAGGTTTGATGTTGACTAAAAAATGACCGCTGTAGACATTCGCAATAGCTGATGCGTTGCCTACCCTTAATCGACGGAGGAGAAATCGTACATAATGAGAATATTTTCCCTTCCTATGCATCTCCTCCACCGTCATATCCACTTCCCCTTCCCATCCTCTCCTTATAAGAAAAGTGTGGTAAAGAGAAAGGGACTTAAATTAGGTAGTTCATAATTACGACGTGCTATTTTTCATTATAGAGACCTTGTACTATGGATTTTAAGGTTTGATGTTGACTAAAAAATGACCGCTGTAGACATTCGCAATAGCTGATGCGTTGCCTACCCTTAATCGACGGAGGAGAAATCGTACATAATGAGAATATTTTCCCTTCCTATGCATCTCCTCCACCGTCATATCCACTTCCCCTTCCCATCCTCTCCTTATAAGAAAAGTGTGGTAAAGAGAAAGGGACTTAAATTAGGTAGTTCATAATTACGACGTGCTATTTTTCATTATAGAGACCTTGTACTAAGGATTTTAAGGTTTGATGTTGACTAAAAAACGACCGCTGTAGACATTCGCAATAGCTGATGCGTTGCCTACCCTTAGTCGACGGAGGAGAAATCGTACATAATGAGAATATTTCCCCTTCCTATGCGTCTCCTCCAGCGTCAAATCCACGTTACCTCCCGATCTTTTTCTTTTAAAAAATCGGGTGGAAAGGAAAAGAGACTAAAGTTGGATCTCCGGCACCACACTCATCAGACAAAACGCAGAATTGCTTCCACTTCACGCCTGTCTTCTGTGTGATTTGGATTCACCTTCGTTCACACTTTCGGAGATAGCAGGGTTCACTATTAACTGGTTAAGTTAGGGAAGACATCATCATATTGCGTTAAAAGTAAATAGAATTAATCATACGTAGATCACTTTTGTAGAGTAGTGTTTGTCTGTTGCCTGTTAATCTTACCATATAAAGTAGAGTCGATATGACAGCGGTGAGCGATCAATCGTGGCTCATTATCTCCAGTACTCGAATCCATCAGCCAGTAACACTCGGTGAAGTGAACAATGAAACGGACCACTTTCTAACCTAAGATAACAATGTCGTGACCTGGAGTGACGTGACCAGTACAACTTAGTCCCTGCCTACATCATCAATGGGGATATCAGTATTAATTGATCTACTGTTCCTTATTAGATGTAAGTACAGCAAGGGTCTACTTATACTGGTTTGGCTTAGTAAGATGTCAACTGGGAACTATCGTGACGTTGTCAACTCATATTGTTCGGTTCGTATTCGTGTCTTAATTGATGAATGATAATTTAGCACTTTAACAACATGAATATTGCATTAAATTGCTTTATTATATTTAATGGCTTAATTATGTGACTGTTTGTATAAATATTACATTGTTTATATTGATTAAAATATTTTGAAATGCTACGTTTTTCATCGAGAAAAAAAAAACGTCTTCGAACGTTTTCATATTTGAAAATAGAAATGAAGAAGCACAAGCGATTTATGTATCGTATCGCTTGAAAAATTACAGTTATCAGAACAGAAATAAAAGAGTATTTGCTAAACAAACTGGCAATTCATTGAGCCGTTAGATAAAGAAAAAAATAAAAAAATTAAGCAACAACCAGGCGGATGAGAGGTGTGTCCTGACGTCATATATCGTGACTTCGACATGACGAAAC
This sequence comes from Papilio protenor, assembly GCA_029286645.1. Classification (NCBI taxonomy): domain Eukaryota; kingdom Metazoa; phylum Arthropoda; class Insecta; order Lepidoptera; family Papilionidae; genus Papilio; species Papilio protenor. The sequence continues at coordinate 3,632,203 of JAGSMZ010000001.1, read as the reverse complement.
GTGACCGTACTGGCCACACTTTTATATTTGAACCTTTAATTTTGTCAGTCGAATTCACTTTTACGCTCGCGCCAAAGCTTTTGACCTTTTAATAGCAAAGGCTGATGTCACAAACTCTGTATCCGTCTACGTGATTAATAGATATATTACTGACTAACTGTTGCTCGCGATTTCGTCCGCGTAATAAAAAAATATAATAAATACAGCCTATGTTACTGGCAGTTACATTACCTTTCGAATGGTGAAATAATTTTTAATATCGGCCCAGTAGTTTTTACGTGAATCAAATACATACAAAAATACAAATCTTTCTTCTTTATAATATTTGTATAGATAATATGTTATTTATTAGTTTATTACTGATAATACGTGTTACAGCAATAAAGTAACAATTCAAATTCAGGAAATTGAAGAAGTGAGGAATAGTATCTTTAACCACATTCAGTGTCGTTTAATCTTACTAATATTATAAATGCGAAAGTTTAGATGAATGGATGGATGTTTGTTAGAGTTTGTAGTCTAAACGGCTGAACAGATTCTGACGAAATTTTGCACATATGTAGAGCATAACCTGGAAAAACACATAGGCTACTTATTTAATTTTTTTTTAATTCCATGCGGACGGAGTCGCGGGCGAAAGCTAGTTGCTATATAAGACACTTAGTGTAGACTTAGTATTGGGAAACCGTTCCCTTGACGACTCTGAGTGTAGCTGTAAAGTTCTACAAGTTTTCTTAAATTGAATTTAATTTAGAAAAAACCTTCCAATAGAAAAAAAAGTACAAATGTAAGAGAATTAGAATTCGAAGTGCTCTTAAATTAATAGTACTGCTCGGTGATTTGTAATATTAGAAATGATCGCAGGCAATCCTTGCGATATTCTATCGTTAATTAATGGCATATGAAAGCAATATTTCACTGTTAATCTACCATTTTAATAGGATTTCTCATTAGTGTAATCAACTCTGCAGTGTACAAATGTATTTTCATATCGAGTTTCAAGATTGAAGAATTTACGATTCGAGATTCAGAGATGCGAGCGATGATCCCGTAGGCCAATGTTTTATACGCACGGCCTGTTTATCTAAAAGTTATGAATCTATTTTTATTTTTAGTTTATTTGATGAGAATTGTAAATATAATATACTAGCTGTTGCTCAGGACTTCGCCCGCGTGAAATTAAAAACATAGCCTATGTTACTGGCAGTTACATTACCTTTCGAATGGTGAAATAATTTTTAATATCGGCCCAGTAGTTTTTGAATTATTTCAATACATACAAAAATACAAATCTTTCCTCTTTATAATATTTGTATAGATAATATGTTATTTATTAGTTTATTACTGATAATACGTGTTACAGCAATAAAGTAACAATTCAAATTCAGGAAATTGAAGAAGTGAGGAATAGTATCTTTAACCACATTCAGTGTCGTTTAATCTTACTAATATTATAAATGCGAAAGTTTAGATGAATGGATGAATGTTTGTTAGAGTTTGTAGTCTAAACGGCTGAACAGATTCTGACGAAATTTTGCACATATGTAGAGCATAACCTGGAAAAACACATAGGCTACTTATTTAATTTTTTTTTAATTCCATGCGGACGGAGTCGCGGGCGAAAGCTAGTTGCTATATAAGTCACTTAGTGTAGACTTAGTATTGGGAAACCGTTCCCTTGACGACTCTGAGTGTAGCTGTAAAGTTCTACAAGTTTTCTTAAATTGAATTTAATTTAGAAAAAACCTTTCAATAGAAAAAAAAGTACAAATGTAAGAGAATTAGAATTCGAAGTGCTCTTAAATTAATAGTACTGCTCGGTGATTTGTAATATTAGAAATGATCGCAGGCAATCCTTGCGATATTCTATCGTTAATTAATGGCATATGAAAGCAATATTTCACTGTTAATCTACCATTTTAATAGGATTTCTCATTAGTGTAATCAACTCTGCAGTGTACAAATGTATTTTCATATCAAGTTTCAAGATTGAAGAATTTACGATTCGAGATTCAGAGATGCGAGCGATGATCCCGTAGGCCAATGTTTTATCCGCACGGGCTGTTTATTTAAAAGTTATGAATCTATTTTTATTTTTAGTTTATTTGATGAGAATTGTAAATATAATATACTAGCTGTTGCTCAGGACTTCGCCCGCGTGAAATTAAAAACATAGCCTATGTTACTGGCAGTTACATTACCTTTCGAATGGTGAAATAATTTTTAATATCGGCCCAGTAGTTTTTGAATTATTTCAATACATACAAAAATACAAATCTTTCCTCTTTATAATATTAGTATAGATGAAATGACATCACGTTTGGTTCTTATCTATTGAAAAATACGTGTATACTAGTTTTCGCCCGCGACTCTGTCTGCATGGAATTGAAAAAAATTAAAGAAAGTAGCCTATGTGTTCTTCCAGACTATCCTCAACATCTATGCCGAATTTCATCGAGATCCGTTCAGCAGTTTAGGCTACAAATTCTAACAAACATCCATCCATCCATCTAAACTTTCGCATTTATAATATTAGTAAGAGCAAAGCGGGGTTTAGTTTTCGTTTTATTGTAGTCATAAATATTGACAAGAATCTCATATAAAAGTATGAATATAGATGTTCTATACAACACACGTCATAACTCAATTGAAACATCTTTTTGCCGAACAGGAAACCGCGTTCGACGGTTTATCAAAGGGAAATACAAGTGGTTTCTTTCTTAATTTATGTATCTACTAAATCTATTATAATTTAATGTTTTTTCACTTGCAAAAAAGTGCTGGAAGTGCACACGGATAAGATTTTTTTCCCAAATCTTAAATCACATTTCTATCACTTTTTATAATTCTATTTTGTATTTTACATCTAACGTTCATTGTCAAAATCGATTCATTGACTCGGTCGTGTTGTAGGTTGAGAATTCGGGCAGTGTGCGCACGCGCCGACCGCACGCCCGCGCTCCGTCACGAATCCTTATCAAAAGAAGTAACGTATTTCTATAAAACTTCAATTCCATCAAGACAAAAAAAACTTTTATTTTCACACTCAGAGTTGGCTACTAAGAGAGTTGAATAGAGATTAATATGTTGTTATTTTCTTACGTTTAAATTTAATACAACATATAATACTTGAAAAAAAAAGTAGTAGTATTTGTACATATATTTACGTTTATAAGTTCCTGTTCCGTAACATTTGTCAATGGATAAAAATATTGTTTTCCTTCTTGTGTTTTATTATTTCTACTAGCTTTCGCCCGCGACTCCGTCCGCGTGGAATTAAAAAAAAAGTAAATAGCCCTTGTGTTTTTCCAGACTATTCTCTACGTCTATGCCAAATTTCATAGATACCCGTTCAGCAGTTTAGGCTACAAACTCTAACAAACATCCATCCATCTAAACTAACGCATTTATAATATTAGTAAGAAGTAAGATTGCTGTGTAATTATAACAATTTTGTAAATTAAGCATAGCTAATACAATACAGTTCTTGATGCCATAAAACCATTGATCTTTACATTAGAAAGGTTATTGCTTTGAATTCAATACTTTTACAACATTGAAGAATGAAATAAAGATACTCAATATTATGTTTGCACGTTTAAACCAACGTAAATTCACTTGATAATTAAACAATTCAAGTATAAGCGTGTAAAATGTTTTGCTCGGAGAAGTTATGCAATCAATCGTGCGTCAAGGTCGGCGATGAGAGGCTTGACAATGAAAGAAATACAAGCGAAGACATCTGTTACAGGCAAGTCACACGTCGATCGTCCAACAATCGTATACAGTATGCAAATCTCACATCTTAATATAGAGAGCAGTGGCTTGCGGTTTTGTTATTACAATCGGATAAATTTACATTTCATAAATAAATGCATCTCCGCTTCACGTAACGACGCAAACGTAATGTTTTTGCTGACTTTGAGCCTGTCTGCTCTACATAATGTTACTTCAGGAGATTTTGAACCTTATTAATACAGCTTTAGGTTTATTAAAGTGTGAACTACGACGATCACAAGATTAATGTAGAAGTAGAAGGTAAAATGTGATTTTTTATGGATTATATTCCTATACTTGGTGTGATATAAAATTTAGTCAAATCACGGACTTCCACTGAATGTCTTTGATAAGAGAATCATTCTATGTGGCCATTCGAAACAACGTCTACGTTTCTTTTAATATAAAAGACAACACTGACTTAACAACAAGTCGGAAGCATACAAAATATTTCAGTATTTCTTAATTGTGTAGTACATTTCTAGTACAGTTGACTAATTTATGTAACATCTTGTATTAACAGCTTTCGCCCGCGATTCCGTCCGCGTGAAATTACAAAAAAAAACAAAGTAGTCTATGTGTTCTTCCATATCCTTTATATCTATGCCAAATTTTATCGAGATCCGTCTAGCCGTTTAGGATACAAACTCTAACAAACATCTATCCATCCATCTAAACTTTCCCATTTATGATACTAGTAAGATTTATGTTATAGCCTGACCAGGAATGTAGAAAACCTCACCATTTTGTGGAGACATGGAACTAATTTCTTTGTTATAAAGTGAAGTAAAGAAGACGATTAAAGCCCCCCTACTCCAGGATTTTTAAATTCTCGATTGAGCTATTATTGTGAATTCTACACAATATGGTGTCAATATTTTCTTATCTCGGATGCATTTATTCGTGACAGTTGTCGAGACTAATGAGCGATATGACCTTCGAACTATCGGTTGTATGACATTTTATAAAGGATACATTTTGCTAAGACATTTCGATACAAAGCCACAGGTACTCTTAGTCAATACTAACATTTCACTATTTTATTCTACCTTATGTACTTCATATATAAAATTTTAGTAAAAGCTTGTTTATTTGTTAATTACTGTTCGTAAAAGAGTTAATCAATACAAGATTTTGCTAGCAAGTGTTTTTCTACTTTTTTCAATGAAAAAGTGGAAATAAAATCCAAGATGACTTTTTTGGGAATTCGGGGAGGGGTTGTCAAGGATGCCCTGCTGTTTGGGGGAATAAAAATGTCGCTATACTGTAATTTAAGTAGTCTATTAGTTTAGTTTTCCTTAACTAAACAGTAAGGGCACTTAGTAACCATTTAACGATTGTAAGTGTACAGGTAACGTAGAAGTAATATGATTATTTAAAACTTTTTTAATTAAACTTTAATCTTATTTTTTATTAAAATCATCTTGTTATTGAAGCTTATTTATTACGAATAGATGCGTATATTAGTGTTGTTATTAGTTATTAGCTAACGAATTAAAACTTTCTACTTTGATTGATGTTTACAGCAACTGATGGTTAAAATAATTTTTGTGCCAAATGTAATTAAGCCGCTACTCAGAAGTCACAGGTCGAAACTTACATAACTTATTTGAGGGGTTTTAATTAGATTTTTAATAATATTCATTGAATTTGAAACGCCAAGAAACAAGCGTAAAACTGGCGAAAGTGTAGCTTTTTAATAGCATGATTGATATTTACTGGTTTCACAAATTTCAGACGGCTTGTCTTTTTGGGATTGTTTTAAAAATTGTTATTAGTAGACATAGTGTTTTAGGTAAGATTTAACCGTCCTTTTCGTCTATTGAACTCATCAATCATACTAATATTATATACTAATATTATAAATGCGAAAGTTTAGATGGATGGATGGATGGGTGGATGGATAGATGTTTCTTAGAGTTTGTAGCCTAAACGGCTGAAAGGATTTCGATGAAATTTGGTATAGATGTAAAGGATAGTCTGGAAGAACACATAGGCTATATTCAATTTGTTTTTTTTAAACCATGCGGACGGAGTCGCGGGCGACAGCTAGTATCATTAAAAATTATATGTATTACATTCTTCTTATTGGCAATAATAATCAAAACGAAATTAAAACATAATTATAAGCATTGCTTTAAGCAATTCAACGTTCACTGATTTCGAAATAAATTATTCGTAACTATACAAATTCTAATCAAATAACAAAAAATCGCAACACCACATAAGTTATCAATATCAAATTTGCAGCATTAATTTAATTTTAATTATTAATTTAATGATCATTATATTGCAAAATCATCACGAAGTTGAGTGCCAAAAAAAAAAAAAAAAAAAAAAATAAAGCCTATCATTGATACACGTGGTTATTCATTACCAACCATATCAATAACTCGTTAACTTTCAATAATACATGAAACTACAGAGACATATCATTTGCTTGTGTTCTCACGAACAGTATAAAAATCGGGGCCATCCATTACGGCACCTCTTGATCTGACACGTACCTATATTAATTCCAATAATGACCAGCAATGAGCCATTTCGTCACAGAGAGTATAGAAAACATCAAATACATATAATTAGAGCCGTCTATAAACTACGGCGATTCTCGTCTTTAATTACGAATACCGATGAAGGCTTATCTATATTGGGAAATGTGTTTTGATATGTTCAATCGGCAAATGTGACGGTACATTAGTCTCGTAACCCCTGTATTACGATAATATTGCCGTCTCTATCATTCTGTTAGCAGCATAAATGAGATGGCAATAGTGTCACGTCATTTGAAATTCGCGTTAAGGGGGTGGAAATGTGTCACAAGCCGTACTATTTGTTAAGGTCATATAAAGAAACATTCATAGTAAATGTGGATTATTCAAGTAGAGTCCGTAATTGCAGTAATTTTTTGTTAAAAGCTATGTAGTCATTTTTTACTGAGTTTATGGAAGAACTAAGTAAGAATTATGAAAGTACAAATATTGATAGAGTTTTGTGAAGTTTGTGCTTTTTACAATTTGTTACTAAATGTACATTTATTTAAAGTTTTTCTTATTTAAAAAAAAATAAACAAATAGTATCAAATGAAAATGCAAGAAACACGTGTATTTTTTACTTTAAATTTGAAAATGTCTGAGCAGTTTTTTACATGGAGACAAATAGAGTTTTTTTTTCATTAAAGATAAAGAATGCTCTTGAATTCGTAAATTTAAGATGAAAATTTTGTTCAATTTTTTGTTTAGATAATTAATTACTTACATTTTTGCTGTTAAGGACAGAAATTTTGGACATTTTTTTAAAGGTTTATGAACTTGATAAAATCAATGTCATTGTTTTGTCTCTAGTATATATTTGGTAGTTCTACGTTTAGTTAAAAAAGTGAGAAATTTGCCTTTCTATATAGCACCATTTCTAAAAAGAGAAGATTAGGAGACATTTAAGGATTAAGCGAAACATACTTTTATAGGCCTTTTTAAAAATGTATGTAGATATTACTATGCATTATAACAGTATGTTCTAGTAAATTCTGATATAATGTTATTTGTTTTCCCTAACCGTTACCGCTGTAGGAATGTTTTGTCGAGAAATGATCGGGCCATTATTGTTGTATGGAATAAGGTTAGTCCGCTGGATCTGTGTACCGTCCGCAGAGATATCAAGAGCAAATGTATTAAATAATTAATATTTAAACCGTCAACTTGAGGAGTCGGCAGATAACATCAATTTCCATATACACGGTCCCATTTCTCTATATTTTTATATAGAATTTTAATTTCTGTGCTTACGTTATTCATTCAGACTCTTCAAGTTTTTTGCTTTACGTATTTAAAACCTTATGAACAGTACTAACAAATTATTTCTGTACTAATATTATAAAAAGGAAAGATTTGTATTTTTGTATGTATAACTCAAAAACTGCTGGGCCGATTTAAAAAAATCTTTCACCTTTAAAAAGCTACGTTATCGCTAAATAACATTGGCTATATTTTTAAATTTCACATGGACAAAGTCGCGAGAAACACTAAAATCAATTTGATTTCTTATCTTTACATCTTTGCTGGATATGTTTTTTAGTCATCTTTTTCTTCAGACTGTACAAAGAAATCATACATTTTAAGCAGTTGCACAAGTTTCTTTTGTCATTGTATAATGATGTCGATCGTTTGTGATGTTTTGTGTATCGGAATGTGCTACGATTAGACTCATGTGCCGTACATTATACTTGCAGTAATAACTGATGTTTGTCGCTTGCATTTTATAATCAACTTTAATAGAATAAAATAGGATTCATAATTCAATGACTCGTGTTTGATAAAACTTCTTCTAGTATTTTTGAAATGTGATCGATGGATTTGGTGACTGTACCTTGTAAGATGGTGTAATATTGGTTGAAATTTGGTCGTGTAATTGATGAGGGGAATAGCTTTAATTTTGATTAATGATAGCTTAGGAAATCGCGTCATTTTTTCTCTAATATCTTAAGGAGTAGATAAAAGAAATAAACCCTGGCCATACAAAAAAGAGGAATTAGAATCGCAGTTTTGATTACTATTTAGCTGATTGATTAAATTTGTTAAAAATATTTTACGGCTTGTTGAAAATTTAAGTCACTATGATATGAAGTTTGCCAAATAAAAGTTTTGTTATGTTTGTTTAAGTTAATTTTTACAAGTAATTTTCATCAATAGTGCAAAAATTCGATGTCTTTTCGGTTATTACCAATGACTTCCAATCAATCTCTTTTCAACTATTCATTAACTGGCCAGCAATAAAAATGTATTCACTACTAAAAAAGTTAAATATATTATTTTAGGTGTCACCTTAACCTTGAAAAATTCTATGCCAGGTGATAGAGTGAATTTATCATTTTATCTAAATATAATTGTATGTTTGATTTTATAAGTGAATTCTATGATTTATTGAGACTTCTATCATAACTGCACGTTTTTCTAACATGAACGAATCTAACGGTATGTAATACAAAAGTGTAAGAATATTTTTGATAAACTATTTACTTAGTGACATGTCTATACTAGTATTAGTAATATTATAAAGAGGAACGATAATGTGAAGTGTTATTGTATTTCAGTTTGAATTGAAATAACTCAAAAACTTCTTTGCCGATTTTAAAAATTCTTTAACCGTTAGAAAGGTAATTTATCTGTGAGTAACATCACACTTCATACTAAAATTATAAATGCGAAAGTTTAGATGGATGTTTGTTAGAGTTTGTGGCCTAAACAGCTGAACGGATCTCGATGAAATTTGGTATAGATATAGAGGATAGTCTGGAAGAACACATAGGCTATTCACTTTTGTGAGTCGCGGGCGAAAGCTAGTAAGCTATATTTTTTAATTTCAGGCGGACAATGTCGCGAGCAACAGTCATAAATATAGTTAAATATATGAAAAGTAAAACACTAATATAAAATGAACATATTTATCTCAATGATCATAACCTTTGTATGGAACATACAATTTACTATTTCAACTATAGATATATCAAATAACGAATTTGAATACTTATCCTGTCACCTCACTATTGAAGAATGTCGAAGATTAATCGCATCATTATACTTCACATCAAATGAATTACCAGAAATACTACCAAAAGCTATTGAAAAAATACCAACAGACATCCCTTGTTACGATTTATTAATCAATTGGAATATTGGTAAAGAAAAATGGAAAGGTTGGGGTAAAACACACGAAGTTATCTCCAGAAGATTACGACAAATTGACAAAAATGATTTATCACAATGGCTTAGTATTAATGTTTTTCATAATTTAGCTGTACAAATAAATGTAACGGTTATTAAAGCATTTGAAGTGAAAACTTATGATAAAGCAAATATAAAACATAGGTTAGGAGATAGCAAGAAATATTTAGAAGTACGTAATAATTGGGATATTATTGATTCAGTTCTGTCTGGTGGAATAATTTGCATATTCATTGCGATAGTTTTTAGATGTTATAGAATATTGTGGTTGGCGTGTAAAAGGATTTTCATCAGAAATAATGCTCAAGACGAGGAATTAGTATGTCTGTTAAAAGATCGAAATGTAAGACAACATAAATGAAGTTATTAATATTTGGATTTTTAATATTAGTAGGATTTGCAATATTGTATATAGTTGTAGTAGTATTGTAAATAGTTGTATATTTTTAAATAAATATTTGATAAGTGAATCGCATTGTTATTTAGATATTTGAATTTTGGGCATAAAATAATTTCCTCCTGAAAATCTCCCCTACTAATGTGTACAATATTCAGACCTTATACTGCATTAAATTGTACAATAATAACACACTGTAAACTTTTCAGCAATTCAAATTGAATCAATTGCAGAACTTCACAAAGTAAAAGTGGAGTCAATGATAAAAACAAAAGCATGTGGATCACAATTCTCAGAATCCAATCTTCATACTCCAGTCATCGGCTAACAAGGCGTGTTTAGGTTGTGTCTAGACATCGCTTGTGTCATCTGAGTACTAGATAAACCTCATTAGCGGTAACTTCATCAAGAGATACGAACAGACCCTCAACTCTACATTGAGCAAGTACTTAATGTGAATAGCAAATGCTAGTAGAAATCTTGTATCTCGCATACGATTAACTAATACTCGTTGAGAGACAAAGGTTAACCTGGACGTTATAAAGTTGATAGAGGGAAAGTAATTAGTATTGAATTTCACAACAAAACAAACGGAGCAAAAGAACAAAAATGTAATCTCAATCGATTGTATATACTGTAGTATTATTTGTAAATAAAGAAACAACACAAATCTTTAAAACTATTATCAAACTAGCTTTTGCCCCCGACTCGGGCGGCGCGAAACTAAAAAACCTTAGTGAGTAGCCTATGTGTTCTATATTATCAAGACTACTCTACCTCTGTGCCAAATTTCATCGAGAGGCGTTCCGGAGTTACCTTCTAATAAACATACATCAATCCATCTAAACTTCCGCATTTATAATATTAGTAAGAAGTAAGATACAAGTAGAATGGAAACACAGTAACAATTGTCATTAGAAGGAAAACGATACTATGCAACTAAATGAATTAAATCCATAGTGAAATACTTTGAATGCAGTTACAGTACTAAATAATGGTCCCAATAGACGGGCCGGGCATTTCATAAATCATATCGGAAATCGGACCTATGCGTATTGCCTCCGCGGTCTCGTGAATAAATGAACTTGTAAGCGAAATATTTAATCAGTTCCTTGTATTATTAACGTATTTTCTAATGTATATTATAATTTATTGCACTTTAACAAATCGGAGAGATTTATTTACAGTTAATTTGAAGGCCGTGGTCTTGTTACAATTTCGTACTGATTTGCTAAATAACTTTGGATGTAATGCGATACATTTAATGAAATATAAATATGTAAATAGAATTTCTTAAAAAAGTTTGTAATGCAAGGTAAAAAAAAAACAGAATAACACGTACTAATTTATCCAGAGGCTGAACGAGATATACGTAACAAATGTTGGTACATTTATTTTTCATTCCATCGCTTCTCGAAGTCGAGGGAAAATTCTCGCGTTAAGTGATTCCGTGATTAATGCGCGCAATCAACAGCGAAACGTGCGACAAGTCCGTCCATTCGCTCGGCTAGTAGCACGTGCGTCCGAGTTATTAATTGAATACAATAAAAGCGTTGATTGCAAGCATTTGTAATTTTCAGTGTCGCGATTATAGGGATGTTTGTTTGTCAGTATCGATATCGATTTGTTTGTTATTACAAGAATATTGTTTAATTTTAAAAATAATACTACAGTATTCACGTTTACTTTGCGTAATGCTTACAGCTTTTTGTTTCCTCAATTTATATTTAAAATCCGAAAATTCTTATACTGTCACTGATAAATTATGTAGAAATCTATAAAACCTTTTCTAGTCTCACCTTTTATTTTTTTGCTACCTCAATATTATGGCAATAAATTAGGAGAACATGACAGAAGCATAATACTACACAATGAACTTAACTAGGAGTTAGTTTTCAAAGCGAGAAGGAATGAAACAAAATATTTTTTATCGATAACATATCGATACATGAAGTGTTACTGTGTTACATCCCTAAACTTGCATCCACTCGCCTTTTATCTAGTTTCTACTGCTTATTGCCAGGTGTGGGTGTGGACTCATATTTGAATAAGCCATTTCAATTGCATACATTGCTACGGTTGTGGGTTCAAATCCCAATGCAATTTGCATCGAGATTATACTATTTATTATAAGTAACGCGGCATAATGTTATTTGATTGACCGTTCAATACATCTTAAGGTGACAAGGGACATGCTTTATGTATTGTTGCCTTCAATTTACAAGTTTGAGTTATCACTAATGTACAAAACTATTATAAATTAAGGTTTATTTTTTGTAAACATAATCTCTATGTTTGGTAATTCTGAGATCCAGAATTTAAAATAAAACTGAAAATGAATGTAGAAGAGACAGTCTTTTAACAATCTGAGCTTTAATATAAATCTAATTGTATCTAATATTATAATAATACTTCGTTGGTCTTTTAATGCGAAGTTTCAACGAGGTGCGAGAGGTTATGACGGTAATACACCGGTCGATCAGATAAGCCTGATTACGGCTGATCACATGATTTTACGGCCGCATGAAAATAATTATACAAAACTGGCCGATCCCCTACTCAACACTTTCCTGCGCGTGAGCATTCAATTACCAGTAATAACTCTAGCGCGGCATATCAATTTGGATAGGGTTGTCGCGATCCTATATCGATATTAATTTAAGAAAAAAATATACACCTGAATTGATAACCTCCTTTTTGGGAAGTCGGTTAATAATCATACTATACTGATGACATATTTTGTTTTCATAATTTTGTAATAATATAAAGATCAGTCAAAGGCTCCGTCACCGAACATTTTAAAAGTTACCCCGCATAATTCTTTTCACTTCCCTTCATTGATAGAAAACTCATTGTCTTGGTACATTAAAAGGTGACGACAGAGTCATCATCATCATAATCATCATCATCATCTCCTTATCCTACTCCCGTAGGGTCGGCGCAGCAGGTTTTTGTCCTCCACATAACTCTATCATACGTCATCTCAGTTATCACTCCCTTTTTGATCATGTCACCTTTTACACAATCCATCCATCTCTTTCTAGGTCTACCTCTACCGATGTACCCTTCCACACTCATAACTAACGTTCTCCTTGTAACATGCGATTCATCCCTCCTCATAACATGCCCATACCATGCTAACCTTTTACTCCTTACTTTCTCTACTACGGGGGCTACTCTCAAACCCAGAGTCGAAAATATTTAAAATATGTTTCATTTTTACATTAAAAAAAATGCACGTATCGTGCAATCCTTATCGATTAAACAGAAGAAAAAGAAAAAAAAACATATTTAGAATCAGTAACCTATCAATGTCAGTCGTAGTGATGTACCCGATCTTGCCCAGATATTTACGTACACTTAAACGATTTGAAAGTATACTTGTTAATTGCGCACTCGTCAATTTCATTTATAATATTTCAATCCGGAGTGTTACATAGTTTGAGTGACGTTACAATTTTAATACGCATTCGAAAGGAGCTCATCTTCGAATATTCTTTTAACGCGTTAATTAACTTTCGAAGTGTACAAGCAGTTAATATTCTCGTTTTGTATTCAATTAATAACGGCCAATAATTTCGTATATTTTATCGTATGATCGTGATATTAACATCGATATATTTAATGTTATTTCTGCATCACGCCCATCATTATGCAGTCGTTTTCAATTAAGACATGTACTGTTTTATTACATGATTTTTTATTAAAATGAGGCAATGAGTTACGTTTTCATGTAACAACAATACTGGCAAAGAATTTGATCCATAATTTAATTGCTCTAAAACAGAATTCTTATAAAGCAATGTTGTAACATCTTTTATTAAACTTATAGTTTTGTAACAATTAATATAACTGACTTTAGTATTAAATTAAACTTGTAATTCAATATAATACTAAATAACTTCTCACCTTCTGATCGCCGAACCTCATCTGCCTCCTGGCGTTTCTTGCAACATTCATCCGACATAGAAACACTCTGTCTTCTCCGTCAGAGGGAGCGCGGGACAGTTCCGACCTCACCGCCTGCTGGTCTTGTTTGTCGATGACGTCATAAACGCTGTCCCCGTGTATTAGAAGATCTTCCTGCAAACATAAATTAAGTGAGGATTTCCATGGAAATAGAGATAAAAATATTTTTTATTTACAAGTGATTTGGTAGTTTCATTTAATGACTAGCTTTCGCCCACGACTCCGTCTGCGAGAAGTTAAAAAAAAAACTAAGTAGCCTATGTGTTTTTCCAGACTATCCTCTACATCCATAACAAATTTCATCGAAATCCGTTCAGCCGTTTAGGCTACAAACTCTAACAAACATCCATCCATCCATCTAAACTTTCGCATTTATAATATTAGTATGATTACACAATGTCTATAAATTATAACAAACCTATCTACACAATTTATAAGGGGTAGCTATCGCAGGACTGTAAGAAAAAGTACATTGCATTAGTGAAAGTGGTATATAATAAAAAAATATGTGACATGACGGTTGAGATACGAAAAGGACCATGTAAAACTTTTTGCGATTGACAGAGGGTCTATAATAATTCAGTTTGTCTTATGCCCGCCGGGCAGATTTCCATTGACTTGAACTACATATATAGTCTAAATAGCTTAAAAAGAACCACCGCTTAGATTAAAATAAAAGCATCGGAGTATTTCTTGTTTAGGACTTGGATTGTAGTTGAATAGTAAAATTAAATATAATTACAACGTCGCCGCAATCCACCCGGTCTGGACAGGGTTAATAAAATTGTATTTCACATTCCCTTTTCTATATAAACAAATTTCAATTACCTTCATCCGACTTTATTAACTCCAATTAAATCATAATTCTAGAGTAAACCTCGGGAAACATTTCTAAACGCACTCAAGTTAGGGTTGTCGATTACTAAAATTTTAAGATAAAGGAATTAGGTAATGCGTTTAAGCCACAGTTCAGTATACTAGAGTAACTTCAATCAATCTCTAACTGAAAAAAAATATTTTACTTGTTATCATGGTCTTAAAACCTCGTGCATCGACCCTATTGATTCATATCTTCGTGATAAGGTCCGTCAGCTTTAATGTCATTATTGATTCTAAATAAGTGCTTTTAACTTAAAAGAAACCAATTTGTTTTTCACAAGAAATTAAAAAAAATAATGTAATCTTAGCGCGTTTTATAAGAGATTATTTAATTACTTTAAAAAAAAGTATAAACAACATCTTTATTTATTTTCTGACAGTTGTCAACCCTGGATGTGACGTCACGGCACGTCATAGCGCCCCGCCCACCTGTCGCGAGCCCTGAGCTAGGCGAGCGCCCACCGCCCACGCGCAGACTCTGGGGGGCGACTGGGGAAATGCTTAGGGGAAATTATTAAGCTGTCTTTACTATACGAAGCTTATTACATTATGTTATTCTAGAGTACGCAATCTTGTATTTTATAGTTTAAATGTTGCCAACATTTTTATAACATTAACCCTTAATTTGATAATGTCCAGTGTGACGAACAACTAATTATAAAAAAAAAATAGTTTTTTTTCCAGAACTTACGTCATATCTAAAAATATGATTACTAACAAACACATTTTATTTTGCTACAAAAATTTCCTACAGACTATTTTAATTATCATTTAATTTTTTATGATAAATCAACTAAAAATACTTCAGTGACCACTTAACAACTCTAAGTACAAGTTTAAAAAACATATTCGAACGATTTTTTAGAGTAATAGTAACGACGCCTCATTTTTCGTAAGTACTATAATATGTTAACAGTAAAAATTTTGAATTACCAATTATTTTAACAGTATTTTTTATTGATATTGTAAACCAATAATTTACAGCATTTATCATAAGTATTAGTTCATAATAAAGATCATTGTATGCTTTATTTTGTAGCATTAAGTGTACGCTGTGGTAGGGCCATTGTATCTTAACATCGTCAGAATTATTTCCAACATTGGTTGGGTCGGTATTTCGTAATTTTCAATTGATTCAACATTACTATTGTAATCTCCGATGGGTTTACCGTTAACCTAACATTTAGATTGGCCATGATACAGGCAAATTATTGATCCAGTTATATGATTGTGATTGCGTTGATGTCTTTTGTATGAACGATTTATTGGATGAAAATACGAAAGCTTTATGTCATGCAAAAAGACAATTTAATAACATTTTCATGAATTTCAAAGTTCAATTCTTCACTGAAGTAGTAAATATAACAATATTTTTTATTTTGTATGTCGCTACTCTCCTTGTTCCTATGGAGGGTTGATACACACATTCATCTATTCATACTTTCTTCGGTCTCTACCTTGTTAGCCATCCTCATTCAATCTTATGTGATCAAATGTCAATATTGGTTGTTATATTAATGTCCGAAAGTGTCGATATTTTAATCATTATACTTAAAGAGAAAACGTCTTGTATAACATCGAGTTATAGATAACACGGGTCAACATGAAATTTGACTTTGATTGCAAAGCATTATATTCGGTAGTTTAGGTCGTAATAAGACGGAAAAAAAATATATGGCATGAAAAACTTTGCTTTTGTGCTTAGAAGACTGATTGAACGAAATTTTTAAAAATCTCGGATTTTAATTTTTGATTGAAAATAAAACTATTGAAATAAAATTTTTTATTATTTTTATTAAGTTTTACTATCAAATTAGCTTACAGAAAAGTGGAAAATAACTTAAAAGTGCACACTTTTACTTTTTCTTTTATGTTCATAGCTACTTTCTCTCAACAAACCCCAAATATAGTCGCCCATCATGTTTTCATTGTATTGGCCTTGATAGCGTTGTTCAAAATTCATGATGCCCTGATGGAAACGTTCTCCTTGCTCTTCGGAATAGGCTCCCATATTGTTTTTAAATTTATCCAAATGAGCATGCAGCATATGTACTTTTAATGACATCCTGCAGCCCATGGCCTTAAAATTTGTAAGCATATCCTCAACCAACTTTTCGTAGTTTTCAGCTTTATTATTAAAACTGTAACTGCTTTAAAACTGTTCCAACTTGCTTTTTGAGTACGATTCAGCAACGTTGGAAATTTTTAATCGGCGAAAATCTGTCTTATTTGCGGACCAACAAAAACCCCAGCTTCAACCTTTGCTTCCGATAACTTCGGAAAAAAAATTTTTAAGTATCCAAAAGCTTCTGAAATTTCATCCAGTTTTTTAACAAATTGTTTCATCAACCCTAACTTAATGTGCAAAGCCGGCATTAACACTTTTTTTACGTCTCGAACTTTAATAAATTGACCACATATAAAACAAAATGCATCAGCATCGTATTTGCACTTTCGTGACGACATTTTAAGTTATTCTGGGCTTGTAAATAACACCTGATGGTTGTTTATCACTCGGGTGCCATATAGCGGCACAGTGTAAACGTTAATACCCCACTCTCACCGCGCGTTTTTTTTTTTTAATATTAAAATCAATTAAAATTCATGAGTTAATTGAAAAATGAGTATTATTATTATAACTATCACAAAAGCAAACTTTATACCGAAAAAAGGTATTTTCTTTTCGATTTTGTGCATAACTAACTGGAAAATAATAGTCTAAACTTTAGGACAGAGAACGAAATTTTTTTTGTAGAGTCGTGTAATTAATCATAGACCACCGGAGTCAGCTCGGCCGCAGAGCTGTTCATAATTATCATATTATTAAATTGGACGTCGATTGCGGTGCTTGTAAATGTTGTACAAATGTTTGAACAAACACAAGCCTCCGGTTATATTAATGAAGCGAATAAAAACCAGACCCCCTAATTGTGGTACAAATGGTTGTGAGTTTTCAAATTGATTTATGATTCATTAATTTTGTGATGTCGATCTTCGTATGTTCGGTACACTAGCTTTTGCCCGCGACTCCGCATGCGTAAAATTAAAAAAAAAGTAACCAGCCTATGTGTTTTTCAAACTATGTTCTATATCTGTGCCAAATTTTATCGATATCCGTTCAGCCGTTCTGGAGATACATGGAGAAACATCCATCCATCCATCTAAAGACAAGAAGTAAGATTTATTACGCAATATCGAATATTGCATTTAAACGGTTGTTTTAAACGGTTTATTTATTTGAGATTGTGAAAAATGATATTAGCACATTATGTGTCAAAAGTATGTATATAAATTTTGTAGTTCTTAAATCGAAATAGGGTCAGTGAAATTGATCTCTGTTGAAAGACAGTAAAAATATATCCACAATATGGAGTCTAATAAGCCGTACTCGGTCCGCATATTTCAAAATTACGGGACAAATATAGGGTACAATGTAACATACAGGAAATTCAGTCGTTCTTTCTTACCAAAAGGAATTGCAACAACAATGATAAATACAAAATAGCCGCGGGCATATGACTTTCAAAACGACCATTATAAAATGACCCGCCACAATCCCTACCAATTGAAATATTATAGTAATACATATTAACGTATTAAGAGGTCAAGTAATATTGGCGTTGCCTATTACAGAGGTTTTAATAGGGTACATCAATAAATTGGCAGAGTGGTTAGGGCGACGAAAGCGCATTGTCTATGGCATTATCATCATATTGTTCGGTTTGCATATTGAATTGTGCGTCTCTATTGTTTATGGTAACTTCGCTACGTGTGTGGTTTTGTACGCTATACTTTATGTTACATATGTTATTAAAAGATTGCGATTTTTGTAATAAAATTAATTTTTAATACAAATTTCCAATGACAGACGATTATCTTTTACTTCAAATTAGAATTTAACTTCTTTTACGTTTTGATCTGTGTTAAAAAAATAGAATTTAACCGTTTAACACCAAAAAAATATAGAAATTTCTAAATAAAAAAGTATTAAAACATTGTTGAATAGCTTTATGGTAAGGCCGATAACTTAAGTGTTAGCTAACTTCTGCACTGGTTACTAATCTAAGCAACTGAGCAAAGCTTTCAAAAGTTTCTACAAACATTTATTTATCAATGTATTCAAATATTAAGACCGTTATATTTATTATCCACTCATAATACAATTTACTCTTATAAACGGCATATTAACGAGACCGGCATTGTTTTTAACTGGATATTTGGATTAAGTACTTACTGCCTCTAAAATCTTATCATTAATCTTAATTGCGGAATAACAATAAAATATTGCCTTTAGATACAATTGGAATTATTCTAAAATGTACTTAGTGTAATCGTAATAAGGTTTATTTTACAATATTCATAGATAATCATAGAGTGTATAGATCATTATGTTGCTAGCTTATAAGAACGGGATCGTGGGAATACTGGCGATACTTGAGTTATAGAGACCGATTGAGATCGTCTCCGAGACGTAATGAAGCTTTAATGGGGTAACAGTCGGGAAGTGCCAACCTTACGACTGGAATTTGTGGCCAGGAAGAGATGCAGCTGTTGAAAGTATGTAACTACACAAATATATACAAATTAGTTATATGAAATAGGTTAAAATTTCTAGTGAAATAATTTTACTTTCTAACATATGTAAACTAGCGATCCGTCCCAACTTCGTCTGGTCGGCAAAGAATATACATTTCATATATTTTCTGTCATATCCATACCCTTCCCGGTAATACAAAACATAGCCTATATTACTCAGTACAATATAGCTATCTAATGGCAACGGATTTTTTAAATCAGTTCAGTTTCGGAGCCTATTCACTGTACAGAAACAATCAAAGTTTCCCTCTTTATAATATTAGTATAGGTTATTTAAAAAATGCAAAGATACTAATCATTAATTCAGTAAATTCGCTTTGGATCAAAACTATAAAATTTAAGTTTACTCCAAAAAAAGCAAACCAACTTATACTAATCATAAATAGCATAGATAATTACAATACTGTCTTCATCAATTAAACCTGATTTTAGTTATATAATAAGACAAGTTTCATAAAAGTATATTTTAACACTAATTATAAGCGCAAAGGTGGTCTTAAATTGATGTTATTTCATAGAAAACTCAAACAAGTATAACCGCTCTAATCAATTGGTAGATATAAACGGTCAATAAACGAAAACAAGATCGTTATCAGGCAACGACCGGACGTTCAGATCGCATTGGATTCGTCAGCGACGTATCATGACATCTGACAAACCATGCCGGCGAGAGATCAAAACAGAGCCAACGGACTGTTCGAGACAGAAGGTAAGCGAATGGCCTAATGTGCTTAAGCTAACGGTGCGCTTAGAATTTCTCAAATGTTTAAGACAAGTTAACTGAAACAATACAAACATTCTGTATTTTTGAAAGTAAGAAAATTAATATTATTAATATCTATTTAATTTTCAGCACAGAGGAACACAGCACAGCACAGCAAAGGTGTGAAATAATAAAGCATTAATCCATTTATTTATGTAAAGGTGAAAAGACAACATAAAACCTCGCCATATGTCTTAAATATTGCATTTTAGAATTATCAAAAAAGTAGACGTAAAATAATGTAGATATTTTAACAGCTTCTTAAGTAGAGTTTTAATTATTTTATCTTTTACAAGCTGTTCTCGTGCGGCTTCATCCGCATGAAATTATGAAAATTTTATTTTACTGTTTACATTTGTCAAATTATCAATAGCAAATGTCAAAATGACATGACATGACAAACCTTAGCAATCTTGCTTTCTTGATGTTGGCAGCAACTTATGGTCTCTTTCCCACATTAGGGTTTTTAACCAAAATATCTACCTCCTAAGTTTAATAGCGAGAAAATATATAGCCTAAAGCGTGACGTATGTGTAGGGCTTTTTATAAAAAAAAAAAATATTCAAAAATATGTTGTAATTTTACTACCATCAACGACCTAACCATCTTAGGCAACAAAGAAGTGTGTGTTTACGCTTTATTATAATAGTATAGATATTGTGTGTTACATAGTGCTGTGGTAAATTTACTATGCGATATAGTTTTGATAGAAGCGCCGCGTCAACGAAGTTCCACCAATCAATCACAATTTGAATACATTGAGGAGCTATCATTACTTGTAGATACATCTGTACCGGGGTGGTTTCACACGCGCCGACCGCCAAATTCGTCACTCTATACAGGATGTTTTAATTTTCTCGCATTTTTATTTTCAAGTTTGATAAAATCTTTTCTTCAATTGTTTTTAATAAATTATTTATTTTCAACAAGCACAAAAATTTATATTGAATAAACGTACGCCAGATAAAGTCTTGGTACATTTTAGAACAGCTTTGTAATGTAATCTAACTAAATGAAACAAAAATATTTTTTTTTATTTCATTTGAAACTTATTGAATACAAATATGAAAAAAAGTTTCACGTGCGACTCGTCTTTAGGATAAATAATACTATTTATGAATATCAAGGTTTATTACAAGAGTGTTTATAATTCAAATTTCAGATCATCCTGTAGGTGGTCTATCGGTCGCGGACGGCCCGCACCGAACAATAAAGCATAGTGATTAATTTACCGTCGCGGCGGGCACGGGGGGTGCGGTGGGCGCGGGGGGCGCGGGCGCGGGCTAACGAGGAAGTATTCGGGGTCAGATGCGGTACGATTTGTACCCGCAGTCCGGACCCACCGGCGAGCTTTGTGCTCTAAGAAAAATTGGGCGTATCTCGATATTGATTTCGCTTTTATTACGAGGACTGGTTTTGTTTGGCGTTTTATGTAGAAGGACGAGTTTGTCTATTGCTGATCTTAAATATTACATCGATACTTAGTGGAAGATATTAAAAAAAAGCAACTCATATTGTGTTTTGGTTTTAAATAAAAAAATACTGAAGACGCTGTTTAATAAAACGCTAACTTAAATCAATACTGACTGATATTTCATCATCATCATCATCATCATCCTTATCCTACTCCCGTAGGGTCGACGCGACAGGTTTTTGTCCTCCAAATAACTCTGTCATACGTCATCTCAGTCATCACTCCCTTTTTGATCATGTCACCTTTCACGCAATCCATCCATCTCTTTCTAGGTCTATACTGTTATTTCTGTTACAATATTTTTTTTTATCTACAAACTATGCAAATATTTGTTTGTACTGAACAAATTTAATACTTATAACAAGCGAGATGGATTTATGGAGGGGATTACAAAATCTCGCACTCAAAGTTATTGTGTATACCATTTATCTAAATTAATTAAGATAGTAACATCCATTATAGTTTTATAGCTTCGATAATACAATCTCATACGTACGAAGCTTAATTAAAACAAAGAACATACTCAAATAGAGGTTAACAGAGATTCGATTAATCTTAAATAGAAATGACAGGAACATTGGTGTTAAGAAAAAGAGATTAATGTAATAAAAGTGTTAGAAAAGCACGTGCCTTATCATGTTAGGATACGCATTAGGGAATTATCTTTAAAATGATGTAATAAACATTAATCTGACTCGTACTTTATTGGACTTCCGTTCGAGATAATTTGCTTATTAAAAATTGTATTTAGATATCTTTGTATAGATGGCGTTGGGATCGGATTATGTAGGCTATTATATTCTTAAAATGATAATATTATCATATTTTAGTCATATATGAGATACTAGCTGTTGCTCGCGACTTCGCCCGCGTGAAATAATAAAAAAAATATAGTATATGTTACTGAGTGATAACGTAACGTAACGTAACGTAGCATTTTAATGGTGAAAGATCTTTTGAAATCGGCCAAGTAGTTTTTGGGTTATTTAAATACATACAAAAATACAAATCTTTCCTCTTTATAATATTAGTATAGATAATTTACCATTGAATGTCCAAGATATTCTGCTGCGTTGTCCGATATGTAGAGAAGTTTACCGTTCTGCGTCATCATCATAAGGAAGCCATTCAGGGCCTAAAATGAAACAAAAATAATTACGAACACTTAACAAACATTGGATAATAACAACAGGATATAAGAGATTTAGGAAGGATCAATTTAAGTTTATTATGATTATAAAATATGCATGCAACTTATTGTCGAGATACACCTATACAGACCACTAAGTAAAAAAAATAACTCTTTATGAAATACTAGCTTTCGCCCGCGACTCCGTCCGCGTGGAATTAAAAAAAAACAAAACTGGGTAGCCTATGTGTTCTTCCAGACTATCCTCTACGTCTATGCCAAATTTCATAGAAATCCGTTCAGCCGTTTAGGCTACAAACTCTAACAAACATCCATCTAAACTTTCGCATTTATAATATTAGTATGAAGTATGACTAGCGATCCGCTCCAACTTCGCATGGCAATATTATTTTCATATACGCAAGTTCGAGTCATACTTGAAGCTAGCGTGAAAGTAAATGTAAATATTTGCCTATTATGTATATCAGAAGTGTGTTCCCGCTCTCCATTGCATTTGAGTTATGGAGAGAATATATTAAGTTGGCACACAATCGGCACGCCATCGCCACACGACGACAACTGCCTCGCAAGAGGTTGGGTCACAGCTGTTCATTTCTATACGAGAATTAGTTCTATTGTAACTTATACTGACACTTTAGACTATATTGTAACTTAGTATAACTGGCCAGTTTAGTTGCTTATCGTCGATTACTGAAACGACATTTAAATGTAGGTTTTATAGTTTTATTTCTATTAAATTGTTTTTTTTAAATAATCTTTAGTATAATATAATTGTTTTTTTTTTTAATTAGACTAGAAGTATAAATTAGGCAGGGGTAAGACGAGGTCGGTAAACAACCCATTGAATTTTGTAGTTTCTTTAATACAAACTAGCTTTCGCCCGCGAAGCCTTCCGCGTAGATTTAAAAAATAAAAGTGTGTAGCCTATGTGTTCTTCCAGACTATCTTCTACATTAATACCAAATTTCATCGAAATCCGCTCAGCCGTTTAGTCTACAAACTCTAACAAACATCCATCCATCCATCTAAACTTTCGCATTTATAATATTAGTTTGATATGATTACAAGCTTTTGTCCGCGACAAATAATCAGTAACTAATTCTTCTTTTATGCCATATTTCATCGAGATCCGTTGAGCCGCTCTGGAGATACATCCATCTATCCATCTATCTTGAAAGAATTACAAATAATCTTATTGAAGATGGTGATTTAATTTCCAATATTTATGTTACTAAATTCTGCAACAACTTTATCTTTTGAGATACAAATATCATGAATTAAGAATATCTATCTAGGCTGACAGAATCTCGCGATCAGAATTATGCATAAGATTTAAATCGAAGGTTTGCTTGTTTTATATCTGCATAATACACTATAACATTCATTGGCTTTCTATCAACAACATCTTTCCCTACATCTGTTAAAAATGTCAACGATTTAGGAAGACCAGTTCATTATTCTCATATCTTTCTACTACCATTGAGTTAAAAACCGTGAAAGTATTGTTTTAAAAAGAGTTAATTTACGTACTTAAAAAAAAATATTAAATTTCGTATATTACAATTCATTTACGTTCTTAAGAAAAATCACTTCGAAATTATGCTTAAAATGCCCAAATCAAAGTTAATGAACGGTTGCCGAGTACCACGCCTTCTTAATACTGCCTTATGCAACAGTTTAAATTAACGTTATGATTCAGTCTGTCCCTTTTTAACACACTGGAATCCTTATTGAAGGAAAGTGACAGATAAACAGTTCCCGGAGTTGGCGTGGGAATCGTGGGAACAATACGAGAATTTAATATTTCAGAGTTTATGCGGAATGAGAGATTTTAGTGAACGATATTTTATGAATAAGTAAGGAATGGTGGTTGAATTTTCTTGTCAAATAGAATTATCCTGTTTATATCCTGGTATTAACATACTACTATGCTCTTACCTTAGAAAATCCAAAGTTCGATGTGTTGGACGGCTGGTGATTTATGTCAAAGCGTTTGAAAACTGTAACAAAAAGAAATCTTTTTTAACATACATACGATTGAAAACAAACTAGAAGCTTAGTATTCTGTTAATAGTTTTAATATATTTATAAATTCAATAGTTATCATATTAAATAGAGTGAAAACTAGAAAAATCAATTGAAGTTTCGCATAACTATTCCTTTAACCTTTTGGATAAGAGGTATTTGAAATATCATCATCATCATCATCATCATCAACTTGCCCTTATCCCCACGGAAATTCGGCACAGCATTTACTGCTCTTCCATACATCTTTATCAGCCGTCATATCTGAATTTACTTCCTTCTTAAGCATATTCTCTTTCACACAATCCATACTTTCTTCAGTAGTCCTCTACATTTGTAATTATATACGAGTATTTGAATAAATTGGGAACAATTAAAGAAATCTTATATTTATAGAAAACATGCTCACATTTACATATAGGTACGTCTAACTATTACATATACTTGGTAACATGCATACGTGCGTCACAATGAATGAAGCCATAGGAAAGTCGAAGATCAATAGCAAATAGCAAGTTGTCATTAAGACAGATTACAAATACAAATAGAGGTGTTTTGTTCATAAAACAGTTAATACGAACATAATGCACCCTCGCTTGTGGTACGGACAAGAAATGTTGTGTTTGCATTCAATGAGATATACTTTATGTAGTGGTAAATGCAGATGTCGCAATTGTATGCGGATTCTGTAATGTTAGATACGGTTAATATATCCGATTTACAGTATTCATTTTACATTAGTAAGCGTAAGATCGAATCTTAGTTACCTATAAAAGATTTGAGTCGCACAACTGCTTAGTCTCGTTTTGATTCCTATGAGCTTGTATGGAGGTGTGCACACTCGATTTTTAGTTGTGCAACTAAGCAGTTGATTAGGCTTAACAATCGACAATCGCATAACAGTTGTGCGATAGTTTAGTCAAAGGTTTGCGCCCACTCTTTATGTATAACCGATGTTACGCGTAACGTTTGCATCGTATGGCTCGTCGCTCGCTTGTTTCCTCGTAACATTACGTACTGACTGCATTAATGTTCGCCATGTAACATGTTACATTACGTAACGTCTGTCAGTACGCATTATCTTTATGATAAAATAGTACGAAGTCCACGAAGTCATAGTAGAGTCCACAAAAAACGTCCTCGTTCTATCACTGTTACTAAACTACAATGCCGTTTTTTGCACTAAACCTTGTTAAAACCTTTTAAATTTAAATATTTCTACGACTCGTCAGGACTACAAGTAGGTTCCGAGTTCTGTCTGAGAGAGTCCAAAGCTCTATCTCATGCCATTACTTCTGACACATCCCAATGAAGTTCTTATCAGTTTATTGAAGTGATTTTTAAGATTGAACACAATGTTGCATCTTAATTGGCTTTAAGATTAGTTTGTTCTTTTGTATACAGTGATACGACATTCCATAGACAGCTGGATCATTGTAATAACAAAGAAAAATAAATATTTAACCAATAGAAATCTTCATAATGTTAAGCGTCGATTAATCTCTATCCAAGATAAGCCCTCACTATAATTAGAGCGTTAAAACAGAGAGTTATCGATAGAATGCGATACAAAAATCTCGTTTCGTATTTGACATTTAGTGCGATACATATTTTATTGTGAACTCGCCCTAATAACGAGCGATGCGAGTCGAACAATCGATGATTTCGAGCGACCTACTCAATGATAAACATCTCTATTGAGCCAAGTACAGACGTACTGTTGGCTTGCACAATCTTTTGTGTTTAATACTTGAAACCATTTTTGTGTTGTTGCAATAGTTATAGCGTTTACAACTATAGATTTAACGAATGTGAGGTATGAATAAGATTTATTCAGGACCTAATAACTTAACATTTTCTCATTTATCTTTCACTAGCTGTTCCCGTGCGGCTTCATCTGCATGAACATATAAAAACTTTATTTTATTGTTCACATTTGTCAAAT
The DNA here is from genome assembly GCA_029286645.1 of Papilio protenor. Lineage (NCBI taxonomy): Eukaryota > Metazoa > Arthropoda > Insecta > Lepidoptera > Papilionidae > Papilio > Papilio protenor. The sequence goes on along the minus strand of JAGSMZ010000001.1, from coordinate 3,605,508 downwards.
TACCAATTGCAAATGTCAAAATTACCGTTACCATAATAACCTTGCTTCCTTAATGTTGGCAGCTTGTACTTTATGGTCCCTTTCCCACATGAAGATTTTTCAAATTTATTTACCCCCTAAGTTTTAGCGTGAAAATATATAGCCTAAAGCGTGACGTAAGTGTAGGGCTTTTTATTAAAAAAGGAATTATTCAAAAATATGCTGTAATTGCTGAGATCTTACGCCACAAAGAAGTGTGTGTTTACGCTTTATTATATTAGTATAGATTATAGATATAGATAGATTGGGATAAAAAAAATCACTCCTTTATTTCAATCACGATTAAAGTTGTAATAAGTTAAAAAAAATTGATAGATTTTAGCTAAACAGGATCTTACAATGTTCATCTTTTAGCGTAATAGTGTTCGTATAAATACAAATCGCAACTGAGTTATGCGATCTGATACAATCCATTTAATCTAAATATGCTATCGATACAAAACAATTCAGTTAAATCGAATAACCTCGAGGGCGAAATATATCTCGCATTGTTGAAAAATCGATGTCATTGCATGCACTTAGGGGACAACATTCATAATTAATCGATTTTATCGATCGATACTTTCTCGACCGGCGGTCCAGGAAACGACGATAAACAATAACCGAGCGGCCACCCGATTATGTCGATAAGATATCGAATAATTCCCCTCTCTAATGGGCCCGCCATGGAGTATAAGGGGATTTACACTTTCTAAACTATCTCTAAAGGAGTTCTGGAGGATGGATTGGAATATTGATAAGTTACAAATCGAATAGGACACTCTTTTTCTAAAGGCTAGACGAAGGACTTTCCATTTTACCACCTCACGCTAAAATTAATTAAATTTACTATACTGTAGAAGTAGAAGGAATATTTTTACCATTTTGACTGTGTTTAATTTTGAGTATCAGTTTTATGGGAAAGAGAGTAACTGCCATTTTCACCAATGGCTCAAATTTAAAGCTCCCTTAAGAAGCATTTAGGTAGTCCCTAGAAAGAATTTCGTTTCCACAAACGTTTAGGTTAACCAATATCTAAGAATACTTTAGTGACGGATGTAATTTCTATTATATAATAATGTAAGATTTTTGAGTTCCGTTTATTTAAACACAAAGATAAGTTAACTATAAATATAACTATATCTTACTAGCTGTTCCCATGCGACTTCATCCGCATGAAATTATAAAAAAATCATTTTATTGTTTACATTTGTCAAATTATCAATTGCAAATGTCAAAATGACATGACTAGTGTCAAACCATGGCAACCTTGCTTCCTTGATGTTGGCAGCAACTTATGGTCTCTTTCCCACGTTAGGGTTTTTATCCAAAATATTTATCCCTAAGTTTAATGGCGTGAAAATATATAGCCTAAAGCGTGACGTAAGTGTAGGACTTTTTATTAAAAAAAGAGTTATTCAAAAATATGCTGAAATTGCTGACATCTTAGGCAGCAAAGAAGTGTGTGTTTACGCTTTATTATAATAGTATAGATAGATAATATATTAAATGCATTAAATAGTTATCTACGTGGTATGTGTTTAGTATAGATAGCCGCGAACGCCGCGCGATGCCTATCTATCACATAGCTGCGGTCGGTATGCGAATTGTAAACCCCACCCTGGATATTTTGTACATCGTAATGTATTTTATTCGTAAATACCACGAATATCTGTGTTTGATACAACAGTTAATAAGAAAATGATTTTATTAATTCTAGGACTATTACAACTGTGAATCGAGTTTGAAGTTTTCACTTTACAATAGTGGTTATTACTTTATTCATAAAGTAAAAACAAATCAATGAAAGCTTTATTTTATTTTATTTTTATAGTCCTTTTTTTCTTGTTTCACATTCCTAAATGGCTTAGTTCAGGATTTAAATAACATATGACAGTCACAAAATACAGCTAAATTTACATACAAATAACAAGTGTTACAAATTTGTATAGATCTCTTCGCATATCTTCATTTCCCTATGTTTTGTTTCTCAGGGAACAAGGATCTCCGAGCCTTAATATAAATATAATAGCGATGGGTTTAACATATTAGTCAATGTCAAAACAAATGGAGCTCACGAACAGCTCTGTGTTCTAATGCTGCTCGGACGGTCGACTGTATAGCGAATTATTTATTTGTATTAAAGTTAATGTTAACACGCAAAACGTAAATGAACACAATTAAACACATTGTGACGTAAGAAATTGTTTAAGTAACAAAATACTTGATAATACAAAACTGTTTACCCAAGTTCTTGTCTATATTAATATTTTTTTTCTTTTATGAAGTTTTCTATGTCCAGGATTTACAATATTTTCTGATAGAATTCGATAGAAGCGTTTCTCTTACCGGTCTAGAGATATCATTGTTTGACTACACACCTCACCTTTTTTTAGTGTAAAATTAAATCAATATTTGCTTTTAAAAATACCCACGGTGAATTAGAAATGCATGGTAATAAGTAAATTTGTATTACACAAGCGACAAGTTTGCATGTTAGCACAATAGACTCAAAAATATAAACTATAGACATTTTAAAATGATAATTTACACTGACGACTATGGTTTTTAAAGTATCAAGACAAATAGACATTTTATTATTTTCAGTGTTATGTTGTTCAATTTCTGTTAGGAATTTACCCAACAATAATTATCATCCTCGTTTAAAACCAATCAAATGAAGTGCCTGAAAAACGTATCGTCAATTTTCGAGCGCAGTGCAAACAGATAAATGGCTGCCACTTAGAATTGATTAGTCGGAGCCCGCGAGCCCATTCCGGACCGCCTTGTTAATTAATTTGCTTAACAGTACACCCTGAGGCCGCTATACTTAGTTGCAACGTTTATGCTGATTACATCCTTGAAGTGAAAATTAAGGTGACATCAATATTTTTTTTTTTTACAAAGAAAAAGAACTGAGAAGCTAGAGGTATGCAGTCTCGCGGTGTATCTGCCATTGTGCTATAGTTGAATGGTCATATACGCAGACCCTTAGTGGAGATTTTAATATAAATGCACTATAAGTGGTCCTTAGAGACATACAAATAGAAGTACTAAATGGTCCCCAAAATGCAGTTCAAATTGTCTTTTGAAAATACCTTGACGCATTTTGTAGAATGAAAAAATCGTACTTAGACTTGACATATCACAATTTTGTTATTCATGTATACTGTAAATATAATCAAATTTTATAATATAAAAGTACTACAATTCCATACTGATTGAAATGTATAAATATTTTCATTTCAAACATAATTCTTGGGAGCATTGAGTATTCAAGGACTGAATTACTACAAAAGTCAATCAGATATCGGAGTGCGCAGTGTCTTCCAATCACACACGGCCAGTTTTCGCGGGCGGCAGGAATAACTGGGGCCGAGATTGACGCGATACATACCATTACCGACCTAACGAACATCTCAATTTAGCTAACCACCTGCCTTGCGAGCTCCTTTAAATAAAACCAACGTCTATTTCAATGGAATTCGGCGTTAGACTCGACGATATTCTGAAGAGATCACAACCGGTTCGTTCTTCGCAAAGCTCAATTGTCGCTTCAAATGATGCTATGTACTTTCTTTTGTTTTTAATGTAATTCTAGGCACATGCAACATTCGCATATGAGTTAAAAGTGCGTAAATATTTAAACCAGCAAAGATTTATAATAAGATAGTTGAAACTGTTTTAGTGTTGTTGGATAGGTGTTACACGGTATTTAAAAAAATTGCCAATTTAAACGTAGATACCAATTAATTAAAACTAGTAGAGAAAAGAGGAGGTGGAGGTTTATAAGTAGATACTGATTAACATTTAGCAAACATACATGTACGAATATTGTGGTAAAAATTGTGACTTATGTCACATAATTTTTTTCTAAAATTTGCGTCACAAGCGTCAAAAACGACGCGTACTAACTGACTTATACACTATGTAAACTGTACTCATTAAAAGCGTTAGATTTGCGTTCACACATCAAGTAGCATGTTCCGCAATTAATAGGCCACTGATAGACAATGGACGTATTTAAGTTGGAACCCGAAAAGGCATCGCACGACCGTACCGTACATTGCTCGTGAGCGAACCTGGGACCATTTCTTTTGTAGTAATTGCCAATAGCATTTGCATAAAGAGCTCCGGTTGCGCTTTCATGGGCGCCGTTGATTCGCTTTGCGTTAAGGACTTACGGTGAGACTGCTTACTTTACGCTGTCCGGTACGAAAATGAGTAAAATAGACCTATTCTAAATGTAAAATTAAGCAAAAAAGTATTTGATTGTTTTATGTTTATACTAGCTGTCGCCCGCGACTCCGTCCGTGTGGAATTAAAAAAAAACAAAAGTAAATAGCCTTTGTGTTCTTCCAGACTATTCTCTACATCTATACCAAATTTCATTGAAATCCGTTCAGCCGTTTATGCTACAAACTCTAACAAACATCCATTCATCCATCTAAACTTTCGCATTTATAAGATTAGTATGAAGTATGATTATACGAGTAGAAGGCTTGATGTAGTATCTTTACTGTAATTTAATATGCTCTATATTTTACGTAAATAGATATTTGTAAATAAAATGGCTGTTTTTCAAGTCATGAACGAGAATTCTATTTTTACTTATGAATTCCCGTAGAAAACGAATCGAAGTTTTACAAGGGTTTTGATGGCTCCTAAGTAGTAAGTTATTAAATACGTAAATATGGTACTTGGAACTCTTATTACGAACGAAACGACAATAAATCAGATCTTTATCATGTATCTTTATCTTTATAAATAAAATTAAAATGTTAATTTGTTCAATGCGTTATATCTACGGTAGTTAGAGATGAGGCAGCAAATGTCAAGGGAAGTCGTTATTAAAATATAATTGAACACCGAATCTTATTGCAGAATACTTCCTAAATTATAATGTTTGTTGTAGAATTTAAATATTTATAGTTTCTGGTCCAGGTGTTAGGAAACTTAAATTGAGAGAATTACACGCTTCGTTAATATTATCATTATAAATAAATCGTCTAATTTTGCATTAATTAATAATGACAACGAACAATCATCCGATCTTTATCATATACGTGGTAATAAGTACATTTTTCTAGTGTTTGTATGTATATAAAATATTATATTCCTTATATATTCAATTTTTATTAATCAATATTGTTGAATAGTATTTTCCAAATTACTTCCGTAATCGATGACTAATGCTTTAAATATATTGTATGACAAAAGGATATTTAATAACTGCATGAATACAAACATATGTAAATTAATGTTATTTCGCAAAAGCAGATAAATACCCGCTATATAAGATTACTTTTGGCAGTTTTAACTGAATAACGACAAACTGCTCAGTTAAGCGCCAATAGCCTAATGGTTTGGGGTACGGACTACCGATCTTGCGGTCGAGGGTTCGAATCCCGCCATTCGACTATTGTCGTGAACCATATCCTAGCATAAGCCTAGAGCTTAGTTGGAGTGGTTAAAGGAAATATTAGTAAA